>CAKMXH010000016.1:0-551915 GCA_928722295.1 Ustilago curta | reverse complement strand
AACCCTAACCCTAAAACCCAAAGATGACCGAGATGCAGAGAAACAGCTCCGACAGCTAGTATACATTGTCGACACTCCAAATAGATGGTAGCATGCGCTGGAAAGCAGCTGGAATCTAGTTTTGAGCCATTTCGGTCCACTCGCATTTCTACGCAAACACGCAAGCAAGATGAACACAATGGAGAGAAACAGCTCCGACTGTCTGTCCAATGGCTGGAGCATGTAGTCCACACTCCAAATAGATGATACTGACTGTTTGAATGCAGCTGGAAGCGTGGAAATGGCTGTTTCGCATCACTTGCATGTTTGACTCGAAAATGCTGACAAGATCTTTGACAGTGCACCAGATGCTCCTGCTGGCTGTTCCAACTGCCGTCACCTCTTGTCTGCACTCAGAATACATGATGGAAGATGGCAGCATGCAGTCGGAGCCCTGGAACAGCTGTTTCGGTTGACCTGCGTGTTTTGCTCAGACCTGTACAAGCAGAGACGGTATCGATGGATGAGCCACCGTACACTGTCCAACAGCTCCAATGGACATTGGCAACACTGTTTCTAGACTATAGACTACCTCCATGCATGCTCCCTTGGCCCTGTCAACCAGTTCTGCAGTTTCAAGTCTCAACTCGTATTGGTATCGGTGAGATTGTCTTTGCCATGCGTTTGGACCGTAAGCCCATCGATCCAGCTGGAACAAGCTGCATCCTTGTTGACAGACACGTGTTGCATGCTTCCATGCTGTTGACTGCCCTTCTGCACCGTCTGCTGCTCCTCGCTGCACTCAAAACGTGTTTTGCGTATACGGTAAAGTTGAAACGCTGCCTCCGGCAGCTGTTGTCGTGTGGTGGGGGGAGAGAAAGACGATATAGCCTCCGGCCTAACCTCTAACCCCAACCCCAACCCTAATCGCCTCTGGCACTAACCCTACGTAGCCTCCTGGAAGCTTCTAACTTGCTCCAAGCATTGTCGTATGTCGACAATCATTTTTTGCGCCTCGATTTGCAAGCAAAGTAGTTTTGCTGGTGATGTTGGTCCAGAGACAATGTTGTATGGCCAATGGAGCTCTAGAAAGTATACGCCATGGTCATCTCTGCCTTGGAAAGTGCTAGAAGCATCGATAGTCGGGTTGCGTGTTGCGTAAGAGTCGGTTTGGTGGATCGAGATGACCGAGATGCAGAGAAACAGCTCCGACAGCTAGTATACATTGTCGACACTCCAAATAGATGGTAGCATGCGCTGGAAAGCAGCTGGAATCTAGTTTTGAGCCATTTCGGTCCACTCGCATTTCTACGCAAACACGCAAGCAAGATGAACACAATGGAGAGAAACAGCTCCGACTGTCTGTCCAATGGCTGGAGCATGTAGTCCACACTCCAAATAGATGATACTGACTGTTTGAATGCAGCTGGAAGCGTGGAAATGGCTGTTTCGCATCACTTGCATGTTTGACTCGAAAAATGCTGACAAGATCTTTGACAGTGCACCAGATGCTCCTGCTGGCTGTTCCAACTGCCGTCACCTCTTGTCTGCACTCAGAATACATGATGGAAGATGGCAGCATGCAGTCGGAGCCCTGGAACAGCTGTTTCGGTTGACCTGCGTGTTTTGCTCAGACCTGTACAAGCAGAGACGGTATCGATGGATGAGCCACCGTACACTGTCCAACAGCTCCAATGGACATTGGCAACACTGTTTCTAGACTATAGACTACCTCCATGCATGCTCCCTTGGCCCTGTCAACCAGTTCTGCAGTTTCAAGTCTCAACTCGTATTGGTATCGGTGAGATTGTCTTTGCCATGCGTTTGGACCGTAAGCCCATCGATCCAGCTGGAACAAGCTGCATCCTTGTTGACAGACACGTGTTGCATGCTTCCATGCTGTTGACTGCCCTTCTGCACCGTCTGCTGCTCCTCGCTGCACTCAAAACGTGTTTTGCGTATACGGTAAAGTTGAAACGCTGCCTCCGGCAGCTGTTGTCGTGTGGTGGGGGAGAGAAAGACGATATAGCCTCCGGCCTAACCTCTAACCCCAACCCCAACCCTAATCGCCTCTGGCACTAACCCTACGTAGCCTCCTGGAAGCTTCTAACTTGCTCCAAGCATTGTCGTATGTCGACAATCATTTTTTGCGCCTCGATTTGCAAGCAAAGTAGTTTTGCTGGTGATGTTGGTCCAGAGACAATGTTGTATGGCCAATGGAGCTCTAGAAAGTATACGCCATGGTCATCTCTGCCTTGGAAAGTGCTAGAAGCATCGATAGTCGGGTTGCGTGTTGCGTAAGAGTCGGTTTGGTGGATCGAGATGACCGAGATGCAGAGAAACAGCTCCGACAGCTAGTATACATTGTCGACACTCCAAATAGATGGTAGCATGCGCTGGAAAGCAGCTGGAATCTAGTTTTGAGCCATTTCGGTCCACTCGCATTTCTACGCAAACACGCAAGCAAGATGAACACAATGGAGAGAAACAGCTCCGACTGTCTGTCCAATGGCTGGAGCATGTAGTCCACACTCCAAATAGATGATACTGACTGTTTGAATGCAGCTGGAAGCGTGGAAATGGCTGTTTCGCATCACTTGCATGTTTGACTCGAAAATGCTGACAAGATCTTTGACAGTGCACCAGATGCTCCTGCTGGCTGTTCCAACTGCCGTCACCTCTTGTCTGCACTCAGAATACATGATGGAAGATGGCAGCATGCAGTCGGAGCCCTGGAACAGCTGTTTCGGTTGACCTGCGTGTTTTGCTCAGACCTGTACAAGCAGAGACGGTATCGATGGATGAGCCACCGTACACTGTCCAACAGCTCCAATGGACATTGGCAACACTGTTTCTAGACTATAGACTACCTCCATGCATGCTCCCTTGGCCCTGTCAACCAGTTCTGCAGTTTCAAGTCTCAACTTGTATTGGTATCGGTGAGATTGTCTTTGCCATGCGTTTGGACCGTAAGCCCATCGATCCAGCTGGAACAAGCTGCATCCTTGTTGACAGACACGTGTTGCATGCTTCCATGCTGTTGACTGCCCTTCTGCACCGTCTGCTGCTCCTCGCTGCACTCAAAACGTGTTTTGCGTATGCTGGAAGCTTGTCAGAGTGCAGTGAGGCTGCATTTTGCTGATACGTATATGGAGGATGTCTGATGTAGACCTTGGCGTTGTCACCATTGGATCCAGCTCAAAAAACGCTTCAAAACGTACCCCTCAATTATATTGTTTGCTTCAGCCAACGCTGAGAAAGTGAAGTTTGCGGGCAGCTTCTGTATTTTTGCTTTATTTTTGCGTCCTTGTTTATTAGACTAAATAAAACCATTCTCGGAATTTTCGCGTTATTTTTGCGTCCTTAATTGTTAGGCTATTTATTTGCAGACATTCTCGACTTTTTTTAAATGCGCTGTGTGTTAAACTAATTAAATAAACCATTCTCGGAATTTTCGCTTTATTTTTGCGTCCTTAATTGTTAAACTAATTAAATAAGCATGTTCTCGGAATTTTCGCTTTATTTTTGCGTCCTTAATTGTTAAAATAATTAAATAAGCATGTTCTCGGAATTTTCGCGTTATTTTTGCGTCCTTAATTGTTAAACTGATTAAATAAGCATGTTCTCGGAATTTTCGCGTTATTTTTTCGTCCTTAATTGTTAGGCTATTTATTTGCAGACATTCTCGACTTTTTTTAAATGTGCTGTGTGTTAAACTAACTAAATAAAACCATTCTCGGAATTTTCGCGTTATTTTTGCGTCCTTAATTGTTAGACCTCTCAATTAAAACCATTCTCGGAATTTTCGCTTTATTTTTGCGTCCTTAATTGTTAAACTGATTAAATAAGCATGTTCTCGGAATTTTCGCGTTATTTTTGCGTCCTTAATTGTTAGGCTATTTATTTGCAGACATTCTCGACTTTTTTTAAATGTGCTGTGTGTTAAACTAACTAAATAAAACCATTCTCGGAATTTTCGCGTTATTTTTGCGTCCTTAATTGTTAGACCTCTCAATTAAAACCATTCTCGGAATTTTCGCTTTATTTTTGCGTCCTTAATTGTTAAACTGATTAAATAAGCATGTTCTCGGAATTTTCGCGTTATTTTTGCGTCCTTAATTGTTAGGCTATTTATTTGCAGACATTCTCGACTTTTTTTAAATGCGCTGTGTGTTAAACTAACTAAATAAAATTTTCGAGTTTTTTTAGATACAGTGGCCTAACATTTAAGACGAAAAAAACTCGAAAACAGGAAATGCTCGGAAAACACGCGTGAACACCCCACTCCTTTGCTGGGCAGCTCCGAAAAGGTGGAGTTTTGACCCGGTTCCACAGACTCCTATACCCTGGGATCAGTGAGAAGCCAGACTCGGCGACGAGTCTGGTTTAATTAATTATTCTCGACTTTTTCTTGAATTAATTAATTATTTACTCTCAACATTTTCGGTATTTTTGGGATTAATTAAATAATTATTTTCGGTATTTTCTGGAATTAATTATTTATTTATTTTCGGTATTTTTGGCCTTTATTTCCGTGTATTTTAGCGTGGTCTAACAGCCATAGCGCACAGAAAAAAAGTCGAAAATGCAGGAATAAATAAAACCGTGTATATTGGGGTCAGTCTAACAGATAGCGCAAAGAAAAAAAGTCGAAAATGCGGGAATAAATAAATGCTGTATATTGGGGTCAGTCTAACAGATAAAGCAAAGAAAAAAGTCGAAAATGCCGGAATAAATAAACGCTGTATATTGGGGTCAGTCTAACAGATAGAGCAAAGAAAAAAAAGTCGAAAATGCAGGAATAAATAAAACCGTGTATTTAGGGATAATTTAACAGTCAAAGACGCATAAAAAAGCGAAGATGGAAATAAAAAACACGTGTTGGCTGGCGACTCTCCACCGCACACTCAATATTGATGCTATAAAGATGTTTGAGGGACCGTCTATGGGGTTTTTGGGGTCTAGGAATTCAATGGCGTCGTCCATTTTTGCATAGCGGGGCTGTGGGCTGAGATAATGGACACTCGGAGGCTGACCGAGCTGTCACCCATATCCAAGTCGCTTCAAGGGGGATCCTTATCGTTTTTTTGACCGTCACAGGCTATGGGGGGCCCTGTTTTCTTTTTTAGCCAGCGAGCACACCGTAGGGTGCGCTGTTTTGTCTGATGTTTGCATACTGTTGCTGTAGGGTACGCTGTCGCTGTTGCTGTTTGGCTGGGGCATTCTTTAGTAGGGGGATCCTTTTTCGTCGGTGAATCTGTGGGTTAGACTAGAGCCTTGATAAGCTGAGGATGGACGCTCTTGTTTGTATATGTGAGGATGGCTCCCCTCCATTGCATCTTGAGCAGAGATCCAAAGTGGACCAAGCCAGTCGGTGGTAGACAATGCTGAACCTCTAGGGGCCATCTGGACCAGTAGGCGGCGTCAATCACCGGTTGTTCCAATGACTGAGTTGGCAGCTCAGTCGGAGGAGAGAAGATGGGTCATCTGAGCCGCCAACAATGATGATCGAACTTCCTAGTTTCTTTTTTTTGGGATCTTGGGCTTTACGGCTCTTGATTCTCCTCTCGCTGTTGGTTCAAAGGGTAGAGCATTTGAGGCATTCCGCTTTGGCTCATACGCTCTTTGGGCCAGCGTCAGAGAGGAGTATTAAATGCTGTTAGATCACTTGACTTCAAAGCAGATGCTGACGACATGGCAAAGACAGAGACGGTGAGACAATGGCAAAGACAGAGATGGTGAGACGGTGCTGCTATGGTTGAGATTGATGTACTTTACTTCACTTATGCTTGCAATGACACTGAATGACACGTAGGGGGCGCCCAATCTGTGAAAGAAGACTACGCATAGTTACCCAACGCTTTACCAAACTGAAATCAAACTCAACGCCAACAGCAAACATGCCACGCATCCAACCCCAACGCCAGCATCAACACAGACGCAATCAGAAGCCATCCAACCTCTTGATCACACAGCATCCTCAAGAGATAGAGTCAGGTCCACGCCATCGTAGCACAGCTCAAGGAAGGAAGGCCTTCAAGAAGCATCTGAGGGACGGAGACGTCACCATCATCAAGACTGATCTTGATCTGAGTGACTACTTCAAACATGCTCTGATCCTGCCTGAGGTCAAGCAAAAGCCACCAATGGACGCATCCAAGCTGAGGTATGTCAAGCCAGTGACTCGATGGACTCACTTTGTTGATAAGAACGGCTTGCACTTTGCTAGTGTTGTACTGCCACCAGAAACGCCAGACTTCCAGTTCAAACTGGATGCTCTTCGGTCAATGGCAAAGACGCTTCCTCGAGCTGCTGGCAACAGGACTGAGGCAATGCGAGGCAACTTCCACACCTGGCATCTTATGCTCAGTGGTCAGGATACAGCTCACATGGATGCACCATACTGGAATAGGCAGTTTATGGCCTACCCTCAGATGCAGGCTTTCCTTGACACCGAGGAGGTCAGGAGCATCCAAGCATACTGCAACCGGCAGTTCTACGAGTGCTTTCCAGACCACGCAAGCTTCTATCAGTACATAGGTCAATCAGAGACCTACAAACCATACAAGGCCTTCAAGTGGGGACCATGCTTCCCGTCCCTGGCCATCAACGAGGAAGTCAACGCTATCTCCAAGATCCACCGGGATCGAAGGGACTATCTTCAAGGACTGGCTGGCGTCATGAGCATCGGTGACTATACAAGCACCACAATCAACATGCATGAAGCCAACATCAGTGTCGAGTTCCCAGCAGGAGCGCTGGCCTTCTTCCCTTCACATGTGGTTCACCACTACAACACCAACACCAAGGAGGGAGAAGCAAGAGGATCAATGACCATGTTCATGTCATCAGACATTGTCAAATGGGTTGGATACGGAGGAAAGGCAATGCATTGTTCAGAGGAACGTAAGGAGGAGTATAAGGAGGAGTGCCGGTGGAATTGGAGTCTCTTCAAGACGGTGACCAATAAGATGAAGAAGTGATAGTGATAGTGTCTCGTGTTCCAGTAGTCTTGTGTTTCTGTAGTGTCTTGACCATATCAGCTTGATTGTGTTTCTGTAGTGTCTCAACTATATCAGTTTGATCGTGTTTCTTTTGTCTGTGTGTGTGTGTGTGTGTGACCAATTCTATTTGTATGAGTTCAGTCTGAGCGTAATTGACAAAGTCTAGTGAAGAGTCTGATCAATCCCCCAAGTTTCGCTTGCGCTCCTTCCGTCTTTCTGCCTCCTGCTTTTCGGTAGCACACCGAATGAGATAGAGTATGTTGTGCTTCTTTGGCTCCTTTTGCATCATCAGCGCCTTGCGGAAGAAGCAAGTAATTGCCATCCGATCATTTGGATCGCTGCCAGCTTTGATGTGTGCCGGATGCTGCAGTGTGCGGTGATAGACCAAGTTTGAAAGGAAGAACACAACATCAAGCGGCTGCAGTACCAGCTGACAGTTGTATTCCCGCAACTCCAAGATAGCATGCTGACCAAGATTGATGAGGATCGAGACATTGGCATCCTTGCTGTCAATGTGTGAGGTACCAGAGAAGCCTTGGAATGGAGAGAAGGTCGAATACAGCGGCTGGCAGATGACATCAAGTCCTTCCACCCGCTTGTTGGCCCAAGGAAAGTGAATGTGCTCTCGATCAATGAGCTCTTGCCGGAAGGAGTCGCAAAGGCCAGAGTGTTTGTTGTCGACAATTGCCTTTTCGACATGCTCGCTGAAGAAGATCTTGAACCAAGCGATAAAGTCTGCAACTGCCTGCTTGCCGGCCTCATTGCCAGATTGATGTGTCTCCAATGAGATGACCAGACTGACTTCAGTCTGATCGTACCAAGCACCAAAGTGGAAGTGCGGAGACTTCTGCCGATCCTCAATCTGACGGCTTGCCGGAGAATGCTTCTTGCACTTTGCCGTTGTGCACACATTCTGGAACTTGCGCATGCCTTTGGTGGCCCGGTGTTCCATCAGCTCTGCAACATTGAGGAAGGGTGGCGCAAACCGCTGCAGGAGGATCTGGCTGGTGTCAGCATCGGTCAAGGTGATGTTGCGCACATAAGGCTGGTTCTTGCTGTTGGTGAACTTGGTGAGCGCTTCACCGGTGATGTGAATGGGGTTGTCAAGCTGGACATTGGCATTCCTGGCTGCAGGCATTGTCTTTGTGTCAAAGACTTTCTTGATTGGAATGGTCTCTGCTTCGGTGACTGCCAGAGTGTAGATCTCTCGTTTGTCACGCTTCTGTTGTGCTTGACTTGTGGGAACTGCTTTCAACATTGCTGACTGACAAAGTACAGGTGCCGATGCAACAGAGAAGATTGACGCAAGCTGGTGTGACAAGAGGATGTGGAAGACGGAAGGGTGTGGGAGATGTGCCATCTCTGAGAGCCGATGAAAATGCCAGGTGGGCCAACGTCTCTGAGAGCCGGTACAAATGCCAGGTGGGCCAACGTCTCTGAGAGCCAATGAAAACAACAAGTGGGCCAACGTCTCTGAGAGCCGGTGCAAATGCCAAGTGGGTGGCCATCTCTGAGAGCCGGTGAAAGTCCTGTGCGTGTCAGCGTCTCTGAGAGCCAATGAAAATGCCAGGTGGGCCAACGTCTCTGAGAGCCAATGAGAGTGCCAGGTGGGCCAACGTCTCTGAGAGCTGATGAAAACATCAAGTAAGCTGCCACCTCCCAGAGTCGGTCAAGATATCCACACAAGTCACCGTCTTCCAGGATCCAACTGAACGCCAGTAACCAGTGCTTGTCGGACACTGCTCACCGCTGTCTCTTTCTCCTTGCAGCTTGGTACTCACTGAGCTCAACGCACACTGCACACCGCACATTGAGACGGATGCTTTTGAGAGATGTGTCACTGACCATTGTAGAGAAAAAGAAAACGCAGCAAAAACAAAGACGCCATTGCAAACTGACAGACTCATTAACAATTGAACCCCATAGCAGGTTTGTCAAAGAATCGTTCAGCTTGCGACGGAGGATTAACACAATAAATTGTGCGGCAACGCAGGATCGAACCCACGTCCGTCCCATGACGGCCCCTTTTCCCAAAAATGGGTTCTCAATGGCTCACCGTAAACGGTGAGATCAGCCACTAAGCTACGGAATCATTGTTGACAGACTGGGAGCTTATCTTGTTGATGTATCTGACGCAACTGCCTGTAAGTCATGTCACCAGTAGTGCTTGTCAGACACTGCTCACCGCTCACTGCCATTGCTTGCTGCTCACCGCTGTCTCTTTCTCCTTGCAGCTTGGCACTCACTGAGCTCACTGAGCTCAACGCACACCGCACACCGCACACTTTGCAATAAGAAACAACTTGATTAACGGTACTAAGACGGATTGCTTACACGACTGCTTCCACAGCAGCTGCAAAGATGGCAAATGCAAGGAACACATTCTCGCCTTTGTACTGAACGCTGGATCCAAGCAACGCAGGAACTTCTTTTACATCCAACTGCAAACCCAGCCGCTGCAGCACATCTCTGCAATGACTGTCGCTGCGTAGAACTGCCGCCACCACCGGAAGAACAAGGTCTGAATACTTACGGCTGCAGCGGATGGTAGAAGAGGAGGTGTTGTTGGTGCAGATGCGGATCGGAACATAGCAAGAGAAGCACGCAATGCCGCTTGCTTTCTTGTACTGCTTCAACTCCTTCTTGAACTGACCAATGAATGTAGCATTGATCTTTGGACCACTTCTGGGAAACACACTCCAGCAGTCGCAAGCCGCAAACGTGTGATGGATGCAGTCTGGCCGCTGACACGTGTGCTGGCGGCAGAACAGGTAGCAGAGCGGGCAGATCCTGTTGAAGCTGTCAAGCAGCCCTTTGATGCTGGTCTTGTCCATTGTTGGAGCGGTTGGCGGAATGTTGTAGAGTGCATTGAGACTGAGCTGCGGTGAGAGAGTCAAAGCCTGCTCTTGCGGCCGCTGCTGTTGCTGCTGCTGCTGCTGTGTCGGAGAGCTGGATACAGTGATGACGCTGCCCAGTGCTGTGGTGCCACCGACTCTGCTTGCGTGCACACTACGGTCCCTCTTCTCTGACATTGGCGGAGACTCCAAGGCAATCATCTTGCGTGGTGGAGTCAGTGGTTCTTCCACATGCAGCCTGCAAAGGTCGCAAAGTGCAAAGTCCGGCTGACTGAGGCAGGTCACTGGCATACCATCAAGATACGTTGAAAGCATCAAGCGCCGGCATGTCTCCTCCTTCACGTATTCCTGAACACACTCCTTGTGCTGCATCAACTGCGGTGTCAGCAGTACAGCAGTGGCCAGATTGCCGCTGCGGCCTGCTCTGCCAGACTCTTGAGCATAGCTGACAATATCCCATGCATCACCGTAATGGACCACCAGCTGAACATGCAGAGGATTGATGCCCGTGCCAATGGCTGATGTGCCAACCAGGATACGTTTGCAGTTCTCTGTCTCTGCCGCAGAGCACTGGAGCCACCTTGACAGTGTTGCTGCCTTGCCGTTGACATCTGCATGGATGAAAGAGCAGCCCAGCTGCTCTGCTAGTGGCTCCACCGCCTCCTTGTACTTGCAAAAGATCATCACCGGACCGCTGGAGTGCTTGGCAAGCAGAGACTGCAGCTGACGGTCCTTGTCTTGCAAAGACATCACCTCAATAACTGCATAGGCAATGTTCTTGCGGTTGGTGGCTGCACGGATGAGACCAGTACCCTCTTGCGGAAGCATCAGCGCTGTCTTGAAGGATGCAAGCATGGATGGCGGCAGAGTTGCAGTGAGGAAGTACTGCGGCACCTTCAGCTTGGACACCAGCCGCTTGACCTTGTCCATTGCCGATCGGAACTCTGCTTGCGTGATGCAGACATGGCACTCGTCAAAGAACAGCGCTGCCAGCCGCTCCTGCTGCATCAGACTCTGCAGCCAGTTGCTGAACGGCTCCAAATAGCAGTTCTCCACCGCAACAAAGACCAACTGACTGCCCTCCACCTTGTCAGCGCACTGGTAGCCGGTCCACTTGCTTGCAGCAATGCCGGCATCTCTGCATTGGTGGATGAGATCATTGGTCAGCGCAACAAACGGCACAACCACAACAACAACCGATGCTGGTGGAAGCCAGTGAAGCGGAGCCATGAACAGCGCTGACTTGCCAGACCCGGTGGCCATCACAATGATCAGCGGTGACTCTCTGCTGTGAATAGCATTGAGCGCATATGCTTGCTCCACCGTCTTGGCCCGGTAGCTGCCTGTCACCTTGAAAAGCGCTTGGCTGATGGCGCTGGAGATGGCAGCAGAGCGGCCACTGCTGGTACTTGCTTGAGGCGTAGCAGGAGCAGTGTGCTCCAGCTTCTGCTTGACGGACCGCACATCTTCTTGAACAGAATCCAGCTGCCGCTTGAGAGCGTTGATGGCCTTTGATGAATCACTGCTGCTGGCACTTGCACTGATGGGAACCAGCTCGGCCACCTCCTCCTTGAACCGTGTGCGCAGCTTCCAGAATGCATGCCACCGCTCTGACACCTCCAGCATGGCCGTCATGCTCTCATCATTCAGCTGATGCAGCATGCTTGCATCCAGACCATAGTGCTGCTGAGCGGTGCTGGTGGAATGACCAGCTTGAAGGTCATGTGCATGATCCTCCAACTCCTCTGAGGTGATCTTCTTGGGACGGATGAGTTTGCGGTCGATGCTCACCGCCAGCTGCCGCCAAGTACGTACACTGAGACCATTGGATGTTGCACATACGTACTGCTTGTAGAGGCTCTTGAGCGTGTTGCTGATATCACCGGTGGCCCATGGCTTGCCAGCGTGATCCACCAGGAGCATCGGACTGGGCTGGCGTGGCTTCACCACTGAATTGTAGAGCATGTGGATGAACGGCACCACCTGCCAGATGTACCAGATCACCAGGCAGCCAACTGCATGCGGCAAGAAGCGTGGAATGATCTTCTGCCGCCCAGTGCCCTTGTTGCTGGGCAGAGCGGTGAACATGACACCGTCATGGACAAACAGGTTGCGTGGGCCCAGCAGCGTGTTGGTGTGCTGCAGCTGGACCAGCTCCGTACCTCTAGCTGGCAGTCCACCGCTGAGTTCAATGAGCACCGCCAGCAGCTTGGTGAACTCATCGTGGATGGCAAAGTACCGCTGTGCTGCTGCTGGGTCAAACCTGGCCTCCTTGGAGTATGGGTCCATCAGCTGCAGCGATGCTGGAGCCTCACCAAGGACCGCACGGCAGAGGATGCTTGGCAGCGCTGGCTGCTTGCTGCATGCCTCTGAAAGGTTGAAGCCAGGATGTGTGTTGCAGATGTTGTCCACCACTTGACCAAGATTGATCATGTTCTCGGACTTGCCGTTGTCTTTCAGCAGACGCAGCTGAGTGAGGAGCTTGTCTGCTTGCTGCTGAGCACCGTGCATGAACGCTTGCAGCTGCTCCACTGCAATGGTGTCTACGCCAAACGTCACCTTGCTGAGATCCTTGGTCCACTGAAATGCAAACCCGCTTCCATCGTCTTGAGCCAGTGCTTTACCATAGCAGTGGAGGGACTGCAAATGAGCGCTGGCAGAGTGGCTGTCATGGTGGACATACTCCTTGAGCATACGCTTGACCTCAGCCACCGTCTCTGCGGCACCAAGATCCACAGCCGCACCACACTCCTTGTCAAGCAGGTGCTCATGCAGCACTGCACGGAAGCAGAACTCCAGCGCTGCAATGTCAGAGGTGGAAGCGCTGACCGGCTTCAGCGTGCCATCAGCACTGACGCAAAGGTGGAGAAAGAGACGGGATAGCGTCAGCTCCTCAGTGTGGCCAAACGCCGCTGGCTGTTGCGTGACCAGCAGGACCGACAGCTCCAAGAGCAGCGCATCCACATTGGCAGTCAATGCAGGGTCGGAGCAGCCATCTTTCTCTTCAACGCAGCCGTAAAGGTCACGTAAACAGAGCAGTGCTTCGTCCAACTCTCCATTGAGGCTAAGATGAGCATCCAGCATATCCTTGCCATAGTAGCCCAAGTCTTCACCGTCAAAGTAGATGTGGAAGAGCAGCGCAAGCATGTATGCCCACAGCTCAGCGCGCTTGCTGACCGTCTGTGCACTGAGGCTGTACGGCTTGCTTGGATCCGGGCCGTAAGCATGGAACAAGGCCTGGACCTTGCGGCTGGAGTTGAGCAGACCACTCATCCATGCAGCTGCTGCTTTCTTGCTGGCTCCGTAAACCCAGTGAGCCCCGTACTGGTAAGCACCTTTCCACCGCTTGGTGTCACCACGCAAGAGACCAATGGCAGCAATGGGCTTGCCAGCCCAGTATGTCTGCCAGTCCAGGACACGCGCCCAAGGACCAAGGTTGCCGGTGTAGTCTGATGGCTGGACTTGAGCGTCAATGCCAGCATTGCGGAGCAGTTCTTCATCCTGCTTGAAGAAGGCGTCGACTTTGTCCTTGGCAGCATCGTCCAGCCTGTCCATGGACATTGCTGCATTGAGCGCAGAAGCAGAAGGTGGAGGCGGCAGCTGCTGCTGAGCATTGGGTGTCTGGACATGCACATAGCGGAGATTGCTCTTGCTGACCTGCCAAAAAAGCTGGATGGCATCATTGCGGTGGAACTTGATGGTGCCATCAGCATACTGGTGTTGCTTGACGTGCACATTGATTGAGGACTTGCTGATGACACTGTAGGTGCAGACGCTGCAGTGCTTGCCGTCGTAGCTGATGTCCAGCTCCGGAATGAATGGCACCGGCAGCAGCTCCTTGTTGAGCAACACCATAGAGGGATGTTCCAGATTGAGTTCTTGAAGGACACTGTTGAGTGCAGTCCGCTGACCAGCATCCAGCACATAGGAGTGGAATTGCTTGATGTGAGCGGCAACGTCCTTGGCCAATGGCACCAGAGCAAGTGCGTGGCTGCAGTCCTTGCGGGTGCAGACCAGGATGCATGGATGGTCCACAACACGGAGGTGGAACTCCTGCAGCTGTGTCACCTGCTCAGCGGTGATGGGCAGAACCGGTCTGCTGTAGCTTGGAAGATGCGGAGAAATGTCAGTTACGGCAATATCAATTATGCATGGTGACGCGTCAGTAAATACATACCTCTGGATTGGAGAGCTGGGAGCTGAGAGCACATCATGCTGAGTGATGGCATTGTGGCCGTCATTGGTGCCAGCACCAAGATAGCAGCAGTCGGAGAGCTGGGACATGGTTGAGAAGCAATGGAGCGGAGAGCTGAGAGAGTTGCGCTGGAGCAGTGAGCGGTGAGCGGTAAGGTACAGAGAGTGAATGATGAATCTCAGTCCGTCAATCACACAAGAGAGCATATATATGTTTGCACTCAGCCTCAGCAGCATCAAGCAGGACCATCAGCGGTCTCAGATGCACAGACAAAGGAGCATGGCCGTCTCCAAGCGTTTGCGGTCAGTATTGACAAAGAGAAGAAACCGCAAGGCGCAGCAGTCAGTGGACTCACGCTCACATACAAAGAACAACCACAGGCTGCTGAAAGGGTACTGTGCTCATTTCTGTGCGGTGAGAATCAATGCAATCAGTCCCACTCCATTGATTGACGGACAGTCAATGCGGACAAAGGCTGAGAATGCCAACACACTTCAACGGCTGCAAGCTTTGTCTCCCACTCTAGCTGGCTGCAAGACGTACATCCCACGGTCTATGCTCCCTTTGTCTGTGGCAGACTGCAAGACGCGTCTGTCCGTTGCAATTTCCTTGAATTTCTTACGGCTGGCGTTTGTCCATGCTTTGTCTGTTGCAGACCGCAAGACGCATCTGTCTGTTGCAATTTCCTTAAATTTCTTACGGCCAGCGTTTGTCCACGCTTTGTCTGTGGCAGACCGCAAGTTGCGTCTGTCCGTCCGTTGCAATTTTCTTGGATTTCCTACGGCCCACAGTCACAAAGGGTGAAGAACGCATGGCTACAACAAAGGAGACCGCTGACCGTGGGAGCCTGTGCTGGCTGTGACCGTGAGCACTGCCCACTTATTTTACGTGCCTTTTCTCTGCCATAATTTCTTGGATATTTGCTTGTATTATTCACCGTCAATGTCATTTACATAGCATGCTGAGGTCAGTGTCAGGACCGCCGTGCCACCCGATCGACCGCGGATGATCGGTGACCCGATCCGCGACTACCGCGGACCCGCCCAGCGGCTCCGCGCCCCCCTCTAATGGTTTCATCGCCACCGACAGGGATCCGTCACGACTCCTCGTCGCATGTATTACTTAGTCACGCTATAATAGCAACTCAGTATCGCGTCCCCTGTAATCCGCGGTTTGTCCTCGACAGCTGCCCCGTACTCCACGACCTCTCCGTTCCCGACCACGCCCGGCCGTAGCCGCGACTGGCGGTACTCAGACCCTACGGCCCTAACAGTCAGGCACAAGCGTGTCTGTGCTTCAATATTGGAAGCTGCCAATGTGTTGAACAGTCAACCGCCTGCACTGAGACCATGAGTGGCAAGCGTATGCAATGAGCAATGACTATAGGCTTGAGAGTGGCAGTTGATGCTTGATGGCCTACAGTCTACGGTCTACGGTCAACGGTCTGTAGTCTCCAGTCTGGCTGTGCTTGCGGTCAGTTGGCCTCACTCAGCCTTGCGGACAGACAGCTGCTTACAGACAGACAGCTGCTTACGGACAGTGGAGAGACTTGCGGTCACTGGCTGACCATCACACACTGAAAAAGTTGAATCAGTCCGCAAGGCACTAGCGCAGTGTCTGAATTTCACGGAATTTCCCTGAATTTCCCCATTTTGGGACGCGTCTGGCCGCAAGAATTTCAAACCGTAAGCGCACTGGAGCAGTGTCTTTTGCACTGACCGTTGGGTACGGACGAGCTAGCCCGGCTGGCCCATTTGGCAGGGCGGACGCGTCCGCCTCCAGCAAGGCCGCATTTGCCGCCTAGGGCTAGGGTCAACTAATGACTTTAACCAAACTCACCTAGGACTATCCAGTGACGCATAGAAAAGGGGGTGTTGCGTCGCCAACCCTACCCGGGGATCCCCTTGTAACCCTAACCCTTCATCCTTGGTTCCCTACCTTCTTCTGGACATTCACCCCCGGCTACCTACCTTCCTCTGGACGTTCACCCTGGGTCAACCACCATGCCATGGCACTTCCACCACCAACACCTGGGGTTGCACGAGTTTCACCGACCTTCTGCCCCAGTAAACTGTGAGTTCCTTGCTGATGTGGATGGGTACAGCTTCACTTGCCTGCCGTTTGCCCTGCGTAAGCTCTATGGAGACTGGGGTCAGGTCACCTTGGGGTCCCATGCACCTACCATCCGGGACCATAAGTACTATGAAGGCTGGGTGGTACTGGGGTACGGACCTGCTTTGTTCAAGGTTCACCCTAGGTACAAGGACCCTATCCTAGCTGCGCTCCAGCCTGACTTTACCTTGCAGGCAGCAGAGTACCCTTTGACCATGATTGAAGGTACCCAGCAGGTCACTTTGCTGGACCTTACCTGCGCTTTGGAGGAGGTGGACTGCGATGAAGTTAGGGTCCAGGCCTATGGGATGAAGATGGACCTCACTTACCTGGCCTCCAACCAGCTGGAAGGCATAGGTGATCCTAACCATCCCCTACGTTCCACCAACTTCTTTGACCTTGGCCGGAACTACCCCCAGCCTCATGTTACCTTGGTCCAAGCCCCCAACCTACCCAGAGAGGCATGTACCACCTACCCAATGCTCACCCGCCTAGGTGAAGGGTATGGTTCCCTGCACATCAACCTCAGGTACCGGGGGGACAACTTCAAGGTGAAGCTCTATCCCCTCCTTGTTCATGCCATGAAGGCCACTTCCGGCAAGTTCAAGAACTTCACCCCCCAGTCCATCAAGGGTCTCAAGCTCAAAGAGACCAACCTACTTAACCGGAGGGCCAAGCTAGCTCGGTTTCCTGCCCTTAAGCTTGGTGGACTTAGGGTGGAGGTGACTGTACCTGCCGTGGACCTTGTCCATGCCTGGGCAAAGATCAAGGAGAGCGGGTTGCTGGACCTTCACCAGTGGTTGAACCCAGTACAACCTCACATGGCCAACTGCCAAGTGCGGGTCAAGTTCATCCCAAGGTCCGACTACCTCAGTAACTTTAGGGAACTCCTGGCCAAGGCTCAGCAACTGGGGGTCTTCCGGGGGATCAACCAAAGTAAACCTGGCAAGGTACGTAGGTACATCCTGCAAGACCTGTTCAATGCCCTAGGTTGGAACCAAGGAACCAGGACCAATCGCTGGGAAGGTGACCTTGGACCTTGGTGGAACTGGGAGCCAGCCCCAGGTGATGTGGATGCAAGGTTGGAAACCGTGGTTCAACCTCAGGCCAACTTCAGTAACCCGCTCTTGGAGGAGGTTCACCTGCAGGAGATCCTAAGGTGCGCCAAGATCTTCAAGCGTGGAACCAAGTTCAGGGCACTTGTACTTAGGGAAGACGGCAGGCAAGTTCCCATTGGCTCCAGCAAGACCAAGCTGGAGATGGGTCAAGTGCTGTTTGCCAAGTACAAGTACCAGTGGCCAAAGTTCTGCTACCTTGTAGAGGACCCTTTCCCCAGTACATCCCAGTCCAATGACCTTGACCAGAGGTTGGACAAGTATAACCTCCAGGGTACTGAGGTTGTTGGACCTTCAGAGCTCTTCCACGAGCTTCAAGGTTCTCAACGGTACCGTGTAACCTCTGGTTACATACGTGGAGATGGCAACTGCCAGTTCAGGGTGGTGGCCAAGGTGGTTTATGGCCACCAAAGTTACCATCTTAGGGTACGTCATGCTGTGGTCAACCACCTTGAACAGCAAAGAGACAAGGTGGAAGCTATGTTGACTGCCATGAACGGCAGTGAACTGGCCTTCAACCGGGTCCCAACGGTGGATCAGTACCTGCAAACAATGCGCAACCTAGGTACATGGGGGGACAATACTACCTTGGCAGCAGCCGTATCCTGCTACAAGCTCAAGCTGGTCCTCGTCAACCCAGACAAAAGTACCTTTGAGGTCACTGCAGAGGAACCTGCCGAGCTTGACCAGCAGTGGCATGCCTTCTACTACACAGGCAACCACTATGAACTGGTGTACAAGGTACCTGAACCTCGTCCAACCCCAGCTTAGCCAGACATTCACCTGGCTTCCCTGTACATAGACCCCCTCCTGTAGATATGTTCACTGCCCTCAGACTTCATCTGAGGTTTTTTCATCCCCAGTAACCGCCAGTTGCTGGGGGTTTTTCCTCTCAATGAAGATCTTTACCTTGGTTCAACCGCACCTTGACTGACCTTGACCCTCAGTTGACTAACCCTAAACTTGTGCTGCCGTTGCACCAGGTTGTCCTTGCTTACCAGTCCTTACCGGCAGTTGACGTAGGTTCACCTGCAGTTCACCTAGGTTGTACCTGGGTACCAACATACCTTAGTACCTAGGTTCAAGTGCCAGTCAACCTCTGGTTGGGCCTTCTTCCAACCGCCATAGCGCCACCACCGCTCATCTGCATGCACTGATACTTTGCATACACCCTCCAAACACACCCCTGCACATGTTTACTTAAGCCTCCGGCGCCATCAGAGCACATCAGAAAACTTTTTTTTCTTCCCCGAGAGAATCTGGCTACTGTCTTTGATGGCCCCTAGCTCGGCCGCCTCATTACGTGGTAATGCCAAACTTTGCAAACACCTTCTGTTTATGGTCCTTTACAATGTTCATTAGTACAGATTTTGTCTTTTTCCGCGTATCGGGAAGGGAACCCTTGTAACCCTAACCACAGGCAAGCTTTGATCTCATCCCCATTGGCTGGACTTCCACCTCGGTTGACACACCTGACTGCCGTATCTCCGTAACGGCTATCTAAACTTGAGTGGGGATCAGCAAGGAATATGTTCACAAGGCTTTATTTAGTCTATTTATGACATTTATTTGCTTGGTCAAAATCTATCCCCGGCGGGGATCACCTTGTAACCCTAAAATTTGTAGTGGACCATCTTCCTGGTTGTATCAGACCGTCTTCCAGTTGTAGCAGACCGTCTTCCAGTTGTAGCAGACCGTCTTCCACTTTGTAGTTGACCGTCTTGGAATCTCCTTTGAATTTCCTGCAAATTTGTATCAGACTGTCTCCCAGCTGAATACAGAGGCATCAATTTTCTGAATTTCTTTTTGCATTCACCTGACCCTTTTCTGCCCGCCTAGCTTTGGACGTGATTGGAAACCCCAAAGCACAACAAATGGCCTGAGAGAGAGGTGAAGAGCATATGCTGTTGCATCTTCAGGGCTTCCCTGTATGACAAGGGCTTTCCCATGTGACAAGTGGAATGATCCCTCTCCGTGAGTTGAGCATGGCAAAGGTTCAAACAAAAGGCATCTGAGAGCAAGTCGCGCTTCCCTGCGTACGCTCAATAAGTCGCGCACGCACGCTGCAGCTTGGAATACAGACGCAGAACCAACACTGACACCAACACTCGGCTCACCACAATCATCCATTACACCATCATCGCGTCGCACTTTGCTTTGTACATCTTGACTGTGCCTCGATTCATACACACCATCGTACACGGCACGTTCGGTCACAATTGCGACATCTGCAGCATCTTATTTACACAAGTTCGCGTTGCTCGACATTCTCCGCGATGCGATCTTCCAACGCTAGCCGCTGACCATCGACAACTGCAGAAAGACAAACCGGAACTCTCCCAATCTTCGGCTACCGACTATGACAACTTTCACTCACAACAACAGCCAGGATTCGCCAACGACGAGAATTATGACTCCGAGCTCCCCTTCAGCAAGACGTACCGGTCACGTCCGTTCTGCGTCCATCCTCAGCTCCAGCAGCAGCGTATCGATTCCCTCGCGATCTTCTTCGGTCATGATGAGTCCAGCCGCGGTGCCAGCGCGCAATTCGTCCATCGTCAACTCGCCGAGCAAGACTCGGATCCAGACTGCGTCGCGATCAGGTCTGCCTCTCACCGCATCTGATCTCGCCGATACCATCGCGTCTCTCACTCTGGCGGACAAGCCAGCTTCCACATCAGCGAGTGGCCTCAATCAGGCGGCTACCGATACTGTTCTTCGTGATCTCAGCTTTGGCCGCGACGACATCGACAACGCACGCACACCGCAACCTCCATCCGGCTCCTTTGCTTCCCCATTTCCTGGTTCCCAAGATCAACTCGCAAGTCCGTCCGGAAAGCATTCGCCGGACCTGAGCTTCCGTCAAGCGGACCTCCTCGAGATTGGCGACGAGATTAGCGATACCCATGACGCAATTCAGATCATTCAAGGCCACATCTTCTCGATCCAGGAGCAACGTCATGGAAGTATAACGGGCCTGCGCTCCGACTTTGGCCTCGACACCGCGAGACATGCCGAGCCCAGCAACGTCAAAAGCTCGCCAGAAGGCTCATCGCTTGGGGGGATCGATCTTTCGCTCATGCAGCTCGACGAGAAGCTCGAGGCACTTTCACGCTCCATGCAGCAGCTCGAGGTTCGCCTGGCAGACCTACGGGATCCTTCCGCAGACGCAGATAACGGAGAGGCCGGGAACACGTCCATTATCGACAAAGAGATGAGCACCTGGCAAACGCGTGCTCGCCGCAACAGTATAGGAAGTATCGACAGCTTGAGAAGCCTCGACGATATGATGCTGCCCAGCTTTGCGCCGACTCTGACGCCACAGGCACTGCGTGTCAAGTATGACGGCCTCTGCTCCGAGTGGGCCTCGTTACAAGAAGAGGCGGAAGCGCTCAAGAAGGAGCTTGCGGATGACAAATACCTCGACGTCTTCCGCTCCATCAGTGTCCAAGCGGAAAGCATGATGGATAGCCTGGACAAGGCCGTCTCGCTGTGCAACACGTTTACCCTGCAGGTCCAACGCGATCACCTGGCCGGAAAGTTGCAGCGAGCTGTAGCAGCTGAAGACGATCTCGAAGCAGACTACGATATCCAAGCCAAGCATGACGAACTCGTCGCACTCACAAAGACATTCGACGTCAAAAGGTCATACTACTTGCCAGCGTGCCAGCAGGTGCTGCACAGTCTCGAAAAGGGATGCAAGGAGCGTCAGACGGCCAACGGCACCGTCCTCCGCCGCCTGTCGGATCTGCGCTCTCGCTGGCGCACCTTACGCGACGAGCTGAGTAAGACGGAAAGAGATCTGAAGCGCATGGAAGCCCTCTTCCGCCGCGTCCGCTCCGACAGCAGCGGCTCGTCGATCGCCAACGACGTGGCGAGTCCGGCCACTTCGGTAGCAAGCCTCCCGACGCTGCCCTCCAAGTCGAAATTGCGGACCAGCGTATCGGTACAGTCGGGTTTAGGTTTGGGAACGCCGAGTCGAGCCTCAGCCCAATCTCATCGCACCACGCCTCCCTCATCCTCATCGTCCTCGCGGATTGCCAGTGGGCCTGGTCGCTTATCGGCCTCCTCTTCGGTGGGCTCCAACTTGTCCAATACGCCACCTGCAGCTGGGACTTCGCAGCGTTTGAGACGCATTTCTGCCACGGCAGAGTCGCTCGGGCTGCATAGTAAACCCATGTCAACACCGCCTCGAGCGGGGCTCTCGAGACAGCTTGAAGTACCTCGATCAGCGCAGCAAGCAGGAGGCAGACCCATCGGTGGCTCGCTGTCGCCATCGTCTACAGACAGTCCTGTTCGAAATCGTGCCACATCCATGGCCAACGCGGCGACCGGTGCTGTGGAGAAAGGTGTGCTCGGACGACCCGCCAGGCCAATGCCGATTGTGGGCAGTCGCAGCACAGCTGTCGGCCGTGAGCCATTGGGTACTCCCAGCCGTCCTCCGCCATCGAGTTTCAAGCAGTCCTGGCACGACCTAGACACGCCGGGCGCTCATCGAACACGTGCTGGACAGCCTCAGTCAATGTCACGGTCGCAGTCGCAAATCGTTTGGCCATCCGAGTCAGCGAACAAGGACGCGGATGAGTCGATCGAATACCTCAAGTTCGAAGGAGAACTCTCCACGGCGCGTCCCTCTTCGTCTGCTGGTCAATACTACCGTCCGCCGTCTGCACAGGGTACTGTGGGTGATGCCAAGTCGAGGAAGCGAGAATCTATGATTCCACGTCTAGCGGTGCAAAGCTCGGATGCAAGTCACACGCCCAGTCGACCAGGATCGGCGCTGTCGCAGGTGTCGTCCTCGACGCCAATGCGGTATACGGGAGCGTCGAGGCTGAGCATGCAGACGCCGGAGCCTGCAATTGTGGCGAGGGCGCAGAGGCTGAGCATGTATACACGTGCACCTTCGACAGGTGTGGGAGGCACCGGTGCACACACGCCGAGCAAGCGGCCGAGCAAACCGCCGCCGACGAGGCGCAGCGCAGCGCTGGCTTCAGGCCGTGCGACGCCTTTGTCGGCAGCGGCGCTGGCATCTTTGCCATCGGCCGAGCCAGGCTCGTCACTGAAAAGGTCGAGCATCTCAAATCTGCGATCGCTGCACAACGGGCGTACTACACCGACATTGAGCGACAATGGATCGGTGGGAGGTATGTCAACGGGAACGTGGTATGCACCAGGTCGAGGCGCAAGAGGAGTCTCAGGGACAGGATCAAGGATTGGCTCAGGATCGGTGGCTGGAAGCAGCTATGGTGGCATGGGTACTATCGAACAGTACCGCGCGAACCCAAATGATGCATTGGATGTCGAGGTTGCCGCCATCTGCAATGGCCTAGGCGTGGCTGTGGAGCGAATTGATCCGCCGTTGCCTCGAGGTGTTCGACTGGAAGAAGGGCCGGGCAAAGACAATCGAGCGCAGTACGAGATTGGAGGAAGGAAGATGGCGTGCCGACTGCTCGAGTTGCATCGACCGGCAGGGAGCGCCGGAGCGAGAGCGGGAACCAAGGCGAAGAAGATCCTAGTGCGTGTTGGCGGAGGATGGCAGGATCTGGAGCAGTGGCTCTTGGCGCGCCTCAGCGCCATCTAGAAGAGGCCATGCAGGCTGTCAGGCAATGAGGAAGATGGATTCTGCAGAGAGAGCGTAGCAGTGACCGAGGTCGTGTGTGAGGAGAGAAGGTGAGCAGAATTGCGAGGCAACGGAACGTGACGCGAAAATGGTGGAGAGATAGTGAGATCAGTGAGATTGAAGAATGCGATACAAGTACAGATGGGTTCAAGGTGTTGGCAGCTGTGCTGATCAAGGAGCCGCTGGAGACGGAGTCGACTCGAAACCTTGCTGGTGGATCTTGAGTTGATCGATCTGGTGCTGAAGCGAGTTGAGGTCGATCTTTTCAAAGCGCCTCTCGCGCGGTGTGCCTGCAGGAAGAGGGAAAGTGGTCTCGGGGTTGGGCGAAACGGCGATGTATCTGCGACGCTGCTTCTTGGATGAGGGGTGAGGGGTGGTTGTGAGCTCTTTGGCATGGAAGTGGGTGGGAGTCAGCTTCTTGATGGGAAGCTTGACGCCGGAAGGCGAGGAAGCTGCTGCATTGACGGGCGATGTTGAAGCGGGGGCTGCATCGGCATAGTAGAAGTGAACGTAGCCGGGAGCGGTAGCAAAGATGGTGTGATCCTTGCCAATGGCAGCGTTGGGACCAGGATGCCACGAGGTGCCGCGTTGCCTGAAGATAATTTGGCCCGGGTATACGATTTGGCCTGAAAGGATAAAGTAAAGCGACACGACGTTGGTTTATGTTAGCTCACGAGATATATACTCTGCACAGCCGCGATCGAAGGAGTATACATACCCGTCTGCTTCTTGTAACCGAGGCGTTTACCGGGTGAGTTGCGGTTGTTCTTGGTGGAGCCACCGCCACGCTTGGTCGAGTTACGAGTCTGGATGGAGCCTCCGAAAGCGAAGGCAGGGAGAATGGAAGAGGATGAGGCAATGCTGGTGGAAGCGATGGCGAGCGAGGCAGGAGCTTGCGATGCGGAAGCTCGAGCTGCAGCCGCAATGGCAGTTCGCCTGAGCACAGAGCAAGCTGTGCCGGTGATCATGATAGCGCCGTGTGGACGAAAAGTGTGGTAGCAGAAGAGGTCAAGAGTGGTGATGGGCGAACGAGAGGCTGGTTGGCGAATAGGCTGAGTCGGTGTTCTTCTTTCGCAGGCCAAAATGTGTTTCGTCACGTGTGGGAGCTAAGCTTCTGACTAGTGCTGACTAAGCTAACTCTTGTCGAAGAAGTTGAGAAATCAGAAGAAACTGAGCTCGAATTGCAGCTTTTTTTTTTTTTTTTTTTTTTTTTTTCCTTTCTGGCAAGTCATCTCGGAACGCGGCGGAAGCTTGAGTGAAATCAAAAAGAGTCGGACTCAGGACGAGGATTTTGACGGCGAAATTGTGTGCGAGTGTGAGTTGTGCTCAGCAGAAAGAGGAACCGAGAGCAAAGACTCGATTAGAGAAGGCTCAAGTTTCAAAGTCGTGGTTTTTTCTCCACACTCGGTTCCCTTCGCCGTCATCCTCATTCTCCTTCTCATCATCACCATCATCATTCCCGTCCTCGGCAATCTTGTACAGTCACCGCCTGCACTTCTCACACACCGCATCAATACGACCTTCTAGCTCCTCCGCGGGTCCCTCCACCCACGGCCAATTCTCACCTCGTCGCACACGTCGAAACCCCATACATATCTCGCCATCATGGTCTGGCCTTTCTCCTCCAGTAAATCGGCGGATGCATCCTCCTCGTCCTCGTCAGCGCAGCCTGCCTTCGAAGCTGTTGCTCCTGCTCCCGTCGATACCACAGTCAAATCCAACACCACCCCAACCTCGGATAGCCCCACCGACTACCTTCGCAGCCACGCTTTCCAGCAGCCTTCTTCGCCTTCGCCGTCACCATCCTCATCTGCCTCCGGTGCCGAATACATCCCCAATGCAGCTTCCCTCCTCGGCGATTCGACTCTCGATTTGGGCGCACTGTCCCCTCTCGCAGGTCTCGGCAAGGATGATCTCGAATACCTCGACCTGACCGATGGTGCACCGTCGAGCATGGAAGGCGCACGAACCGCCGTCCCTTCGCGTGGCTGGTCCGACGATCTCTGCTACGGAACCGGCACCACTTACCTCTCGGGTCTCGCCATCGGTGGTCTTCTCGGTGCTAGGGAAGGCTTCTTCCGCCCACTCGGTGTCGACAACCCCACTTTCCGTCTCCGACTCAACGCCGTTCTCAACCAGGTCACCCGTCGAGGTTCCTTCTTTGGCAACTCGGCCGGTGTCGTTGCTCTCATCTACAACCTCGTCGACGCTTCCATCGACGGAATCCGTGGAAAGCACGACATCTATGGTGCCGTCGCTGCCGGTGGTATTTCGGGCGCCATGTTCAAGTGCACTGCCGGCGTTCGTCCAATGGCTGTTGCCAGCGCTATCATGATGGGTGCTGCTGCCACATGGACCACCGCCAAGCAGTCTCTTTTGTAATCTTCGATTCTGACAAGGCGCCTCTCCCATCGACTATGGTCATGTTTGCCGTGGCCCAGCAGGATCAGCTGGTAACCTTTTACGTCCTTGCTGTGCATTCCTGAATCTCACACACCGCTCTGCTCTCATAGACGCTTAACCCCCTTGCCAAAAAGAACTCATGTTCGCTGCGTTTCCAGCTCTGATGCAAATTTTGCAATGTACACTAACTTACTTCGAGTCACGCCTCACATCTCATGCTCGTACATTTCCCAGCGCAGTCGGTCTGTCGCTCTCGATGATGACCTCTTGCGCAGATCCGTGTGGTATCGAAAAAAGGTGAAAAATACAAAGGTCTCAAGTGATGATCTTGTCAATCAATGTTTGCCAGAAAGCCGGGTCAAAGTTTTGAGTCTGCGCTTGTCCGTCAAACCCAGCCGGATTCTGCTGCGACGAAGCGTCGCCTGGGAAAATGCTCGAAGTTCCGCCAAACGCAGATGACGACAAAGTTTCAGGAGCTGCCATGACTTCCGACTTCAATCGAGCCGCATGGTTTTGCGCCGGCATTGCTCCGATCTGCTGCTGTTGCCACACGTTGTTGCTGCTACCCAGGGACTGAGTGCCCGAGATGAGGTTGGCGAGCGGATCACTCGAAGATGAGGTCTGGTCGGCTGCGTAGCCCGAAGAGGCGGGTGCAGCCTGTGATGTCCAGCCGCTTATAACGGCGCCAGGAGTGAGGGGACCCAGGCTTCTGGATGATGCCGCGGCCGCACCGCCTGTGTTTAAAGCGAACCCGCCAATCGAAGGTCCACCCAGCCCGTTGAAGCCACCACCGAGCCCTTGCCCAACAGACATGCTTGCGGGGCCCCCAGCGTTGCCCGTAGAATTGTTGTTGAAGACTCCGCCTAGACTTCCGAGCGAGTCGAGACCCAAACTTACACCCGCCGCACCACCCCCAAGACCGTTCGCGCCATTGTAGGCTGCATCGTAAGACGGCATGGTGGCGGCTGCCCACTCGGCTTGGTACCATGCATCAAAAAACTGTTGCGCGTCCTCTCCGCCACCGTTGGGAGCAGGAGCCATGGATGGCGTCGTTGATCCTGTGGTGAGCGGTTCGCCGGAAGGATTCGCCGCTGCGAGTGAGGCAGGCAGCGAAGAGGTTGATGGACTGTTGCCATTGCTTCCTGATGAGCTTGCGCCAACGGCGTGCGTCAAGCCACGCGCATTGAAGGACCAGTCTCCCGAGCCTTGACGCGATGGCGGAACGGAAGAAGTACCCGAGCTGCGAGGCACAGCGTCCTGCCGCGGCGATCGAGTCGAGGACTCGGACAGCATGGAAGTGCGCTGGATCGGAAGGGGCTTGACATCATCCGCACCAGCCTCGTTGCCATTTGCAGAGCTCTGTGCTCCAAGTCCAAGTAGCAAATGCGCATCTGCTCCCTCGTCTCCGCGCTCTGCGCCAGACTCACGACTCTTCTTCGACGACTTGGATTCGCGATCATTGGTCTCACTTCGACGACCGACATCGGTTGACCTGGCCCGCTTGGGAGCTCGAGATGTGGACGCGGCACGCGTGGTGGTGGCCTTGGAAGAGGCAGAGGCCTTTTCGACCTGTTCGATCCTCGATAGGAAGATGCCGATGACGTTGGCTTCGCGGTCTCGCATTTCATCGCGATGACTTGCTGGTTTGCTGCGGTAGTTGTCGACATAGTGTTGGAGATGAGCCTTGAGCTTAGGAGCGTCGGGCGCATTGGGGTCCATGAGCAGGACGACACCCACTACGAGCAAGGAGTGAAAATACTTGTAGGTTCCAATTTGAACTCGATAGAGAAGCAGCGGTTCGTCATCTGACCGGATCTTCCTCAAACTCAGCACAAAGTCGCTGCGCATCTCGAGATCGTGGAGAGCAGCGTTGAGACTTGCTTGGCGACAGGGGAGGAATCGAGCACCGTTGGGCCCACCAGATCGGAGCAGGTAGGGACGATGCAGGGCAATGCGGACCGAATTGATCTCGGTATGCAACAAGAAGCGATGGACGTTGAGGAAGCCATACGTCGAGTCGAGCGACTTGTCGCACTCGACACCGTCCTTTGTGAGTCGGGCACGGAAGTAGAAAGGCAGATTGTCTTGTAACTCGCGCATGCTCTTGTCGAGGGCGAGCACATCGCTGACATGGACCGGATGCTGGAGGTTTTGGAATGTAGCCAGGATGCGACCCTCGAGCTCGGCGATGCGTTGGCGAAAGACGGTGTACGAGTAGGCCGTCGGTGGATCCACGCCTTGGGGCAGCTTTGGGGGATGCTTGGGCGCAGGGAAGATGTCCTCATCCATGACGCCACTTGGGACCTGGGTATCGCAGACACGGTCATCAATGACTGCAGGACGACCTGTATTGAGAGCCAGAGCTCGGTCGAGGAAGTAGACGGCAGCCCAAACTCGTCTGCGAGCTTCGGTCTCAGCGGGGGAGAGGCCAAGCTTGGTACCATCACGATGAAGACCGATGCTGAAAGCAGCACGAACTGCTGAGGATCCCAGGGTGTAGGCTTCGCCGATGCGGCGATCCAGCAGGAGGAAACGACAAGAGGCGAGCCAGGCGACGATTTGGTCGACATCTTCGCGACCCATGATCGAGCTCATCAGCAAAGCTCTGCGTCCAGCATAGTGGTAGCGTCTGGCAGCTTTGAGTCGATCGCGCGGACCCTCGGGGAAGAGAGGATGCTGTACAGAGAGCATGGAAATGGCGCATACGTTGCAGAGAAGGGCAAAGATGTTGATGTTGGATGCATTGATCTTGGGACCTGAATTCCAAAAGGCTTCGAAGGACTTGCGAAGGCTGCGCTGCGGAAGCGGCTGTCGCATCCAGTTGATGTCATCGAAAAAGTGGTCGATAAGGACGTTACAGTGGGCGCGAGTGCTGAAGGCGCCAAGCAGATCCGGTGTAGGTGCTGTGGGACAGCCATACTCGGGCATGACGACATCGAGATCGGAAGGACCCTCGAGGGTTCTGATGGGCAGGTTGAGCGGGGTCGACTTTGTCGAACTGCCTGGAAGGTCGTCAAGAATAGAGCTGATTCGCATGTCCATGGAGCCGCCATTGTAGAAGCCGGTCTTGGGACTGTAACGCCCGTCGGTCTCGAGCTCGTCAATGTCGTCGTCAGCATCTTGGTCATTGGAGCGACTAGGCAACTGCTCCGGCGATTTGGCGAGACCGGAGTCAGACCATACAGCTTTGGATGAGGAGCCGGTACGGGAGTGGGAATCGTTGCGAGAAGACGCAAGGCGGCTGGTGGATGCAGCATTCGGTTGCGAGTGGGTGGACGAAGGAAGAGAGGCGGCAGCGAGATGTTGAATCTGCTGTGCAAGCTTTGGAAGATAGTCCTCAAGTATCCTCTCTACTCTGGAGAGCCTTGAAGCGACATCGTTGGTCTCCTCGCCTGGTTGGAAAGTCTTGCACCTTTCTGGGATCTTGCGTGCGATGCAATGCTGACAGGGTGTTTCACGATTGCACTTTTGCTTGCGGCGATAACACTCAGTGCAGGCGAAATGGACACGGTTACGCTTGCCTGTGCCACGAGAGAAAGATTTGTGATCATCGGACGGTGAGTCGTGATGGTGCGCCTCGGGAGTATTGGCTGCGGTGGAAGAATGGCCTTCGCTGTGACGCGAATTGGCGCCATCCATGTGTTGGCGGCTATTCTTCATTGTGGAGGGCTGCAAGCCAGAGGCTGGATGAAGATCGACTCAGCAGCGACGGCAGCGGCGGCATCCAGATTGGTTGTGCATAGCTTGGCTGGAAGGTGTCTGGCGAGCCTCGACTGGACTGGATGAGATGAATGGTAATTGAGATGGAAGAGGCAGGAAAACGTGCCAAAGCGACTCAGCCAATTTTACTAAAAAAAGGAAACATGCAGCGCGGCAACTCAACAACCTTAGAATCTCAATTTGGCCCTTCCGATGGAAACGTCTCCCTTCCGCGTGCTCAGCAAGCAGCAGCAGCATGACAGCTTCATGATTTGTAACAAGTCAAAAGCCCTTTTCCGTCTGTCATCACTCGTCGACACTTTTCGGACTCGCTGTCGAGCTACTCCTCACTGTGTCAAGCAATCAAGAATGGTATAGCACTTGCCGCCGAATCCAAGCGGGCCAATCGTATAGTGGCTTATTATGCTGTCTTAGGGCAATTCACCTGGCTCTCGTTCTCGACGCAAATGAGGTGGCACTAAGTTGACAGAGGTCCCCGGTTCGATTCCGGGTTGGCCCCCACCTTCCCTTTTTGCTCCGTTTGGGCATGGCAAATCTGGGAAGAAAGCAATCAGGAAGTTCATACTTGCTCGAAGGACGGGAAGAGATGGGCAGAAGGTGGAATTGCTTGACGCTGAAAGGCCGTTCGGAGTTATGCGAAAAGGAGCAGGGTCCACGCTCGTTTTGTGCAGAAAGTGCGCCATGTCGGATTTCGGAATTGCCGTCGACTGCTACCGAACTGCTCTGCTGCGCTCGACTTTTTAGGAATCGCTTCTTCCGACTGCTGATTCCATTACAACAATCATTATCCGACACAGCATCGACGCATTGTTCCCACACAATGTCAAAGTAAGTCAATCTCCTTGTAGCTGCGGAGTCCCCGGTGGCTCTGTCAGCCGAACCTTGCTAAGCCCAACACTGTATGGAGGACTGATACGACCTTGTTTCCTTTTTTTTCGCAATCAGACATCATCCCGACCTCATTCTCTGTCGGAAGCTGCCTGGAATCGCCATCGGGAGGCTCTGCGAAAAGGACGACGGCAAGTGGTACGTATACTACTCTTTGTGAAGAAGGCCGACGACCATGAGCTAATCAAGCTTCTTTTTTTCTGTCTTGATGCCCTCTCTCGGATCAGTCCTATTTGCGATTCCTACGTTCGCCCCGCCACTCTGGTTCGCATCTGTGAGGAGTGCAACTTTGGCTCTTCTGGAGGCAAGTGTATCATCTGCGGAGGCCAAGGTGTATCGGTAAGTCGGCCAACCCTTTCTTACTCAGCACATCATGCAAGCCGTGATTCTGATCCAACTTCTTCACTCTGTCCCGTGACGCCAGGATGCCTATTATTGCGCCGAATGCACAAGACTCGAAAAGGATCGTGACGGCTGTCCCAAGGTCGTCAATCTTGGTGCCAGTCGAACCGATCTGGCTTATCTACGCAAAGCAAGGAATCAGCAGCAACAGTGAGCGAAGCCAAGCCTGCCAATGCACCGACCCCTTCACCCCGATTGCACTTGTCTTGCTCACACTGTCTTTGCCTATCCCTCTTTCTGCATCACAGGTTCCAACGAGGCTGATGACACTTAAGTTATCTCTGTCCAATCCAATCGAGACTCTCCGCATCTGTACTTGTATCAGCTCAAGCAACCCACTCAGCATCGTCCCTAAACACTAAACTCAGCGAGACACTCTGTGACAGTCACCCGCAATATCGTCAGGATGTCATGATGCATTCTGAATTGCGCGTTCTTTAGCTACAGCTCGGCAAAGAAGAACTCGGTCATCGACGGTAGCGGTGGTGGCTGCACAGCTGCCGGCAGCTCAATCTGTTCGCCAGTCAGGTCGAGTAGCTTCACCTTGATACCGATCTCGGTGAGCGTCTGGATCAGATCGGCCGTCTCGCGCGTGCTCACCACGCCGCCTTCGCCGCCGCGCAGCATGTTGAGTCCATCCGTCCACTCGGAGAACTGACTCGCATTCAACGCTTGCATCTCGGCCAAGCTCGCGTCCGGTGACTGCAACAAGCTGATGACCAGATCTCCGCTCGTTCCGCCAACGCCAGCATCCCCAGCAGCACCTTCGTGGTGCGACACCTCTGTCACCAGGCTCAGATCGATTCGTTCCCCAAGGTCGTCCAGCCCCCCTCGAATAGGGAAGCGCTCCGACGAGTCGCAGTAGTACAAAAACTTCTTGTTGGGTGCCAATCTGTAGAACCGCCACGGCTTGGTCGTGCTTGGTGCATTATTGCCTACGTTGCGAGCGGCTGGCACCGCAGTGTCGACGGTGCTCGTCGATCCTCTACGCTGCTTGCTTCTGTTGTCCAGCGCAATTGCAACAGGCTTTGTCACGTTGCGGAACCATGCACCTTCGAGCAAGCACTGAATGCGCTGTTGACGCACAAATTCGTAGCTCTCCCTGTAAATTCGCCCACGCAGGTTGCGCATCGACGCTTTCGAGTTGTAGTTTTCGTCCACCTCGAGCTCCTTCATCTGTCTGTCTCGAACCGTGCGGTATTCCGAGTTGAGGAAGGCATCTTCCAGATCGAACCATGTCCTGCTTGTCTCCTCTTGCATCCCCAGTGCTTCGTGAACCTGGCTCCGCACTAGCGCCGCTACGCGTGCAAAGTCGGAAGCAGCTGCTCCAGACTCGTTCCACATGCGCAAGAAGAAGCGCAACGCCAAATGATGCACCTTGGAAAACGACAGCAGGAATGGCAGATAGGTCGTCGAAGTGGTGTACGAGCCCGACTCGATATTCCAATGATCGGCGAGAATGGAAGTGACCTCGATCGATGCTCGTGCAAGCATGCATCGTCGCTCCTCGGGGCGGTTGATTTGCTCCAGAACAATCCTCGAGTATCCATCTGGATCCGAGCGCACGAACGACTCGAGACACGAGAGTCCCAGCCAGCCGGTGCGTCCGAATTCTTTAGCTGCTGATTCCGACGCAAATCCGATGCGTCGCCATTTGTACCGCGTGGTCGCACCAGTCGAGTGTCGGGACTCGATGTGGGGGCCAATGTGCGCGGCTGCCGGGTTGGAAACAACGACATCACTGATCTTGGCCTGTAGCCAGATGTACGACAAAGCATGGACGTGACGCTTGTCTGTGGGAGTCACCACGGTGCGCATTCGGCGGTGTGCGGCTCGGATAACATTGCTCTGATATTCGAGAATGGATGAGGCCAGCTCGTCTCCTCGACTCGAGTCCATGAGCCACGCTACAGCTTTGGAAGCATTGAGCTTCTCCAGCTCGGACGTGAAGCTCTCGAACAAGTCGTCCGAGACGTTTCGCAAAAGGCTGTTGATCAGACTCAGACTGTAGAGCTTGAGTGTCGTGTCGGAACTGCCAATGCGGTTGACAAGCGTTTGCAGGAAGAGTCTCTCGCGTTGGATTTCATTGTATACGAATTCGAAGCCATAGCGGTAGACGGCGGGAGCAGACGTATTTGCAGCATCGCGACCATCGGTGACGACTCGACCGGTCTTTGGGGAGTCCTCCGGGCCAGAGACGACGAGCTTCTTGAGAATAGCGGTGGCAGGTCGACAGACATTGATGCGTTCTTGGGTGACGAGCAACGTTACGACCTTGGCGACAAAGGTGGCATCGATGATCTCCCATCCGTATTCGAAGCCCTCCATGAGGTTTTGACAGCTGGTGAGAGCATATGCCAAGGTGTTGCCCGACGAGTGACTGCGGATCACATTCAAGAGTTCTTTGACGCCTCCTCTGGCAATAAACTCGTCAGTGAAGGCCGTTTCTCGAATGAGTCTCTGGAGGGTGTAGGTGGCCATCTTCAATGTTCTGTCGTCGCGCGAGCTGAGCTTGTCGACCATTTCGACCGCCTCGATGGTAGGTGATGAGCACAGCTTGAAGTTGGCGCCAGCTTCGATCTTCCTGGCCATGTTGGTGTCATCGATGAGCTCGTCATCGTCATCGTCCCTGAGAGCAAACAGAGCTGGTGGCTCTTGCACGCCAAGATGGGCGTTGGCACAGAGCTGGCGAATGACGTCCTGCACGGGCAAGCTGGGGTCGATAAGAGCCTTGATGGTGGACTGACCATAGGTGACGAGGTTAATGCGGTTCGCGATCTGGGGTGATGCAAGTTGAGGTGTTGCAGGATCAATGTAGCTGTGTTGCGCTGCTAAGGGCGATGCAAGGGTTGGCAACCCAGTCCGGCTGGGACCAGGCTCAGCACCAGACATGGTTGGGAACAGATACGAGTGGAAGCAAAGAGCCAGGAGAGTGGCAGGCGGTTGTTATTGTCGACGCTCGGGACCCACGCTGGTGATTTGGGATGGTGGTGGGAGTGACGAAGGGTGGTGACAGCCGCACCGAGCGAGTGGCCCATGCAAATGCTCGGATGCGAGTCTCAAAGATCGGCATGCCGCGGGCGCAATAAATTATATAATTAAAATATTCAAAAAAATCTGGGCGCAAAACTCCTTCTCCGCAATCTGAGAATCGTGCGACCAGACTTGTCTGAGATAGTCTCGCTGACGCCATCTCGCTACAGTACAATACAGTACAGTACAATAGTGTACAGTTATCTCAGACAGAACAAGCAAAAGGCATGACCAAGCCCAGCGACCAATGCAGTGCAAAGGACTTGAAATGACATCTGCTAAAGATTGTGAGAATTTTCAAGATGGAGGTGATGTTGCTTGAATGCTTGCTTGCTTTTGCTCCTGCTCCTGTCGAGCCTTCTGATGTTGCAAGATCTTGGAAGGCCATCCTCTTCTCTTTGCACTCTTCTTGGCTCGACCCGAGAACTTAGCCACGTGGATCGGCGGCGAAGTGATGCCAAACTCTGAACGCATATGATCGATGTTGCGGTCCCAGCACCTCTCCCACTCGATGGAGATGAGAGGAACCGAAGTTGTTCCGATGTGCATAGCCCATGGGATCAAAGTCTGTAGCGCAGATAGATCTGCGGAAGACGGAACGTCGTGTGCGACTTGAGATGAAGACGGCTGACCGAGAGCTGCAGAGAGAAGCTGAGATGGTTTGGGCAATGACGACAGATTGGACGCAAGAATTCGAAGCGTACCGCCAGCAGCGGCAAATCCAGCAACGGGCATGTTCATTTGGGCCATTTCAAAGTACTTGACCACGGTCTCGCCGAGTTGCGTCACGGGCATGCGAAGCAGTAGGTGGTAGAAGTCGTGCGACTCACGATAGCGCTGGATGAGGTATTTGTGCTCTGGCGTGGTCATGTAATCCGCTTCAGCACGACCGTCGGGACCAACACCGTTTTCTTTGAGCCATTCGATCCATTCGCGTCCAAAGGTGCCGCGCTCGAGCTTGGCCAGGTAGTCGACATCAACGGTTGCAGAGTTGACAGAGGGTCGTTCGATGAGCAATCTACGTCCTGACGCGGTCGAACGCATCGACTCTAGTAAGTGGGGTAGCGATGGACCCGAGGACACCTGAGTAAGCATCGACAGCAAATCTACCAGCCCAGCCAGAGAGAATGTCAGCATCCATAACAGCCACCACTCAAGCAGATAGATGAGAAAGCACTTACCTCCGCGAGAAGGATTGTTGAGCAAGCCGAGCGCGCTCCCCGCTGTTAGCAGAGCTCGGCCAAAAGCCGAAGTGGGAATATGCTCGACCTCATCGATCCTTGCGCCGCTGCGAGCCTTGGTCGAGGGCGTATATGAACGGCGAATCGAGGCAGGACCAAGTGTGCCAAAGCCTCTTGACGCTATCGGTGAGCGTAGACAGGGGCGGAGTGCGTTGGAAAGACAAGGTAATTTCGACATGGATGTGCTGGCTCTCGGACTCTTTGGCCCCACCGAGACCAGCTGATTTGCGCAGTAGTTTGCCGATGCCATGCTGAATCAGATGATCAACGGAACGTGACCGATATTGTGTAACTCGGCGAGGAACAGAAAGGACAGTGTGACAGAGAAACAGACAAGACGGTGATTGGTGGTGGCGTGAGAAGGATTGTGATTGTACAGCATGGATGGACAAGTGACAATCACCAGAAATTTCACTAAAAATCCTCTTTCAAAAATGTCTCCCAAAAAAGGGCGGGTGTGTGTTGTTTGACGCTCAAACCAACATGGAATGAACTCAGCCTTGTTCTTGCTTCTCATCATCATCATCATCATTCTTGACCATCATCACCGTCATCCCGCTTCAGCACATACCACCATCGAACCATGCATCGGACCTAGAAGCGACCACGCAGACGAAGAAGTAACCTTCACCATGGTCTTCCCATCTGCATCAGCTTTCGAGCTGCGACGCTCATGGTGGCAGCATCGCATCGGCCATGTTGTGCTTCTCACTGCCTGCCTCACACATACGGTCAGTGCCCAAGCATCGACAGCGGCAGAGCATGAAAAAGCTACAATAGACGGCAATTCCTGGGTTCTACGCGCTCTCGCTGGTGTAGGTCTCGGGTGGTACTGCTGCATATGGTCCGTATGTCTTCTCGGTCTGCGTCTGGCCCGTCAGTTTGCACGATCCGAGTCGCCACGATCTCCACTCTCACCACCTAGGCCCTCTGCCATACTCTCAAACCAAACACAAGATTCGAGTAGTCTCGACTCGCTCATGCAACGACAGCAACATCATAATCAGGAGCATGCCGATTCCGTCCCCGGCGTGTCCATATTGCGTCCACTCAGTGGTCTCGACAGCAACCTTTACTCCAACCTGTCCTCTTCGTTCACCCAGGACTACCCCAACTCGCGCTTCGAAGTCATCCTCTCGGTTCGCGACGCTACCTCCCTCGAGTCGCAAAAGGTGCTCAACGTTGCTCGAATGGTGGTCGCCGCCCATCCTCATGTCGATGCCCGCATCATTGTCGGCGATCAATTCGCCGGTGTCAATCCAAAGATCAACAACCTCGTTCGATCCTACGCAGCTTCCAAATACGATATCCTCTGGGTGGTCGATAGCCAGGTCTGGTCTCCCTCTGGTGCTCTAGCACGTGCTGTCGACGATCTCTGCGCCGAACCTCTCCATCGACCTCGTCCTTCGCCCGTCTGGCTCCCACGAAAGACTCACGGCCAACGCGTCGGCCTCGTTCACCACGTCCCATTTGCAGTCTTGCCCAGCACCTCCTGGGGTTCCAGAATCGAAAGAATCTTCCTCTCAACCACACACGCAAAGATGTACCTTGCTCTCAACGCTCTCTCGATCGACTCGTGCGTCATGGGCAAGAGCAACATGTATCGCAAATCCGACCTCGCCTGCGTACCCGACTCGTATTTCAATGTAACGCAACACGGCAGTCAGGGCGAAGAGGGTGCCATTGGCAGCTTTGCTTTCTCTCAAAAGCCTCAGACATCAGCGATATCCAGTACAAGCACTCCAAAGTCCACTACAGATCACAGCGCTCAACCTGACTCGACCGCTCAAGATCTGTCCAACGACCAAGTCAAGTCTCTCGCGCGCCCGCTTGCTCGCTTCTCCATCTACCTGGCCGAGGACAACATGCTCGCCCAATCGCTTTGGAATCCGCCGCTCAATCTCTCGCACACCCTCTCCTCCTCCGATCTGGCCTACACCTCGGTTGGCGATATTCGCACTCTGGCCGACTACACGCGTCGAAGAATGCGCTGGATTCGTGTGCGCAAGTACATGTGTCTCGCCCCAACTCTGCTAGAACCTTTGACCGAGTCCATCATCTCGGGGCTCGTCGGCTGGTTCGCACTTTCAACGCTCTTGTTGCCCGCAATCTGGGCCTCTCCAGCTCCTCTGCCATGGTGGAGTCGGGCGCTCTTCTGCTGCCTACATTTTGGTTCATGGTTTGCGGTCGATTACATCATGTTTCAGCGACTCTCGGTTGCGCACGAGTTCCTCGCATGCAATCCTGGCGTCGATCATGCAGACACGATGGGCATTGTCGAATTTGCTGCCGCTTGGGCCATGCGCGAAGCTCTCGCGCTTCCAATCTGGGCATGGGCCATCATGGGCAGCACGGTTTCCTGGCGCAATAGGACCTACCGCATCCTGCCAGGCGGACGCGCCGCCATAGTCTCGTCCTCTCCTTCGGCGTCGAAACAAGGCTCGAGACGCTCAAAAGCTCAAAATGAAGATCTCGATCCCCTTTTGCACTCGGATCACTAGACGGACCGAGCACACCTTTCAGCTTACGTTGTCACAAAGATGCATTCAATCCAGATCACGGGTCTTCTCACAACAGCATCTTGCGTTTGGGGTGGATTAAGACAATGCAGTATAAGTGGACTTTGACAGGATCTAAGCGGATGAAGAGGCGAGCAACTTCTCGAGCGTGTCACACTGCTCCAGCACCGCACGTTTGGATGTGCCACCCTTGGCATCACGACGCTCGACGCTCTGTTCAAACGACCACACGTCCATCACGTCGGCTTCAAACTTGTCGGACAAGGATTGCAGGTCTTGGAGCGTGAGCTGCGATAGCGAGCATCCTTTCTGTTCGGACAGACGAACCGCACTTCCCGAAATGTGGTGCGTCTCGCGGAACGGAAGTCCCTTCCTGACAAGATATTCTGCAAGGTCTGTAGCGAGCATGTCGGGAGTCAGAGCCGCCTTCATCTTTTCCGGGAAGATGTTGAGCGTCGAGAGCACACCCGTGGCGATCTGGATGCCGTTCTTGGTGGTGTCGACGGCGTCGAAGAGGGGCTCCTTGTCCTCCTGCAAATCCTTGTTGTACGTCGACGGAATGCCCTTGAGCGACATCATGAAGCCCGACATTTGACCAAAGATGCGTCCCGACTTGCCTCGCAGCAGCTCCAAGCTGTCCGGGTTCTTCTTCTGCGGCATGATGGATGACCCTGTGCTGTAGGCGTCGCTGAGCTGCATGAATCCAAACTCGGAGGTTGAGTAGATGATAAAGTCCTCGGCCATCTTGCTGAGGTGCACCGCGGTCAAGCTGGCCCACATGAGGTATTCGACGACAAAGTCACGGTCGGAAACACTGTTCATCGAGTTGGGCCCTACAGTCTGGAATCCGAGGTCCGCTGCAATTGCGTCACGGTCGAGGCCGGCGAAAGGGTTGCCCGCCAAGGGGCCGGAGCCAAGAGGCAAGACCGAGATGCGGGGCATGAGATCCCGCAACCTGGCAAGATCGGAAGCAAAGTAGGTGGCGTGCGAAAGGAGGAGGTGCGACCATCGGATGGGTTGAGCACGCTGAAGATGCGTGTAACCAGGCATGAGTGCGTCGACCTCTTGCCTACCACGGGCGATCATGACCTGGATGAGTTCCTTGAGGTAGCCTTCGATGGCCTTGACCTCGTCCATGAGCCAGAGACGCATATCGGTGGCGACCTGATCGTTCCTGGACCTGCCCGTGTGCAGCTTTCCACCGACACTGCCAATGAGTTCGGTGAGACGTCGCTCGTTGGCGGTGTGGATGTCTTCGTCATCCGGGTGAATCTTGAAGGTGCCGTCCTTCCACTCCTGACCGACCTTTTCGAGACCAGCGACGATAACGTCTTTTTCGTGCTCGCTGAGTACGCCCGTCTTGACGAGGGCTCGGGCGTAGGCCTGCGATCCACGAATGTCCTGGGCGTGCATGCGCTTATCGTAGGAGAGCGACTCGTTGTAGGCGAAAAGGAGAGGGTCATTTTTGCCGGTGAAGCGGCCGCCCCAAAGCTTGCGCTTGGTGAAATCGTCGGAGGTAGAAGCCATTGGGTTGTATGGAGTTTGCGAAGATGATGATGATCGAGAGCAAAAGCTGTTGTGGTTGGAGCCAACAAAAGCGATTTTTGGTCGTGGTCCATGCGAGGTTATCTATTTGTTATCCTATCAGAATCTCGACTTGGAAGAAAACGGAGCTGGTGAAGTGCTGTACGCGAGATGACTCGTCTCCTGAAACAGCAAAAGCAGAAAACATTCCACTCGCACGTAACAAATTAGCGCTTGCTTTGGTCTAACATCGAATGGGATGGCTTCTCGTTTGTCCCCCTGACATAGAGTTGTTTTGAGAGCTTTGATGTCAACGCTCTGCAGCAGCTATGGACGTGCGTCTGCACCCATGACGGCGATGCTTTGCTCGATTGGGGGAAGGGGGGGGGGGGGGGTTGCAGAAGCTGCCGAGCTGACAGAGGTTCACAGACTAGCGCAGCTGCACGAACATACACGAGGTGGGCTGAATATCATGTTATGGCGTGGGACCGCAGCCTAACGCGGATCGGAAGAGGTCAAGCCTCGTTGAGGAAGCCAGCTTTGCGACGCTGGTCGGCGCACAAGAGAGGTGCAGCGCATTCGAGGACAACTCAGGAGCTTGACGCAGCTGAATCCGATGCTACACGAACCAGAGTGTCCAAGCGGCCTCAAGTGTCTGGCGGAGCTGAAAGTTTTGGCGTTAGCGGCCGCCTGCTGCCAAGCGTGCACCCGAAACGAAACGATACGAAACGGCAACATTCTCTTGGTCAAGTCTGTCTGACCGTTGTCATCTAGCAGGTGGGCAGGCCACTCTTTGACGGACCGAAGAATGTTCGATCCGCCACCATTGCGCCCACAATCAGGAAATCCAGACACACAAGCAAGTCTAGTCTGGGTTAGGTTGTCAGGTGAGTGGCTGTTCAGACGCTTCGGGGTTCGTTGGTGGTCTCAGATGGATCGACGACTCGGCTCCTCAAGGCTTGCCGGTCGATCATTTGCTTCTTTTTTCAGATGGCTTCGACCTTCTGATGTTTTAGCGAGCTCACTTGCGCCATCGAAGGTCCAAGTCCGGACCCTCGCTTCAGCAACACCACGAATTTGTCGGTGCGGTATCACTTACCGGTCAGCCGCAAGACCGGCCGCCGAACAGGGAGTCAAATCGTATATGGAACGCTTTGTACTTTAACGTGGAACCATGTCGCTGGCGGGATGGATTGCTTCTGACGAGTGGGTCGAGCGAGATAAGTTAGCCCTGAAAGTACGAGCGAGTCGCTGCTGTACAGATATTGAAAAATTAGACTCGGGGAGCACAGCTTCCGCGTGCTACAAGCTTCACTCTCCCACATCGGATTTGGTTGACGAAAGCCATCCAACAGCATTTCCGAGAGCTAAATTAGTTACCGACTCTGCTGAGTAGAACACTATACAGTCCAGCACTTAGCTTGATCGAGTTACTCTTACAGTACTCGAGATTCCCAAGACAAAGACAATAGTCCGAGCTTGGTCTCAGAAGCCGAGGTCGGAACCGGCAAAGCCTACCTGGCAGAGGAACGTGCAAACGATTCCTGTTGCAGCTTGAGCGTTGTCTCAATCTCATTCTCGAGTTCAGATAAGTTATGCGTCGCTGCAGACATGCTCGAGTCGAGAAATTTTCATGCAGAGTGGGTAAGAGCTCGCTTGGGAACCAGCAAGAGCGAGAGAGGGCCTTTGTGTCGATCATGTCTTAATTAGAACCGTTGGATTCTTCTTTGTTTTTCTCAGGAGGCATCAAGCAACACAAGCGGTGACCCTTGAATCCACTGCTACGCTCGCTTAGCCAGTTGCTACAGGATCGTACAAGCAGAGTCACATTGGGCTTAGCATCCGTCTCAGTGTTGCTCTCTGCCTTTGACGTCTGGCCCGTGGCTCGCTTAGAGTATGGCGGGATGCAAAGCCTGCCAGTCTGCACTGGAATCCTTTCCACCTGACCCTGAAATTCCTTTCTCCGTGTTCCCGGTTTCGCTCTTCCATGACACTTTGCTGGCGCTTGCGTATACGGTCTGCGTGCTTAGCTCCATGTGCAAAACCAATAGCGTTCCAAAAGCAAGCCTCATGAGTTACCGAACCCATCGTCCGGATATCAAAGACAAGCACTGGCGCTTGCAACTGCTGAGTTTGCGTCTTGACACTCGACCGCGGCTCCCTTTTTCGGCCTGACAACTTGAACTTTGTCGTTTTGACAATCCCTTCGTCTTGCTATCCTCGTTCTTCAGCCTACCACTTCCTTTCGACCTTTCGACCCGCGATCCCCGACCATCCCTTCTCGGACATCCTCTACACCCTCCAACTGCCGTATTTCGCCATATTACTGGAGACAGTTGTCAAGTACACCTCACCACCATTACTGTCAGAACACCAACACCCTCTTCATCGTTTCGCCTCTTATTCCCACCCCACTCGCGATCGTACAGGACCCCAAACTTGCTTCATCTGGTCCTGCATGCATCTTCAACAGCCAGCTCGAAATCGATCAACACCGACCACGTACGAATCACTCGACCAATCACCTTCCATCACTACTGCTGCCAGTCCCACCGCTCTGTCACTGTCCTTCCTTGCAGCCCACACGTTGCCAAAGTATTCGGTCATCCTTGAGACCAAGGTCGGATCTACCGTAGCTCGGTTGACAAGGTGAGCGCCTCATCTATCCATGGATAGCAAGGTTGCCTTTGCTTGTCAACCCGAGATTCCGGTACGACCCTCTCACCCTGAGGCAGCAGCTCCTGCGAGGCCTGGGACCATTCACAGCCCACCCAAGCCACCCAGTCCTTACCGCCCTCCCTGCCGCGATCCAGCCGCGCTACGCTGATCGTCTTTGACAGCGCACTGCAAGTTTGTCTTTCAAGACCTACAGAGTAGTCTCCTCATTGCCTGACAAGCTGCAGCTCAACATCATTGTCTGTTGCCCATCGTCGTCGGTTGCTAAATACTCCTGCAAATGCTGCTCACGTAGACCATGTCGCCCGTCATCACCCACATACCGAGCGCCGACTCGCCCGATCCGCCGTCCTCGTCGACAGGCGTGGAGCTGCTGGATGATGCCAGCAACAATAACGTGCGCCTCCGGATTCTCGCGGCCCGGCAAAAGAAGAAGGCAGAATTGTCAGCATCAGCCAGCCTTGGCTTGGACGAATCTTCACGCTGGAATACTGACCGCCTTACGTGGATTGGAGTCGACGACGGCCTTGACGAGTCCGCAAACGGTCCTTCTCACAGCGACGACGACGATGCGGATAGTACAGTCCTCGGTCACTATATTCAAGCCTTGCCCATTCCACCCAAAAAAGCTCTCTCTGCGCAGCAAGAGCTCAAAGCTGCCAGAGCTTCGTTCGCCTCCGAAGACACATGCGGCAGCTCGCACGAGTCCAGCTCTCAGATGAGCTGCTTGATGGACGACGACACAGACGCTCACAGCCTGCACACCACGACCGCGTCCGACACTTCCTCACGTCCTCCATCGCGACGCACATCGAGCAAGCGTACAAGCAGCATCGCCTCGTATCGACAGTCTACCACTGTACTCCGCAGAGAAAGTGTCACATCGGCATCGTCATCGTCAAAACCAAACGGTCCGCCACCAAGACTTCCTCTTCCACCCAAGCCTCTTTCGGCTGGCAGCCCTTCCGCAAAGAATGGGGAGTTTGCCACTTCCCGCAGATCCAGTCGCACCTCTGCACTCACGATTGCTTCGCTTCGGTCTTCAGTCAGCGCACGATCGAGCTGGAGGACCAGCGGCGCTACTCTCGCTTCCCCACGCTCACTCAGCGTCTTCATGGATCAGAGTGGATCGCACGAAGATTCGGACAAGGAACTCGACGGGATCCGCGACATCTCCAATCATTTTCCTGCCCCAAACTCTGCGTCTAGTCTGCACTCTTTTTCGGCCTTACGTATCTTGGATGAAAAGCGCACGCACTCCAGCGACCGCTCAGAAACCTCTTCAGAGCCCTCACGCGGCCAGCCGCAGCCGCATCGTCCTAGGTCATCGTCCCGCCGAGCCTTGGTCGCGGTTCGAGAAAGCTTGGAAACTGCTGCCTCTGTCGAAGCGGCTGCAGAGTATGACCAGCCCAGCGCTGCTCAAGGCGAGCAGAGCCACGATAGCACACTCTCGGATGTTCTCAATCTGACCGACAGTCGAGGCATTCTCATCATTGGCAAGCGGGCGCAGCAAGACCCCTTGCTCAATGGCGTGAATGTGACTCGAGTCGGACTTGGTCCTCGAACGCTGTCACGGCACAATTCCGAGCATTCCTTGCACTCTATCTCAGCTTCACAGAAAGCAGCCTCATCGCCGCCAACAGAGCAGCCGGAAGGGATGCGAGATTTGCAGCGAATGCAGGAATCGAAGTCGCAATGCGAAACACGGAAACATCGTCAGCGAACAGGAAACATGTCCAGAAGCATGAGCGAGCTCATGGCTGCTCTTGACCTCGACGCAAGCGAATGGGGACAACGTCTGGGCCGGTCAGAAAGTACGGATTTTAGTGACGCGCAAGGCGGCCCAATGCAAGCAAGAGAATCCCAGCTCTTGGACGGTAGGCCCCCACAACCTCAAACCAGCCTTCCGGCTGGCAATTCCAGTCCGCAGATGGAACTCCCGGCCTCGGATTCGTTGCCAGACTCGATGCCGTCCTTGAGCTCGTCGGCATCACAGGAGCTGTCGCTCGACGACTCTCGCGGCCCAGCGACGGCCGAGTCATCGTTCATCCGGTCGAACAGCACTAAAAAGGAGGCTTCGCTTGGCCCCACGACCGACGCGGCGCACGGCAATGGCGCCAGCGATGATTTTTGTTCCACGTACAACGTGTATCGCGGCTCGACTAGTACGATGGCATCTTGCCTAACTGCACCGGCCGTGCGCATCGAAGATCCCGAGGGAGACCAGCTTTCCGACTCGGAGCTCGACAGCGATGCCTCTTCCTTCGACGATATGCCAAGAAAGCGCAACAAGCTCAGTCGCAAGAATAGTCTTGGCTTCGAGCAGCAACGGGCTACATTGCGTCCCCACCGTTCGATGGTCGCTCGATCCGCTTCGCTCTCTTTCGGCCCAAGCAGGTCGTTTCAATCAACTCTGGAACCAACAGAAGAAGAGGACCTGACGTCGTCAAATCCGGCACCCGCCACGACCACTAGCGAAGGCAATGATCCTTACGCATTCTACGAATTCTCCCCGAGCTTGCCGCCTTTCATGCCAGCCGGTCTGTCTCCGATTGACTTGACTGGCAGGGGAACATGGTCGAGCATCGTCGCCCGTGCGTCAGAACGGATGCGCTCTCGTCAGCCATCGGTGGCCTCGCTGGATTCCTTCGCCACCACCGAATCCAGGCCCATCTCTTTACGCCAGGTTCGCGCCACTGCGCGAGCCAAGCAGAGAAACGCCGATGCAGCTCATCGCGCTCGCGAGCAGATGTCGGAACACTTTGCTACCATGAGCTACCGTCCTTTCGCCATTCACGACCATGCAGCTTCGTTCGCCAACCACGGTGGTGCGTCGCCAGTTCCTGGCTCCTCTATCTCCTCCGTTCGTGGTGCTTTCAGCCCCGTGGGAGGCTTGTTGTCGGGACGAAGTTCCGCGATGAGCATCGCTAGTTATGAAAATTCCGCGACTGTTGACGCAGGCGATTACGGTACACGCTGGCCAGTCGCTATCGGTGCTGACGAAGGTGCCGCACTTGACGATGCTGCGTCCGCGTATACTTCGACGCACTATTCGCTATCAAGAACTCCATCGGCGTCTGAGCCTCCAGCAAAAAAGTACGTCGAGTTCTCTATGCAGACATCACCTCAGCCATCACCGACTGAGAGCAAGTTCGCGCCGATCGACACTCTCACCGTCGATGATGCGGTGCATCGAGCGGAGGCACAGGTTGGGACCAATTCCACATCGGCTCTGGCCAGTCATTCGCGCTCTGATCTGGATTACCTTGGCACTGATGCCCCTCTGCGTCGTCGCAAGAGTGCCACTTCACTTCTCAGCATCCACGATGTGACTTCCGAGCTGGACGAGCCTGGTCTTTGGCCATCACGAATTCGGGCGCCGCGCCTAACTTCGATGATGAGGCGGCGTAGCGAGGAACAGCAAGTTAGCGCAACAGCTTCCGATGAGGGCACTGACAGCGACGAAGAATCCGACTTGGACGTCGAAGCAACCCTCGAGGATCTTGCAGAGCGGTCCGGAGTGCTGGACTTGTCGCGCGGATTCAAGCGAAAGATGCATTCGACTCCCGAAAACACGCACAAGCCGGTCTCAGGCAACAGCAGCACAGATCGACCCATCGCTGCGATTCCGGCTAGATCTCGTCGGATTTCAGCAGCGCTGGACCGCATTCGAGCACAGCGCGTCTCGCGGGGTGCGGGCTGGGCCAGCTCGGATGACGAAGACTTCACCGGAGTGCTGAACACGCCGCGCAGAAGAGCTAACACCGGTCGACCCTCTCTTCCAGGCAGCGTCCCGAGCAAGATCTCCGGTGGTGCTAAGGCGATCCGCAGATCCAAGTCTATGGCGTCCATGGACGGTTCTAGGCGCGAGGTCTCCGCCCGATCAATGCTTCGAGTACGTTCTCCAAGTCCGGATCTGAGCATCCTGACAAATCCGAGCGATGACGAAGAGATTCTTCTCACTGCAGATCTCGATATGGGTTCTGCTGAAGTCTCGCTCAAGTCGATCCTGGATGAGGAATTCGACATGATGGTCGGTCAGACAATCACGTCACGTTTCTCGAATTCTGTCACGCCGTCGAGTCAGACTCAGACGCCGCGTGCGAGCAGCGAGACATCGAGCAACCAAAAACCCGTGTCAGGCAACGATGACGTCGTCCCCGAGATCGGCGACCAATCTAGTCTCGAGGGTAGTAAGGACTCGCAGCAGACAGTGCAGATGCGTACCCGCTCAAGGACAAGCTCGATGAGCAGCGTGATCGAGCTGATCCAGGAAGCTGATGAGCTTCTTTCGTCGACCGGGCATTCGATCGGCCACGGCTCATCTGGCCATGAAACAAGCGTGAGTGACTCGGGTGGAACCAGTGGCCATGAGCCACCGAGGCCAACTCAGGCGGCGGTGCTGGCAGTGACAGATATCCTCCGCCGTCGGGCGTCGACACGATCGAAAGCTTTGACGAGTCCCGCCATACCACCTTCGAGCTCAGAGATTGAAGAGGGAAAGCGTGCGACCCATGCTGCCCAGCCCGAGATGGTCGAAGATGTTGCCAGCTCGCCAAGCATGCACGAAACGCCCGACACCGGGGCCGGATCCGAGATCTGGACAAGCTTCCATGCGGATCGATCTAGCTATGCTTCGACTGCTACGACGTGGTCGTACCGCAGCGTCGAGGACGTACAAACCTCTTCGCGCGAGCCGGAATCCAAGGAATCTGGATCACAAAATCCCACTGCAGAGACTGAGGCTGGCTCAGCCAGAACAGCGGAATGGACGAATACGAGGAACCAGACCCGGGCCATTCCCGTTCTGCGCAGGAAGAGCAGTGGGCTTCCAATCGCTCGGCCTCCCACTCAGAAACCTTCGAGGCCGTCTCTACCACTTCCATCGAAGCTGGGTGATCTGCATCTCAAACAGGGCAGCCAAGGCAGCTCGACGGGAAGCAAAGGTACTATTTCACCTCCTTCACATCCGGCGATGCGCAGGTATCAAAGTGTGGCCAGCCTGCGATCGCGGGTGCTGTCGGATGGGAGCAAATTCATTGCCAGTGGTCAGGGTCGAAGGACCACAGCAAGGTGCAGCGATGGACCGCTCCCCATCACGCCGTCTAAGCTGCCAAGCCTCAGATCTACTGCGAGCGTCACTTCACTCGCAGCAGATCGAGAGGTCACGCCCGTCGATAAGCGGGCACGAGAATGCCAAACCCGTCCAAGGTTGCCCGTGCTGAGCGGGACTGGCCAGAGCCGCTTGCCGTCGCCAGGCGGGATGCGGATCAGTGGTCTGCCACAATCTGCGAGTCCATCCTGACAGACACATACAAACGCAGTCGATGCTAGTCCCGCTTTACTGTCTGCTTACACTTTTACCATTCGGTATGCTCTCTGACTTGCATGCTTCTGCCGAAGCTTTCCATATACCCGCTTTGCTTTGTCTATCTATCATTAGGGATGCAAATTTGGACTGCTTGCCATTCTCAATCATCTGGCTGGGCAAGTGTACCGACTGTGCGGGATAAGTTATGAACGATGCAACTGGGTGAATGCCTTGTTGATTGCGTGAGAGGCAAAGCGCAGGAGATGCTGCTGGGCCACGTTCGGGTCGTGGCGAGGATCAAATTTTGATTTTCAGCTGCTGCTAGCCGCGGTGCATGGGCCAGTGCGACTCAGCATTCCACTGTCCCACGTCCTGTACGCTACATTCATGACTTCTACTCGGCCTCCTTCCGCCGTCCACACCTTTGAAGGAACAAAGAAATGTCGACATACACACAAGGATATTCGGAGGCGGTGCTGAGGTCTCATGCCTCCCGAACGGCAGAGACGTCGGCTGCATTCTTGCTTCCTCATCTGAAAGCGGATGCCAAGATTCTCGACATTGGTTGCGGACCGGGAACGATAACGACATCGCTGGCGAAATACGTTCCAGAGGGTAGCATCGTCGGCACGGACTATTCTGCTGAGGTGGTGGCAGAGGCACAAAAGCGGCTCGAGCAGCTCACCGAGGAAGCAAAGTCGGCTAAAGAGCTTAAACTGACTGAACGATGCAGCTTTGAGGTAGCATCGGTCTTCGCGTTGCCCTACCCGGACGACTCATTTGACATCGTGTACTGCCATCAAATGCTGCTGCACCTTCCTCAACCATGGAACGCACTCAAAGAAATGCGGCGAGTCTGCAAGCGTGGCGGGCTCGTAGCTGCGCGTGAAGGCGACTTCAGCTCGTCCATCCTCTTCCCAGAGACCGAAAGCTTTCAACGCTGGGTAGACACTTCCACCGCCATCTATCGCTCAATTGGAGCAGAACCCGACGCGGGTCGAAGGCTTGTAAATTGGGCCGTCAAAGCAGGCTATCCGGCAGGCCCAGAGCACATTACATTCTCGTCGAGCAATCAAGCATACGGAGGGCAACCGCACGCAAAGTTCTGGGGCCAGATGTGGTCGGAACGCGTTGCGGCCAAATCGTGGAAGAAGCAAGCATTGGAGACGGGCAAGGCGAACGAGCAGCAGCTCGATCAAATGCACCAAGATTGGTTGAGTTGGAGCGAAGCACCAGATGGAGTGTTTATCATGACCTGCGGTGAAGTGCTGCTGAGCAAGTGATTGTTGAGATCCAAGAACTGATGCACGTTCACGAGTGTCTGTTCATGTATTGACACACATGGATGTATCGAACAAGGAGTCAAACATCTGAAGAAATGTGCAGTCCACTAATGAGAGAGACGAAGCTGACCACGAACGCCAAATTCCGCGGCCCGCGGACCACGCACCACGCTGGTTGGATTGTGCGCGAACGAGTTGCGATAAGGCATCGAAGAAGTCAGGATTTGAGCGGTCCAGGGTCTAGAGCTGAGAGGGGCAGTCGTCTGAAGCGGACGAACACGTCGCAGGACGACCTTGCGATCCTGCTCAGCACAGAACAGAAGAGTGTTCGAGCTGGCCTCCCGAAGAGTTGTTTTTTGTTCATGCTGAACGCCCGTGTATACAACAAAACGGAGACATCCTCGCTTTGATTTCGATCTTGCCTCCTATCCAACTTCCGTCAATCTTTGAGGAAGCATCGTTGAAACTGGCAAAATCCCCTCACCGAATTGTCATTCAAGGATCGACAAGTAACCGTTGGACAGCATGCTGGCTCCTATCACCGCACTGGTCGGCCTGACCAGTTCCGCCCTGGTCTCTGGTAAGTTTAACTTTGGGAAGGTCTGCGATTCAAAGGGTTCGAAAAGTACGCACAGATGCTGACAATGCCCCTGCTTGGCACATTCATTTCGAAACAGGTCTGACATTGGCCTATCCTCTATTGATCAATACACACTTTCTCGACGAACAGGGAGCCAAGATCGCACCGGCTGCCCTGCACGTCAACCTGAACATTGCCCAAAGGCTCACACTGTGGGAGCGAGCGTTTAAAGCGGGCTTTGTCGTACCAATATTGTCGCTGCTCACCGCTGTTACTCTGACCGGATTTGCGATGAGCCCTGACGCCAGGAACGACAAGACAGCATTTGCCAAGCGTCTGGGCAGCAACTGGGACCAGCGCAAAAAGCTTATCCTTGGATCGGCCGCGTTGACTGGCAGCTTGGTTGTCTTTACCGTCCTTGCCATCCTGCCTACCAACAAGAAGCTCATGGCTCTTAGGCAAGCCGCCAACAACAAGGAGCAGATTGACGTAGCTCAAGCCGAATCGCTGCTGCGGAAGTGGACGCAGCTGCACAATGTGCGTGTTGGCGCTGCTCTCTCTGGCTTCGTTCTGGCCCTGTACTCCTTCCTTCTCTTGTGATTCGCTGTCAATGAATCCTTCTCGGCTCTCACCGTCCAATTGTCTGTTGCACTGTTACGCCCTCCATACGACGCTGGATGGCGCGCAAAACCCAAGTTGACCGACCTTATCTTTCCTGCTGTCGCCTTGTATTTTCGGATTGCACGTGGCGAAACCCTTCTTTTGCGACGCGGGCCTCAGTCAGGGTAAGCCCGGCTATCCGGCTTGCCGCGCCCCCACATCTAAGATTCGAACTTCGCACAACTTTAACTGACAGCCTGTGGAGTAGATGATAAGGCTCTGAAACTTGCTCACTAGCTCGATCTTTCCCCGTTTCCCCCTTCTTCCTTCTCGTATGCATCACCGTTACATCGGTAGCAGCCATGGCGATCCCCCTCGACAGTACCCAGCCGCCAACGCAGATCAAGGTGTTGGGGGAGCTCTTATTTACCCTTGCAGATGATGAACTCGAGCATGAGCCTGACTTCTATCACAAGCTTCGCGAGCCTCATCAAGAGAAGCCCAAAAAGTCGGCTTGGAAGGAGCTCCTGTCCCTGCGACCAGAACTCAGTTCCCTGTCTAAACGCTCGGAGGAGGAGCAGCTCGACATTGTCAGAACGAACCTTGCTCAGCGTGGGTTTGCCACGCTCCCTCATCACAGTCAGGTCCTAGCCGACAAAGGCATCGATACGCAGGCGGACTATTCTGCATTCATAGAAGAGAATCAGGAGTGGGTATTGATTGCAGCCGTCTCTCTTTTCATGGTAGTTTCGATCGTAGCCGGTGTGCTGACATCTTCAATCTTTGGATCGTTCGTCAACTGGTCCGTCAAGACTGATGAGAAAGATCACGGGTGCCGATCATGTCATTGTCTGGAATACCGCCAGGCGCGAGTCCACCGTTTCCGTCTCTGCTAGCCTTGCTGGGGATTATGACAGACAGCAAAGGCCACAAGGCATCGGGTCCCGTTACGACATGCCTCTCGAACCTCCCGCAATTTATGCGCACATCGACCAAGATCACACATGGGGTGCGAAGGTGTGTTCCATGGCCATCGCCGGTACCCCTTGTCTACTCGATGAACGAACGATGATGGACCCTTTCGACGCAATAGACAAGGACATCGGGAAGCAGTTCTCTAGGACCATGATCATCAACCTGTGGAGGCCCGTTTGCGGGACCGTCTATGACAAGCCGCTCGCAGTGGCAGACTACCGCTCCATCACGAAGACGTCGCTCTCAAGGCATGCAAATTATTTCGGCTGCGGCTTTGATATCCACGAAGATGCTGCTCAGCGATGGCACTACATCCCGGAGCAGACCAACGACGAAGTACTTGTCTTCAAATGCTACGACTCGCTCTCGCTCCAACAGCAGCGGCAACAACGGCAGAATTCGGACGTCCAGGCCGAAGCGCTCTATGGCGCACACTGTGCGGTGTCGACTTTGAAAGGGGACCATATCGAGCCTCCGCCTAGCGCAGCACCGAGAAAGAGTGTCGAGTTCCGCTTCGTTGCCGTCTGGCGCTGAAATTACTTCTGGTCTTCTCATTCATGGAGTTTCGGCTATGAAGAAATGCTCGCATATACGATTGCGTCTGTGTTAAGAGCGGCGGCGCCGCGGACGATGCTTGCTTACGCTATACTCTCTGGCCTACGTAATGGCTCGGGACGAGTGGCAAAGTAGGTCAACGTCAAGAGGGCAGCGCTGACGAACTCCATCATGGTCACGAAACAGGTTTCTTCAGCGACGAACTGTTGTGTAAGACCATTTGCGTCGTACACTTCCGAGTTAAAGTACTGTAGGAAGGGCAGAGGTGAAGTAGAAACAACGACGAGATCAGTTGTCTGAATGGCATCGCGAAACAAGACTAAAACAAGGGGTGCTGTGCACTCACATTGAGATCCGGTAGAACCGCCTGGAGGACACCAAAGATACCGCGGACAACTAGGAACGGCCAAGTGAGGAGCAGCAACAGCAGTGTGGGATGAGCATACCATGGCCTTTTTGACGATGGTGGCTGATCCGGTTCCGACACCTCCGGTCTTTTCGCTTCAGCAAGGCATGAGTTAGCAGGTGCAGGTGCATGCAAGCTGTCGTACCTATACTGTCTGTGTTGATGAATGGTGGCAGCGATGCAGATCAGCAACGCAGCATTGATCGACAAGAAAATTGCTTGTCCTGCCGCTCTCATGCCCCTCGAGGTGTTAAGCTTTGTTTTGACTTGGCTGGGCGTCAACTTCTTATCTGTATAGGCAGCAGAACTGAGCGAGCCGCCCGAGATGATAATAGCGTTGGCGGCGGCGAGTAGCAAATCGACGATGATGATATGCTTGTTGGATGCCTCTTTCTTCTTGTCCCTGCTGTTGCACTTCCACTGGAACACACTTCGCAGACGCCGCCTCCAACCAGAAGGGTCCTTTGACGGATCTTCGGGCTCCATCCAAGAATGTCCCCAGTGTCTGCGTTGCCAGGCAATCAAGTAGCGTGCTGTACAGATGACGAGCGTAAAGTAGCCTTCGGCGCCGAGCACATAGTAGGCGACGAGGAGGTCAATGTTTCGATAGCCAACAACGCCGAAGGAGAGGCCGCAGGCTTGCGAAGCGAGACGAACAAGCACATGCAAGAGCAGCACGAGCCAACGTGACTTCCAGGGCACCTTTCGCAGGACGAAGAGCGTCGAAAGGAGGATAAACAGCAGGAAGTAGAGAACGAGAAATACCAGCGAGGCGCTAGCAAGTGGCGACCACATGGTTGCTTCAACAATGATGCTTGCGATGACGATGAAAGGATAAAAAGCAGCTCCACAGAGCGGTTCTTATATATTTATCATGAACTGCATCACATATCGGACGAATCATTGAGGTTGACCGCAGAGACATGCAGGCACAGCAGAGGTGCGCGCGCCATTCCGACTCTGCTCAGCTGTTCACTCGAACGCAGTGCAAAAGAGGCGCCACTGGTAAGGCCAACTAGTGTTCCAGCTGAGCAACCGACGTCGAAGGAGCGAGAATCCGAATTCCGAATCGTCGTGAACTTTGACACTTGACATGACTCGATGTTGGCACAAATCAGCACAATTACTCACGCAGCAGGCTGAAAGGGGATACACTTTTCCATGTCCACGCACGCTCGATGGTCTACCGTACGGATGTCGATTGGATTGTAGCACTCCTGTGTCGCTGTGGAAAACTCTTGTGGTCTGCAAAGGGTTTACAGTGACACAAGCTCTTCGCTGATCTCGTTTTTCATGACGCTAGTCTCGGCGAGACATCGTGCAACGTGCGAAGTTGGACAACATTCAACAACACAACTCTGATGCGAACGTGTGGATAAAGAGTCATCGCGGCACAAAGAGACCGACCAAGTACCGCTCCCTGCTTGCCCCCCCCAAATGGGTTGAGACATTGCCGATGCAAGAGTCAAGTGCTTGTACCATTACCATCGACTTCTCCAATTTGAACATTACATCTGCTGACGTTGAGGATTTGTGGGATGGTACAGCCCATAAGGAGTTAGATCGTACAGCGAGCAAGTCAACGGTCGTGGTTCTGTTCCTCTGCGCCAGAGCAACATCAAGTACACCGACTTGGGTGCCCCAGCTTTGACCTACATCGAAGCCGAATCGGGGCCGGCTCTGCCGCCGTGGCCGCATGTTCCGGCTGCTCGAACGGCTCCAAGGTCGGCTACATCGGTAACGGCCCACCCAACACGCTCACTATCAGCGGCATCAGTGCCAGCGCGGACGAAGCGGTGCTCTACTTTGAATACATCAATGCGGAAGTTGGGTTATCATTTGTAGGTGGGTCTAATCAGCGAACTGCGGAGATCAGTGTCAACTGTGGAAGCAGTCAAACGGTCAGCTTCCCTCTGAAGGGCTACAGTTGGGACAAGGATGTGACAAAGGGCTACAAGGTTAGACTCACAGGATCCAAGAGTGGTCAGTCGAACTCGATCACCAACTCCAATCCCAACTCGTACGCACCCGACCTTGATCGCGTCGGATACGTTGCGTGAAGTCAGGAGCGCAAGCCAACGAGTCTCTCCTCAAAGTCAATCTTCAAAACTCAATGCGATTTACAGCAAAGTTGTGATGGAATCTCCGATAATGGCCAAAGATGCTGATCATTACCACATGAATGCGGCTGCATCAGTGAAAGGCTTGCTCAATGTCGGTTCGAGAGGAGCAATGACTAGAAGATAGCCCTTTTGCACACCCGACTGGCTTGTGTGTGAGAATGAAGAGCTTGAGCCGTTTCCGTACTTTTGGAGTGCACGATCGCGCTTCCTGTCCATCTTGGCCATCTTCGTTTCATGCTTGCGTTCGTCCCGCTTTTGCTTTCTCTCTTCTTTCCTTTGCTCCCTCAACATCTTCCTCTGCTTTTTGTCGAGCTTTCTATCGCCTGTGGGCTGGAAACGGGGGTCGCGGTTGTCATCGCTACTGTCTGATGAGCTGCTGGAACTCGAGCTCGAGCTGCTGGACGAAGCGGATGTGTTGGTTCGCTTGAGCTGGGTAGACGCATTGAAAGACGATCCGGGAATCGGAGCGTTTGGAGAGCGAGCAGTGAGCCTTTCTCCGTTTAAAAGGATGTACACATCGAGATTCCTCGGTGTAAAGAAGCTCTGCTGCCACATCTCGACGGTCTCGCAGATGAGGGGATCTTTGCGTTTCTTCATGCCTTTCTCGATGGCACGAGTGACAAGGAAGCCGGTGACGCCCAGATGCATGGTGACAGGAGCAACATTAGAGATGATGCGCTGTTTTCCCGTCAACCTTCCGCCCACGGCGAGATCCTCCAAGAATCGGCCCCAATCGGCAGCGCTGACGTTACGTTGCACCATGAGTCTACCAGGATAGATAGGCTGGAAACCATCGGCAAGAAGCTGTTTGCTGCTCTCCTTCTTGCCAGCGCTACTGACGTAGATGGGCTCGAAGTTGCAGAGCGCGTAAAGCTGAGTTGGCTCAAAGCGACGCGAGAAGCTCGGTGGGGGAGCCGCAGCGCGTTGCTCTGCAGAAGGACCAGATAAGCGCATTTTGAGACGGGTCTCGAGATCGACTTGAGGCAGGTGGGTAAGTCGAGCATCGTGTGGAGAGGGGGCCCAGTCGGGCGAAGTGGCAAAGGCATTGCCAAACTGAGCTAGCGCTGTCTGTGGACTGATTGGCAAACCGCCGTACGAGGCAGATGCCGAGACGGCAGAACTGACATGAACGGAACGAGAAGAAGAAGGGCACGCAGAAGTGGGGCCATTATAGCTGCTGCTGCTGCTGCTGCTGCTGCTGTTCTGGAAATTGGCGAACTCTTGCTCGCGTCTCTGCTGCTTCTTTTCGGAATACTCCTCAAACTGCTTGTCATCACGACGCTGCGAGGGCATTGACCGTGAACGAGGTGTCAAGCCCATTGCGGCGTCGTAACTAGGAGGCATCGCATCAAGTTGAGCTGAGTTGGTATCAGCGAAATGGGAGGCCATTGAAGCCATCGTGGGAGAGTTGTGGGAGTTATTGCAATGCGGTAGTCTTTGTGGGTTGAGGCGGAGGAGTGTGTGCGCTGACCATCATGAACGACTCACAACGACAACTCGTATATATACCTTATCTTCAGCACCCGTCTCTTCTCCAGCACAAGCTTGTGGGGGCCATGCTACGAAAGTGTTTGCTTGGAGAGGCGCTCTCCGTCTAGCCGCAAACGAGGGCGAACGTGTGAGAATCAGGGTCCGAGCAGGTTACCGAGCACGCGAAAGGATCCTTTTGGCCGGTGCGTTATTCGGCAGCTGCTGTTCAAAACAGCTAGTTCCGCCGGAAATGCTGTTTCGGCGCCGAAATCGGTCCCGAACTGAATGCAGCTTTGACGATGTAACATTTACCAGAAATCCGCTTTCGGCTAATGAGGCTGCGTTTGATAGCCGGGCCAAACCCCACAAAACTGGAATGGCTCCTGGGCACTTTGAAGGCTGTTCAGGTGGTAACCACACGCTCTTCTCTTTCCCACGACCTCCATAGCCAGTCCATCATTCACAGCCATGTCTGCTCCAAAGGTGAGCGGGGAACTCTTCTGCTGTATCGATACAAAGTAGGACGAACACTGATCCCCAAATTCTTTGCTGTTCGATCCAGTCTGGGTATCTTCGAGAGATCTACGTTGGTGGCTTGAGCGGTGGCAAGCCTCAAACGACTGACTTGAGGCTGCTCGAGCAGCAAGCAAAGGCCAAGATTCCATCCGAGGCATACGCATACGTAGCTGGCAGCGCTTCCACCGAAAGTACAGCGGGTGCCAACCTCGATGCCTTTAGCAAATGGCACATTGGTGAGTTCTGCTTCGTTCCTCGTCGTGTTCAGTTTATTTCTGCTGACAAGCGCTGCGCATCGACAGTACCCTCCATGCTTCGAGACGTTTCTCTGGCCCAATTTGACAGCAGCACACGTCTGTTTGGGCGAGACTACTTGTCGCCTCTGGTCGTTGCGCCGATCGGAGTGCAGGCTCAGTTGCATCCAGCGGATGCGGATTGTGCTACAGCTCGCGCAGCAGCTGATCTCGAAATTCCCTTTACGCTCTCCTCTGCCACCAGTCGTCCACTGGAGAAGGTGCACGAGTATGCTGGATTCTCCAAAGGAGTCGAAGAGGACGGCGTAGATGCGTGGTTCCAGCTGTACTGGCCACAGGATGACGAATTGACCGAGAGTCTGTTGGCTCGAGCCAAGAAGGCCGGATACCGTGTGCTCGTCGTGACGCTCGATACTTGGAACCTCGGATGGCGCCCCAGAGATCTTGATACCGGTGAGTGCCTCCAAGAGGTGAGCAGCTGCTGAACGACGTTCGGGTACTTACGCTGATCAGGAACTCATTTTGCTTTCCCCAACAGCCTACAACCCTTTCCTGACAGGTGAGGGTGTCGCCAATGTCTTTTCTGACCCCGTCTTTGTCAAGAAGTATTGTGACGGAAAGGTACGTCTATTACGCCCTGCTTCCGAAACGAAGTGACTAGCACTGATGCAGGCACTTCGCTTGATCTCTTAGGACCCTCGACGCTCGGACGTGACAAAGGACGAAATCACCGAGGCTTCAGTCGCAGCCATCGCGCAGCTCTCTCCCGGCGTTTCTCGTACCTGGTCTGATCTAGCCCTGTTGCGTAAACTCTGGGGCTCGGATCCTATCGTCCTCAAAGGTATCCAATCGGTCGCCGACGCTGCACGTGCCGTCGAAGCCGGCATGGATGGCGTCTGGGTCTCGAACCACGGCGGTCGTCAAGTGGACGGTGCAGTTGCCTCTCTTAGGCAGCTTCCCGCCATCGCAGACTACATCCACTCTCTGCCTCTCAAACAGGGTCAAGACAAGAAGACGGTCATCTTTGACTCGGGCGTACGATGCGGTGCCGACATTATGAAGGCGCTATGTTTGGGCGCGGATGCAGTGGCCGTTGGTAGACCCTGGTGCTGGGGCCTCGCTGTCAACGGTGAGGATGGCGTGCGAGATGTGCTCAAGACCCTGCTGGCTGATTTCGAACTCAACGCTGGCCTGGCCGGATTCCAGTCGACCAAGGAACTTGGTAGACATGCATTGGTGCGGGCTGACGGCAGGCTGTGAAGTCAGTTCCTTTCAATGATCCTGTCTATTAGGCTTGCAAACAAAGCTTCTGAAGTGTGCAGGTGTGAGCGCTCCGCTATACGTCGAGCCGTGACTGCAAATGCTGTGCTACGTGGAAGATCGCCTTATCGCAACCCCACTGAGAGACGAGCGTCACGCCGACTGGCAAGCCATCGTCGTGCGCCACACCGGCCGGCACTGCCAACGCTGGCAACCCAGCTAAGCTTGCGGGTGCAGTCAGAACATCCTGGACATATTCTGCAGGGTCGCCTCCTTCGCTTTCCCTCATCGCCGAGGCAAGCGTCGGAGCTGTGTCGACAGCGGAAGGTTGGATGATCATGTCCACTCGTTCCTTTTCTCCCTTAGTGTCCGAGTTCTCTGTGCTAGAGGGGTGTCGAACGCGCAGCACAGCGGCAAAGTCTTGCTGCACCCGAGACCGAATGTGAGAAGCTTTGAGGAAGTAGTTGTCGAACGCATCAGCGGTCAATGCAAATGTGCCGAGCAAGATACGCTTGCGCACTTCGTCGCCGAATCCTGCTGTACGTGTAGCTGCATAGGCATGGTGACTCGGTATGCGGGCCTTATGGAGTCCATACTCTACTCCATCGTACCGCGCGAGGTTGCTGCTAGCTTCGGTACATGACGTTATGTAATATGCACTGAGCGCTGAGGGTGTGCTTGGCAGACTGATCTGAACGACTTGCGCTCCAAGCTGTTCCAATGCCTCTACTGCACGTCGGAAGGACGGCAAAACGCGCGGATGGATTTCGGCGGGAAAGAACTCCTTGGGGACTCCAACGCGAAGACCTTTGAGTGGTTGTGACGAGCTGGAAGCGTCGAGCGAGTTGATCAGGCTTTGCACGGAAGTTGCTGCTGCTGCTCGGGCTTCAGTACTTGCGCTGGTCGGATCTCGCGTGTCGTGCTGCGCGAGCACGTCGTATACGGTTGCGACATCCTCGACTGTTCTAGCCAGCACACCGACCGTATCTAAGCTGTCCGCGTAGGGTATCAATCCCCATCGACTGATGAAGCCAAAGCTCGGCTTGAGACCAACAACGCCGCAGTAAGCCGCGGGCAGTCTCACACTACCGCCCGTGTCGCTTCCGAGCGCAAACCTTGCCAATCCTGCCTTGACCGCCGCCGCAGATCCACCCGAGCTTCCTCCCGCTGATCTTTCGACCTCGAGATCCCATGCCTGTCCTTGATTTTTAGCAGCAGAAACAGGGTTACGCACGGGCCCGTAGATCGTGTGTGTATTGTTGGAACCCATTCCGAACTCATCGCAATTAGTGATGTAGTTCATATCGGCGCCAGCTTTCCGAAGGAGAGAGACAACGGCAGCGTCAAAGGTGGATTCGAAGCTCTGCAGCATGGCACTGGAACAGGTGGTGGGAGTGTCACGAATGCACATGTTGGCTTTGATTGCAGCCGACCAGCCCTTCAGTGGACCGTCGACTGAGCTGTCGGGCGTCGAGCTGGAAGGGGGGAGCTTTGCTATGATGGCGTTGTAAGGGTCGAAAGGGCCATCTTGACCAGCGCTTGCGTCCTTTGATGCTGTCGATGACGTTGCGTGGTATCGGCGATCTAGTCTCGCAAGCGATGGGGGGCAGCAGCTGCCGGCGCAGCGTCGGCCAGGAAGGGCATCGCTGGTACCTACACTGAGGCAATGCTGAGCAATCCGACGTCTTGCCAGTGAGGCGACCATAGCTGTGATTTGCAGAAGGCACGTCGTTTGCGAGGAGTGAAGATAAAGAGCGTCGGACCATGGACCAGGCCAAGTTTGGTGTGCTTTCTTCTCGCGATAGGCTGGACCCTGAACAAAAAGAAAGGGTGTGGAGGTATCTCTCGTACGAAACATGAGCCTATTCGTTTGGTGATGAATCGACAATCTCTCGCTCCACTCAGTCCGGGCAGGATACTGGCGGCGCTGTCATGGCTTTTGGCATTCTTTGCCGCAGCTATGCGATGTCCGATTGCGTCTGAGGACTTACACGACGGTATCGACGAACGCAAAAGTTAATCGGCAAGGCTCACGAAAATATTGAGCAGAAATTGGGGTCGTAAAAGTCGCTGTTGCTTGCATTTACATTGGTCCAAACACCGTAAGCGATACCGAAAGCGTGAGTACGGACACTGGATGCTACCACACAGGAGAGTCTCAGCTGCGACGTGCAGAAGTCGACTGTAGATGTTGGAAAGAAAGGGCACTAAAAATTGCGGTACGCTTTGCAGCGGAGCGACACCATTTGGAACGACATCTGACTTGGCATATGCAACTTTGAGTAGTGAGTCCATGCTCATCGTCAAGCAATACAAGGGCATGTGGGAACGACCGTAAGCGAGGTCGACGCAGGACGGTCGAGCGAAAAAGGTGGTCAAACGACTCTCGCAGTTGATATGGATGTTCACTTCCACGCAGATCGAACAAACAATCACAGGGGAGCAACAGAACGGGGCTCGAAACGATGAGAAATCTAGCCGAGCTCGCTACCACATTTTAGATCCTGCTCCCAGAGAGACGACAGATGACCTTTGTCTCTCTTTTGTCAGGAATCCGGACACCAAGCACAATGGACATCGCTGACGAGTAGAGCTGTTGAATGCCTGCCGATGAACGACACGGCGAAACCAGCTTTGCTCGGTAACCAAGTACATGTTTCTGTGTAGAAAGATGAAAGTTGACCGTGCTTCTCTAGGTTTGACCGGTCGGAAGGAAATGGTTGGCGGCACTGGTGAGCCCCCAGGTCGACTGCTAGCTGCACTTTGCGACGGTGGGCTTGGGAAAGCAGAGCCCGCTCAAGTTGTGGTACACGAGAAACGTTGACACTGACATAGGGTCGCGAGAAAAAAAGTCGGGGTTGAGGTTCAACGGGAAAAGAAAGTGAGTGAGACACACCAGACCGATCGGAGTGCGAATGCATGCCAGCTCCTTCCTTTCCGTCTATTGATCCAAAGTTACGGGGAACTGCGTGCTCGAGTCCAAGCGATTCGAACGAAGGTACAGTTGATGCGGAGGTGGCGGTTTTTTGCAGTGATTGCATGCATGGCCGGCAAGATGTACGCATGCAAACCGTGTTCGATGGGCACGGCAAAGTCAGGCGGCGTATGCGCCTGCGGTCACATTTACTCAGCGAAAAAGAGACTGAGAGGGAGACGTCTTGACAAGGGTGGGCATGTGGATGGATGCAAACAAAGAAAAGCTGTGCGGAGTTGTATGCACAAGTTAGGCGAGAGTCAAAAGGTTGGTGGGGCGACAAAGAGAGGGCGAGATGGCATTCCACGATGGCGGCGGAAGGGGTGCAAGCGAGCAATCGAAAGGAGACCAACACCGACACGCGGAATTGTGCGGCTGAGGAAGCATCGCATGATGCTCTGAGCAGCGCACACATCCAGCTGGCAAACGAGCACACGGGCGAGCTTTGTTCCGCATGCAAGAGGACCTTAAATTGTAGATTCCGCGCTCATCGAAGGGCACGATGCTCATTACCAATCTTTCGCTGGCGCGCCTACCCGTTAGGATGGAAGAGTGCCAGCTCGCTGGCAGCTTGGCGTGGAGACCTCGAAGGATGGATGATGTGGTCAAGCGTCTCTGACTGCTTGACGCCATCTTTCCACCATGAACGCGTAACTACGAGGCTAACGGAAGAACAATTTCGTGGAACTGGCTTATTCTTATAGTTCTGCTTGGCTGATCGACGTGGCTCTGCGTGTTCGGTTAAACTTGGGTATCGAAGAACAATGGCGAAGGCGGTTCGGAATCCGAGGCGGTGCCAGACACGGGTTTAGCTTGCTTTTCCAGATAACGCTACAGTATTGTACTGTACGGCGCGGCGGAGTTGCTTTGATGGGTTCTCAGGTCGGGAAAAGGCTCAGAGGAATGCGTCGGAGGCTGAAAGCAGAGCGATTGATGCAACTAGCAAACGGTCCACCCACGGTGGCGTTGAGCAAGTCAGAGGTCGTGTCTTACGAGGCAATGCGTTGTGGGTACATGCTGTACGGTTGAGTCGGTGGGTAAACGATGCATTGCAACAACGATGGCACGAACAGCAAGGCAGGTCACGCGGAACGACCGCATGCTTTGTGACACTGATATCTCGATGCTGGTGGAACCGCTGAGAGAGGTGGCGTATTCAAAGCAATCGAGGGGACGGGTATGCAATTGGGTCGTGGTTCTTTTTTGTCACTCACCGATGGAAGAGCAGAGATGGGCCAGCGTCGCGCCAGGGTCTGCCTGTCATTTTGCGGGTTGTCACCAGAAACTCGGACCATGAAAGGCTTCAGGGCAAAAGACGCATTGAAATTGCCTCGCAAGAGAACATCAACTTTACACAACAAACCGGACGAGAGGATTTCGACTGCAGAAGACGACTTCGGCATTTGATCGATTTTCAAGGAAAAGCAAGTCAGGGCGATCAGCAACTGTGTCGATGCTCGCGGTCAAACCTTTTTTTTTTTCTTTTTTTTTTTGCCACCCTCTGATGAAGCGCCGCCTCACTGTCTGTGCTTTCTTGCTCCACAATGAAAACTGACTCAGACTTTCGTGGCAAATTTGTGCGAAGAGCGTTCATTCGCCTTCGATCCCTGCGGCGAATGGACTCTGGCTTGGCTTTTGGCTTGGCTTGACATGACTGTGCCTCTGCTTGTCCGCCTATCACCTCGTCTGCATGTCTGTCTTTGCAACTGTGTGGCTCTGTGACTCAGTGTGGAAAGAACAATAGGCTGCCGCAGTCGCTCCATACGCCGGCAGACAGGCTTTTTCAACCTCACGCCACCGCCATCGAAGCCGCCGAACCTCTTTTTCCACGTCAATCGAAGTCGCAGGTTGCAGGTGGCACACCCTCTCTCGTTCTTTTGCAACGCACGCACACACACACCCTCGCATACAGATACAATCCTTGCTCTACTTCTTTGCCCAGTGTCATCAAAGTATTGACCATCGCAGCGACTCGATCCTCTCTTCACGCCACCATCCACATTTCCGTCTCTGCTTTCTCACCATCATCAATCACCTTACCAACCCAAATCAACAAGGTGGAATCACCACTTCAACTCTCTTGGCCATCTGGCCATCTCACATTACTTTCGTTCGCACTTCTTCGTCTTTGTCCCTCACAACTTTCGACTAAGACGCAGCAGCAACTCCAATCACGTCGTCACCATTCTGACATGACACAATAGGTTGCTCTCACTTCTTCTTCTCCCTCCCATTCGGTCCTCAATAGCGGCTCATTCCGCATTTACTCGGTACCATACTCGACACAGTAATCGCATTGCTCAGGTCATAGAGCTTTCGCCACTCCATTCGACGCTTCCGTCTCGAACGAAACTTTAGCATCTCTCTCTGTTCATCAGCGCAGCTCGTTCTGCGCTCCCACATCGTCGTGTTGACGATCTAATCTTCGCTTCACGTCACTTAGTATCGTCCCGTAGGCTACGATCATCGACGTCCTCCAGCACTCGAACACTCCATTCGCACCACTCTGCGATCTTCGAGTTGCACCAACTCTTCATCCTTCTTCCCCTTTTACCTCTCGTCTAGGAACTCTTCCACCGTCTTTTTTCATCCAACCTCTACTAGCAGTTATACCATCAGTGTCCCTCGCCAACACTCGAACCCTCTCGTTGTCTGCACAAAGCAATCTCTCATCGACAGGGAACGCCACTTACGCTCCTCGCGCAACTTTGGCAATCAAGCTGACCGAGTTCTCCAGCTCTGGCAGCTCCCTCCTTCCGACGCCTCGCCGTCTCACACTTCTGAAGGGTTAGCCGCTTTAGACATCCGACTCATTTATGCCAATTGCCGCTACCGCATCTAGCCTCGCCGCGCAAGACATCCGGCCCGCATCGCCTTTACCACCTACCCACTCGCTCCGCATCCTTATCGTCGACGACAACCATGTCAACTTGTCCATCCTCAGCACGCTTCTCAAGCGCCGCTTCAGCCATGCACTAGCACGTCCGCCCGTCAGTCTCGACAGCGGACTCAAAGCGCTCCAAATGCTCCGCACCGAGATCTTCGACCTGATCTTCATGGACATTGAAATGCCCTACCTCGATGGCGTCGAGTGTACCCGTCGCATTCGCGCAGCCGAGGACGGCATCCTTGCTGCCAATCGCTTTGCACACATTGTCGCTGTCACCACCAACGTCGGCCCCGAGCCTGCGGCACTCTACCGTCACGTTGGCATGGATGGCATGATCAGCAAGCCCGTTCACTTCCAGAACTTCCAGCAGTACCTCTGCCCCCTTTCCATCGAGGCGCTCGAAGCCAAAGGTTCCGTTACTCCTGTGCTCGTGGGCTCGGAGCAAGTCTTGCCTCCCATGCCACCCATCGAGCTGGACCAGCGACTTTTCTTTGTGCCCACTGCCAACGGCGGCATGGTCACCACGGCCAGATCGTCCGAGCGCAGCTGCGCCTCGCCCACACCCGAGTACTCGGATGCCAACCAGTTCGCCGCCATGCTCAAGGCACAGACGTCTAAATCGCTGCGCGATCGCAAGGCGCTCTCCATCTCTCGTTCCGCCACGCTGTCTGAACCTCGCAGGTCGTCGTTCAACTCGCCCAGATCCGAGCACCTAGTCGCTATTCGCAATGCCCAGTCGCCTGATTCCGCCACTACAGGCTGCGTCAGTGGCCCCCAGCAGGCTGCTGGAAAGGACATATCCAACCCACCCCTGCTCTCATTCGAGTCGCTTGTCGAACGCGAGACCCGCGAGCGCGAGCTGGATTGCATGATGCAGAGGCATGCACCTGTCCCCGTTCGACCTCTACCCATCCATCGCATCAGCTCGCCCGCTTACATGCTGGATGCTTCGCCCATCGGCCGTGTTCGCGCCGAGCCGGCTATGCGCTCCGACCCGGATTTGGCCGCTTCTCACGCCGTGCGTCCCGGCATTCGCCCCCTGCCGCCTAGCGCGCTGCATCGACACGACTCGGACAGCTCGTCGAATAGTGTTCTGGACAGCGCCGGCAACACAGACACCACGTCATCGTGTTCGGCCTGGTCCAGCACCACCCCAGTGTCGTCGGACTCGGCAACCACAACCACGACGCATCGCTCGTCTTCGCTTGACGTGCTCAGCAGCTTCGGTAATCCTCGTGCTACCAGCCCGTCGTCGGCGCTTACGACTCCCGTGTCATCTCCAATTGACATGACTGCGCTTGACGACCAGAAGGTTCACAGCGATGGTAACGACGACGGCGCCGACATGCGCGAGGCGGTATTCAGTCCTTGTGCCGATGATCCGCTCGGATCCCTCGGCACCGGACGTGGCTTCTTGGAAACGCCTACAAAGCCATCGTTTGCGCCTTTTTGCAAACGTGCTGTTTCGCTGCACAGCAGCCCACGCGTTCGCGTACACGATGTCGATGACACAAACGAGTCTCGACAGCGCAGCGATTTGGGCTCGCGCATCGACACGTTGCACCTGGACTGATAGCGCAAGGAAAGGTCCTTTTGTGATCTCGCCTCTTCCCATTCACGCTGGAATGTCGGCGAGTCTCGTCGGTATCGGATCGTCACCTTCTACCCCATCGCCCAACTCTTCAGCGCGCTCTATGCCGCCTGCACAGCAACATCAGGGTTTTTCCATCTGGCTGCGAGGGCTCTCTACACTGCTTTTGCTAGTTTATCATATACACGTTCAAGCGCTCAAAATCTCGTGTGGCATTGTCCCACTTTCTGTTTCAGCTCTCTCGCCGCGTCTCACATCTATATACCCTTTGTTGTTCGTCGGGCTCAATCACCTAGTCACCTATCTGGAATTGTTTTCTCTATCTCTCGGCCTTATGTACGATCTCTCTCTCTCTCTTCTCATTTGGGGTATCTATCTTGGGTTCCTTGTCGGTCTTCTTGTCATTGTTGGTTCTATGTATCTAGGTTTTTATCAGTCAAGTCGTTCTATATTCTCTGACAGGCAAGTGCGGCTGCAAGTGTTTTTGTGCGTGTGGTTGCTCCCTTCTGGTCATATCGGCGATGTTCGAGTGTGAAGCTGACCTGATGGTGCAGACCAGAGTGTGGGATAGTAGCTTACTAATGCTGACACTTACCAACCGACGAGTAAAATGGGGGGGAAGTCTCGAGAAAGAGAAAGGGGCTGAAACTTGGATCTCAGCACAGAGAGAGACAGAGAGGGGCACAGAGAGAGGCTCACTCGGGTGTTGGACTCGCCAACGAGACGCGGAAAAGGGAGATTGACACGCGTTTGGCCCGCTCTTGTTGCTTTTCCGATTCGAGGACAAAATCCATTTTCACCCCTAGAAAAATCAGAGCGCGCAACCCCTCTTTTTGTGAATTTGGAGAAATCACGCTTGTGTGTGTGTGTGTGTGTGTGTGCACGGGCATCGGTGTGCTGGTGCTGGCTGCTGGCTGCTTGCTCAATTTGCTGTTGCTATTTACTGTGCTGTGCTGTGCTGTGCTGTGCTGTGCTGTGCTGTTGCGGCCGTGCTCGTCTTTGCGGTGCTGAGCAGTTGTGGGCTGCGCTTCCGAAGGTAAGCAACGAACTGCGTGCGCATCGACACAGCCGTCGACCAGCTCGCTCTCTTTGCCTGATCACCCCTATCTCAGCTAGTCATCACCACGATCATCTCGACCAACCCCCCTTTTATACAGACTTTGCATCGTCTCGTCACGACTTGAACGAATTCTCGTTGCACGACACTTCCCTTACGAACACCACAACCCGAACACCTCATACACGATGGTGAGTGATTCACACACTTCCACCTCTCTCCAATCCCACGAGCATCACCACACGTGGGATCATCAACGAGACGGCTCCGCACAAACCAGTTGCTCGAATGATTCGCGACAGCTCGTCGTCATCGTCGACCCAGCTGCCTTGTCACAGCCCGAAGGTATCTAAGCTGACGTTTGAAATGCTTCTCTTCCTTTGTCCTTACTGCTACGCGCACTGCTGCCAAAAAATTTTGCCATCTGCGTCTGGTATCATTCCGATCGATGGTACGATCATGCCTGTTCGTCATCGGCACCTCACCGGTAACAGGACCGCATCAAGGAGGTAAGTATCTACATAGTGATACAGCTTGCGCGAATACGGCGTCCATCGAAGGGGGGGCAAAAAATCTGACCACGCTGTACTCCCATTGTCTTGAAACGCACGCAGAAACTCAACTCGCTCCGTGTAGAGGCTGACGCAGCAAGCGAACGTGCCGATGAGCTTGCGGCTAAGAACAAGCAGCTCGAACAGGAGTTGCTTACCAAGGACCAGGAGATCGCATCGTTGCAGCACAAGCTGAGCGTAGCCGAGGGCGACCTGGACAAACTCGAGAGCAAGCTGCACGAGCACAAGTCGGCACGCGAGGAGCACGAGTCGAACGCGACCAACTCGGAATCGCTTCAGCGCAAGGTAGACCTGCTCGAGACTGAGCTCGACACTGCCGAAAAGAACCTGCGCGAGACCACGGACAAGTAAGTGACTCAAGGATGGATCGGACTCGGTTGAGGATGCCGAGAATGCTGACCAAACGCGATTGCATCTACTTTCAATTGCTTTGCTTTCACCTCGACACAGGCTGCGACAGGTCGACGTCAAGGCCGAGCACTTTGAGCGACAGGTTGCGACGCTCGAGCGCGAGGTTGCGCAGTGGGAAAAGAAGTACGAAGAGGCCGAAGAGCGCTACCGCACCTCGAAAGCAGAGCTGGACGAGGTGGTGGCACAGATGGAGAGCCTCTAGGTTCTCGTCAGAGTCGGAGCTGGAGATGCATGTGTTGGTCAAAAGGGCGCAGAGCGCGTTGACGACAAGTCAGACGTGGACGAGCAAGAACAAGATTTCGAGGACGCATTGCAGGAGGAGATTGCCGACGGTCAGACAGAAAAGCAGACGATGGACGGCATCGACAAGGGTGTTGTGGGCATGGTACGCAGTCTGTCGCAGCGCACGTTGGGGCTAGTTGCATCTCCGATTCACTATCTTCTAATCACGCTTGTGAGCGTCTGGGCGCAGGCATTGCTGGTGTTGCTAGCCTCTGCACCTCGACCGTTGACGGTGTCAGAGCACAACAGTGACGAAGCCACCTCCGACGATTTTGTTGATGCGCCTTCCGAACTCCAGCTCAGTACCGAGGGACCCACGATTCGTGAGCATGCTCACGTCCTATGCTAGGCTCATTGAAAGCATCCCCTTCTCCTTGTTCATCTTTCCCGATCCCTCTCTCTCTCTCTCTCTCTCTCTCCCACCTTTTGCTGTATACATTCTAACTCCACCCGACTCTTCAAACTGAAACAAAGAGTGATTGCGTTCATGACTGTTCTGGCTTGTGCATTGTTTGCGAGCATAACGCGCTTTCAGAGCGAGGTTCACTGAGGAGCGCCAACAGTGTGAAATGAGAGGCGAAAGCACGTGACAGACTCGAACAGAGGCGCGAAGAATTTAGGCAACATTTTTGGCTGAAATTGCAGCTTGAGCGCGTGTGTGTTTTGTGTTTTTCTCGACTTTGTTTTGCGTGTTCGAGACGGCTTGAGCGGCTGCTCTATGCTGTCAAAAACAGCGACAATGCAGAGCAAGCATGACGGTTGATGGCCACGCTTGACACCATCGTCTCTTCTTTCCTTTCAACCGTTTAGAGGAGCTCGTCATATTGCCCACCTCTGACCACCTCAGCGGTTTATCTTGCACGGAAGGCTACTCACTTCAATCACCCAACACACCACCATCTGCTTCTTGATACAGCATTTCCGGATACGCATTTCACATGTCGAGTATCCCAGTCCCACAGACGGTCAAACGTCAACGCACCGCTGCTACCATGCCAGGTGGTGCTGGCCCAAGCAAGCTTCGAACACCGGCGGCGACTCGGACTATCCCCGCTACACGCTCCGTTAGTGCAGCAGAAAGCGCCAGATTCGTCCCTGCTCGACGCACAGCTACAAAGACTACAGCAACAGCCGCATCCGTCGGTCTCACCCTGCCACGTGCACCCATGACCAACACCACCAACAGACCAGCTGCAGGTGTCGGCGCCACAACACGCTCCGTCAGCGCCTCCAAGGTTGCCACCGGTGCCGCTTTGCCAGGCGGCGCTGCAACGGTCAGGAGGGGCGTCACTAGCGTCACACGTCTTCGTCCAGGTACCAATGCCGCCAACGCTGCTGCTGCTGCAGCCGCCGCAGCTCGTAACAGCAACGGAAGCACCACGTCGGCCAACTCTGGTGATGTGGACCCATCCCGAATGGACGCTATGGAATCGCGACTCGCATCCATGGCCGAATTGTTCGAGCTAGAGCGTCAAAAGACCGAAGAGAAATGGAACAAGGAGCGCTCCGAGCGTCTCGCGCAGGAAGACAAGGTGCGCCAGCTCGAAGAAGATCTCATTGAGCAGCGCAAAATAGCACAATCCAAACAGGACGAGATTAAGCGCCGACGAACCTTGGCCGACGATGAGATTCTGCAACTCACCGCCAAATTCAACCGCGAAAAGCGTCTTCTCGAAGCCGAGCTCGAACAAGAACGTGAGACTGTCGTAGCGCTCAAAGCTACCCTCAACCAGCAGAGCACCAGCCACTTGACGATGGAGAGCACCAACACTGCGCTCCGATCGCAGATCCAGGTGCTTCAGGACGAGATCGAGTCACTCCGCGCCAAGATGGCCAGCATGGACAGAGAGGTAGCCGAGACCAAGCAGGCCAACTTGCATCTCGAAAACGAGCTTCGCGAAGCTGAATCGCTACGACGCAAACTGCACAACGAAGTGCAGGAGCTTCGAGGCAACATTCGTGTCTTCTGTCGTGTTCGCCCTCCTTCCAACAACGACATCAACAACGGTACCGAAGCGCTGGCGACGATCCGTTTCCCCAATGAGCGCGAAGCGGCGCAGATCGAGTTGCTTGCAGCCGGCGAATCCGCTACAGGAACCGTGACGATGCGCAATCACCTCTTCACCTTTGACCGCGTCTTCCAACCCACTGCTTCGCAAGCCGATGTGTTTGAGGAGATTGCCCACCTGACGCAGTCGGTGCTCGACGGATACAACACGTCCATCTTTGCGTACGGTCAAACCGGTTCTGGTAAAACACACACGCTCGAAGGTGCACCTGATTCGATCACAAACTTTGGCAGCGACCCTTCGGCAGATGCTGGAGCCGGATTGATCCCTCGTGCCGTCCAAATGCTCTGGTCCACTGCTGAGAGCCTCAAAGACAAAGGCTGGAAGTACGATTTTGAAGGAAGCATGCTTGAAATCTACCTCGACAACATCAACGATCTGCTCGGCAAGGCAGAGGTCGACAAGGCCAAGCACGAAATCAAGCACGAAAAGGGTCGAACGACGGTGAGCGATACGGTGGTGGTACCGTTGGATTCGCCGGCTCAGGTGTTTGCGCTGCTCGAAAAGGCTAAGAAACGCAGGCAGGTGGCGGCAACGCTGATGAACGAACGATCTTCGCGTTCGCATTCCGTCTTCATACTGCGGGTTCGTGGTCAAAACGCAACCACCATGGAAGCGTGCGATGCCGTCCTCTCGCTGGTCGACTTGGCCGGTTCCGAACGCCTGGCTAACAGTGGATCCGACAAAGATCCTGTTCGACTCAAAGAAGCCCAGTCGATCAACAAGTCTCTCTCGGCTCTGGCAGACGTCATTTCCGCGCTGGGTCAGAACAAGACTTCGACAAATCACGTCCCTTACCGAAACTCGACGCTGACGTGGTTGTTGAAGAACAGCTTGGGTGGAAACTCAAAGACCCTCATGTTGTTGGCGTTGAGCCCGATGGCTGCTCATTTGAACGAAAGCCTGTGCTCGTTACGCTTCGCGACCAAGGTCAACTCGACAACGATTGGCACGGCCAAGGCGGTCAAGTCGATTGGTGCTTGATGTTTGATGCCTCTTTGTTTGCTGTTCGACGTTCGTTTCCTTCAGTATTTGTATACCTTTTTCGAGTCATTTTTTCAAGCCAGATTGCTGGATGTTCATCACACTGGTTGTGCTGGGTGTTGTGGAGGAGTGACGATCGTGTTGGATATGAATGTGATTGAGATGTGTGAAGGTGAGCATGACCTTGCAAAAATGAAACGCTCGAGTCGGTTGAGCTTCAAATAAAGACACGCAATCCACCCAAATCCGCCTCTTGCTGCTCAACCTCGGGCTCATCCTCCACCTCACGCTCCTTCTCGGCCACGACACCCATCGAACTCGACGCCAACTGTCGGAACAACCTCTCGATCTGCTCCTCTCCCCACTTGACTCTATCCCTGATAGGCGGCATAAAGTTGACCAGCTTATCGTTCACCTCGTACCTCAACTTTCTACCTTTCGACGCCCTAGTGTCCACATTGCGCTTCTTCTTGCCTCCACCCTGCAACACGCTCGAAAGCATCACCGAGCCGCCGACTCCGGCGCCGGCTGAGCCAGATCGGCGCTCGATCAACTCTTTGAGCAAAGCCGAATAGAAATCGGTATCGTCAAACACCTGTTCGTCTTGAACCTCTTGATCCTGCGAGGGCTGTGAGCCGAGTTTGGACGCAGCATTGGCATCGGCAGACCGTAAAATCCTTGTACGCGAAATGAGACGGGAAAGACCGTCTCCGGCAAGAGCAGAGTCGATTTGCGATGAGGGCACTTGGTTGACAGCGCGCAGCTGGGTGAACTTGTTGCCGTTGGAAGCGGCGGCTGCGGTGGCGGCAGCCGAAGTGACTTTCAAACTCCATTTGTCCAAAACGCTTCGACGGTGTGGTTCGAGTGCACGGGAGAATTGGACAACGTCGTCGACAGTTGCTTCGATCTGATCGTGCGAAGTGATTTCGGACCATGTTCGTTGAGCTTCCTCGTGGTCTTCTGGTACAGTAACGTCAAAGTCTCGCTTTCGTTTCCTCGTCGCCGGTGCGTCAATCGCACTTGATTCGCCCTCAAATGCATCCGAGGCTGACGAAAGAGCAGCGAGACGCGTTCGAAGCGAAAACAGCGTTTCCGATAGTTCGAGCAGCTGTTCAAGCACTACGATTGCTGGCTCGATCGCTGTTGGTGATGACGAGATCACTTGGGTATACAGAGCCGGATCCGGAAGACGGTTGACATCGCGAAGGACGGATTGCGCCTTGATGCGCGTCTCGAGCGTTCGTTCGTACGTCTTGATCTGCTTGCTCACTTGTCGACCTTTGTCGGCGTCTTGGATTCGTCGTGCTTTGAGCTCTTTGGCTTGCGTTGCGGACTGCGCGATCTGTGCGGCGATGCTGTTCGATGTTGATGCGCGAGCGGACGGTTCTTCGCTGCTATCGTCGTCGTCATCCTGAGCGAATCGGAGCTGTTTTGTGTTCTGGGGTGGTGCGTCTTCTTCTCCATCCTCAGTGTCTTCCTCATCGTCATCATCCTCTTCGTCTTGGTCAACATCCTCATCGCTCTCCGCTTCCTCTGCCTCCTGATCAGCATACAACTCGGCCCTGCTGCTCTTAACACCCTGGTACCTGGGATCGTTGATCTTATCGCTTTCGCTCAACGCCGCTTTCTTACGCATATCGCTGGGTGCTACATCTGCATAGTGGGCTCTTGGGTTCATATACTCTTCGTCTTCCTGTTCCGCATTCTCGTCGTCGTTATCATCCTCGTCGTCGCCGCTGTCATCGGAATCGGAAGCATTGCCATTTGCAAAAGTCGATGATGAGGGCTGATCAACATCAAGTGCTTCCGGGTCAAAGTCGACGGGAGCTGCGTTTGTGAGAGTTCCTAGCAGCGAGGCTAGCGAAGAGCCTTTTGGTGGCATGGCTGCGACGGATGTGTGCTTGTTGGTCGTTGGTGGTTGTGTAATCGAGTGAGCAAGGTGGCAAGCAAGCAGTGAGAAGAACAACTCCACAAAATTTTTGGAAGAACAAAAAAATCGGCTGCACACGGCGACCTTGAACGAAAATTTCAAGATCACGTAATCATTATTCATTCTGGAAAAGGAAATCTGGACGGTGCGGTTCAAAGACAAACAAACACTTTTGGCGTCGCAGAAGAAGACGTTCCACCACGTCCATCACCATCACACACTCTCTTACTGCAAATCCTCAACGTAAATTGCCCGCAGTAGACGCTCACACGAGGAGCAACCAGCAGCAACAATGTCTTTTGGCGGAGGAGGATTCTCCTTCGGTGGAGCTTCCAACAACAGCAACAGCAACAACAACAACAACAACAACAACGCTCCCACCACCAACAAGCCTTTTTCTTTTGGAGGTGAGTTATACAAACCAACTCTGCGCATTGACTTGAATCAGCATTACTCACTTTTAAGCTTGCATCCTCTTACCGCTGCAACGACAGGCGCATCCAACACCGGCGGTAGCTCGCTCTTCGGCTCTCCAGCAGCCTCGACCGGCACGACTTCGTCCACACCAGCTCCCAGCGGTGGACTTTTCAACTCCAACACTAACAACGCCTCAACAACTGGCGGCTTTTCGTTTGGAGGAGCAGCCAAACCGGCCGCATCATCCACAGGCGGATTCTCATTCGGCGGTGCTGCTTCTTCCTCCATTCCTACTTCGACTGCACCAGCAGCATCAACTCCTGCGTCAACTGGAGCTTTCAGCTTCGGAAACGCAGCGGCCAACAAGGCAGCGGACAGCAATGCTGCTAATGCCGCCGCATCCCCAGCACCTGCTGCTACGGCGGGTGGATTTTCATTCGGCGGAAACAGCACAGCCTCTTCAACCGCAGCGAAACCCGCCGGTGGATTCTCGTTTGGTGGCAGCTCTACTCCGTCCGGCACTACTGGCGCGGCGAACTCGACCCCTGCTTCAGGTGCCGCTAGTGGTGGTCTAGGAGGTTTTGGATCGTTCAAATTGGGCGGCACAAACGAAGCGTCCTCATCCACACCTGCAGCCTCGGCTCCCGCCGCTTCAGGAGGATCCCTTTTCGGCGGCGCATCCAAACCAGCCGGCGGATTCTCATTTGGCGGCTCTACATCGACAGCGACGTCGACCTCGACTGCCGCACCTGCAACACAGACTTCAGTTCCCGCCGCACCTGCTGCTGGAGGATTCTCGTTCGGCAAGCCTGCGACTACTACCTCTACTCCAGCGTCCGCTGCTAGTCCGGCGGCAGCAGCACCAGCCAAACCAGCTCCGGGAGGTTTCTCATTCGGCAACAGCACACCTGCAGCAAGCGCAACAGCAGCACCAGCGGCCGACGGATTTTCGTTTGGTAAGCCTGCTGCGACTGCGACATCGACGGCGGGTGCGTCAACGAGTACGGCTGCTCCCACGGCTGCGGCTCCAGCTGCTCCAACGGGCGGCGGCTTTTCGTTCGGCAAATCTGCAGCTACCACGGCTGCTCCGGCGGCGTCAGCTGCTACCGTTGCTGCTTCCACCGACGCCAACGCTGGCGCACCCAAGCCTGCGGCGGGGGGATTCTCGTTTGGCGCCGCTCCTGCCGCCACGGCTGCTAAACCAGCCGAGACCGGTGCCACCACCAGCGCTGCTACCGCTTCCACCGCCGGCACCGCTCCTACCGCCGTTGGCCCCGTCCCCACGCCGTCCCTCCTGCGCGGCAAGTCGATGGACGAGATCCTCAACCGGTGGTCCACCTCGCTCTCCTCCTCGGTGGCCGAATTCACCCGTCAGGCCGCCGAAGTCTCGGCGTGGGACCGCATCCTGCTCAAAGGCGGGGACGAGATCTCGTCGCTCCTCTCAGCCCTCTCCGCAGCCGAGGAAAAACAGTCGACCATCGACCGGTCGCTCGACTACATCGAGTCGTCGCAGTCGGACCTGCTCGCGCTCGTCGGCGAATACGAAACGCAGATCGACCAGCTTCTGCCCAACGCTACGGCGGGAGTGTCGTTGACCAGTGCCGATGTCGAGCGGGAACGCGCGTTTGCGTTGGCGGAAAACCTTAACGGACAGCTCGACGATGTGGGCAAAAATCTCGCCGCTATGATTGGAGAACTCAATGCTGCGAGCAACGGAAAGGAGGGCGAGGCCGAGTCGGTCGAGAGGGATGGATCGATTGCGCAGATTGTGGCGATTCTCAATGCGCACTTGGGCAGTTTGAAGTGGATCGACCAGTCGACCGGCGCGCTGAGGGCTAAGCTGGATGGGTTGAGAAGGGGACAAGTGTGATGCTGGGCAATGGAAACATCGAACATACAAGCGAGAGTGCGTATTGAGGGTATACATGTGTGTGCTAGAACCGGTCCAGATCCGACATGAGAGGCTGCAATTGCAGCGGTGGGAGGCCTAGTGAGAGTCGGAAGGATTCTTTATCCAGCTCGACCGAAGGTGGGGGAAGATTCTCCATTTCGTCATGCTTTGCTGTCGTTTGCACCTGTTTGAGCCGCGCGGCATTCTGGGCAGCTCTTAGATCGGTAAGCACCGCCTCCACCTCGACCTCTACAGCATGGTTGTCTTCCACCCAACCGTCTTGATGTCCGTCGAGTATCCAATCGTCAACGTTGGTCGGTTTGCTGATCAAGCTCGTCCTTCGCACGCTGGACGAAGAACGATTACTACCGCCTCCATCGGCACGCACCGATCTTCGCTTCACCAACGGTACGCGTCTGTTGGACCTCGCACCGGCGTCGGCTTCGGACAGCGCGAGTATGCGCTGCACGCTCGCCCGCCGTGCTACTCTCGCCTGCCGCTCTTCGACGTGCACCCCAGCAGCGTTGACAAGACTAGGCAGAGGGGTGGTGAGGCCCGAATCCAAATCTGAGAAGCTCTGACGCCCGGTCCAGCCCGACGGGTCATCTGCGTCCTCGGTGAGCGTGGTATCGTTCGAGTCCAACTTGTGCTCCGTGGGTGGCGGAGGTGCGGGTCTGGTGGGACGCGGTGGTGCAGTGCTCTGTCTTTCGACCGCTCGCTTGTTGAGCGACAACGGAGCCGTCTGCGCAGGGATATTGGGCAGCGGTGCAGCTCTCGGCTGAGTGAAAGGCAGTGGTTGTTCCGCAGCAAGATCAACACTCGACGGCGTCGAAACAAGCTTGGCCTCGGTCGGACTGCAAGTCCTAGCCAGCGTAGGCTCGGACCCCCTCCTCTCCCCCATCCCAGCGCAAACCTCTGCCTGACCAGCTCTCACACTCATCCTCCTCGCCACCACCCCCACCGTCGCCGCCTTAAACACGGTCCGATTCGTCCCCCTCGCAACGCTCTGCACACTACTCGCCGTATCCATACTCTGGCTTCGCTCTCTCTGGTCGATCTGCTCGATTTTGGCAGCGCGCTTACGATCTTTGGCAGCCGCCTTTTCGCGCTCCTTGCGCGCTCGATCGTCATGCTGCTTGACGAGCCGGTCTACACGTTCGAGCTGCTTGATGAGTGCCATCTCCTCCTTTGCTTTCGCCTTGATCTGTTTGCGCGAGGCAGATGTTGGCGCCGACGTAGGAGTAACCGGTGGGGTGGGAAGACCAATGGCTCGTGTAAAGATGTTGCGCGAAGACGCCGACGAGCTATGGGAGGAAAAGATGAGACCGTCAGGTTGTGCCGATGCGTACGGATCGGCGTAGACAGCCGGAGCTGAAGTCGGAGTAGTGGGCGAGTGGGGTAGCGGCTCTTGAACGTAGGCTTGATGGGAAACACTAGACGCCTTGCGTCCAAACAGCAGCGGGAACGAAGGTTTACGACTCGGCTTGGATAGCGATGCTTTGGACAGCGTGGGACTGGCCCAAGAAGCAGTAGTAGATGGGGTGGCAGCAACCGAGTCGGTGGGCGAGCCCGACGAGCTAACGCTGCTAATGCTAGGCACCGACCCGCTGCGCGGCATGCCGATACCCTTGATCTCGTCTGTATCGAATCGAATCAGCGGCGCGGGCCGACGACTTGGACCGGAATTGGACTTTTTGTTCGACCTCTGATCACGTAGACTTTCTTCACTGGTGTCGCGAAGCATGTAACTACGCCGTTTGTTGGGCGGAATCTCGAGTTCGACCACCTGCTCTTGGCCTTCTTCTTCGCACGTGGTGACGATGACATCGGGTATGCTGAAGTGCGAGCGCTGACGGGCGTGCTTCGAGGAAGGAGCAAGGTCGGTCTGGATCTTGTCGAGAGCTCGCACGTTGGGACGAGCGGCTGCCCAGCCTTGTTCTACAGGAGGTACCGAGTCGGCGCGAATGCGTCGATATGGAGCTTGGATCTGTTGATCGTAGTGCTCATGATCCTCGGACGTAGACGCATGGTGGTAATTGCGAGCGAGGTTGGTCGATTCTGGGTACTGGTAGTGGACTGCGATTGGACTATTGGCTTGTTGTATAGCAGCCTGACGAGCGCCGTTCACGATACGTTGGGTTGAGGAGGATGCATCTCTGCGATTCAAACGAGGCGTCGACTGCGCCGATGGGTATGTGTTGGACGCGTAAGGGTTGGCAGCGTATGAGCGTGGAACGGCGTGTGGGTCGTCGCTGTTGACTGTCAAAGGTGATGGAGCTGCGGGCTTGGAGGAGGAGGAGGACTTGCCCAAGCGAAAGAGAGAAAGCTTGGATTTCTTAGGCTGCTGTTGCTTTGCTGCGACGACCATGATGAGCAGATGGGATGGCGAAGGAGGAGGCCAAAAGGTGAGGACGGTATCTGGAGTGTCACTGAGTCAGCAGTAGCGTTTGCATGCCTAGTCGGTGTGCGGAAGAGAATTGAGGTTGATGAGGCGTGATGATGATGATGACACTGAAGCAAGGCAGTGGTTGCAGTGAGCAAGATGTGCAATGATCGAAATGAAGAGGTGCAAGCGGTCGTCGCTGGGGGTTCAAGTGTGGCTGCAACGGCGGTGCAAAGCAAGATGAGGCAGGTACGAGTGGGACCAGGAGTCGCACCTGCATCTCTCAAGCAAGGGGCGTGTGATCTGTTTTTTTATTCCAGCGTCTCTTTGGGGGCAAGAAGAGCGTGCGTGTGCGGTCAAACCAAGCGTCAATGGCGGGTGGAGAAGTCGAAAAAAACACACACACACACACACAACAGACAGCGAGGAGCGAGGCTGAGACATGGATTGGCTTGTCTTGCGAGCGAGCAAAGAAAGAAAAAGGGATCGTCGAGGTGCAGATCTGCCCGCTCCCCTTCGTCATTTTGACAGGTGCGGGACAGCAGCAGCGCCTCCCCAGGGCATGCGGGCGTGCGTGTGTGCTTGTCAAAGCGGAGTTGTTTCAGTGTTGCGCTGGCTTGAATTTTGAAATCCCAAGCGACCATACGGCACAGCACAGCACAGCACAGCACAGCACAGCACAGCCAAAAAATGCTTTGCTATTCGCAAAGGCGGGTCAACACACTTGCATCTCTGCAGCAGAAAAACCTTGGTCCAACGGCCATTTTGCAGTGCAGCGGCGTTTTGTTTCCGTGCTTCTCTCTCCGCCTTCTTTTCGCTTCAACTGCCGACCGAAGCTGTCCACGGTGGTTAAGCAAACAGAGCCCGTGGTTTGTTCTACTACCGCTTGCCGTTGTAGTATTCCAAGGTGCGAAATTCACCGACTTGAGAGCCAGACTCCAGATGAGCAAAACCAAACGGCCATGTCTGTCGATCCATCTCGCTAAGCAAGCAAAATGCTTGCCGCAGAACCTCGATTGTTTTTTTTTTCTTTCTTTTTCTTCCCAACGCTTTGGCAACTGATTTGCAGCGTAACCTTTTGCAGGCATCCGATTGACTCTGTTGCAAGCTGTCAAAAACAAAAGCGGCGCTGCTCTACGTCTGCACAACCCGATCTGTCTCTATCGGCGTCCGATAGTCACCTGCCGTCCCTACCATCAATGCAAAGGCTGGCAGCATCTCGAGTCTCTTTTGCCTCATTGGCGACATTCCTCAGCGGTCATCCCAAGTCAAGAGCATCAAGGTCCGGACACACACACTCGCACCCTTGGCTCGGTCGATTGCCGAGCATGCGTCCTGTGCACATGCGTTTTGTCTTGCGCCGCTTCTCACAGCCACTCTGCACCGCACATTACACACTTTTCTCGACTCTCTACCAAGGGGCATACACCGAAACCTGCTATTGAATAACATTCGCTTAGACGCCCCGCTTACGGCTTACCCAACCGCTTTCCATTCCTCCTCGGCCTCTCGCGAACCACCATCTGGTTGCCACCCTTGGTACCCGGCTTCCTGGTTCGAGCACCTTTAGTCAAATGGCCGTAGATCGATCTCGGGTGCATGTTACTCTTGCTCTTACCACGTCCACCACCGTGCGGGTGATCGCACGCGTTCATCGCCACACCGCGAACCTTGGGCCTTCGACCCAACCATCGGCTTCGGCCCGCTTTACCCAGCCTTCGATGCTGATGGTCCTTGTTGCTCACCGTGCCGATGGCCGCACAGCAGTCGCTCGGGATGAGTCGCACCTCTCCACTCTGAAGACGCACCTGTGCATGCGATTCGCCCGCCCCACCTCGACCTGAGAAAGCCACAAGCTGGCCAAACGTACCTGCCGAGCGCACCATCTTGGCAGGCCCCAGCGGGTTCATCGTGATCGAATGGATCGTCGTTCCAATCGGAATCAGGCTGAGCGGCAAAAAGTTGCCCGGCCTAATCGCCTGGGTACGGAAAATACCCAAATCGAGCGATGAACTCGTGCTGCCTCCCGCAGACGCAGTCTGAGGCGCAGCGGGATCCGTCGAAAGCCCGCTACCCTCGGGCGACGAAACAATCTCGTCCACCACCGTGCTGCTCGAAGTAGCCCCAGCTGTAGCAGCAGCATCACCCTTTAAACCGCTTCGGTAGCTCTGCACCGTATCGCCCGCTCTCAACCCGTCCGGTGCCAGAATATAGCTCTGCACTTTCGTCTGCTTATGTTGAATCAGAGCAATGTGCGCACTACGTCCAGGATCATACTCGATACGCACCACCTCCTGCTCGCCCGACTCCCATCGGTAGAAATCCACCAGCCGAATCCTACGCCGGTGTCCACCACCTCGGCCTCGCACCGTCACATGGCCGTGATGATTCCTACCCGCCGTGCTCCGCTTGGCGATGGTAAGCGATCGAACAGGCCCACCCTGATGCAGGTGCTCGTTCAGCGGTTGCCTCAACCATCGAATCGAACGCGTGATCGGTTTAAACGTCTTGAACTGTCGATCCTTGCGCACAAACGGCGAGGTGTTGGTCGTCGATACACCCAGTCTGGCAGAAACGGTCGATTCGGCGATACGACGCTTGGCGTCCTTGCGCTGCTGCTTGATCGCCGTCCTGCGTTCTTTGCGCGTCAGCTTGGCATTTGCTGCTGATGCTGGTTTGGATGCAGCCAGGACAGGTGTGGAGGCCACCTGAGTGGTCGAGGAGACAGCGTGCAAAGAGCGTTGGTTGCGCAACCAAGCCTGAACACCTGCGGTGATCCTAGACGAAGATGCGAGCGTGGAGCTGGTTGACGAAGCACTTGCTCTCGCCAGCGCCTGAAACGAGGCGCGGCTCAATGCAGATGCGACCATGTTGTGAAGGGAGGTCGATCGCTACCTGCTTTGTGCTGTTTGCGAGGTAGCCGTGATGGTAGCAAGTAATGATATAGTGATGGCAGTCACGACAGCAACAAATATGGCTCTCGCAGGCCCAAAAGGGGCGAAATTGCTGTCTAAGAAAAAATCCGATTCTTCCTGATCGTCTGGCCCGCATCACGTGAGCCAGCTAGCCCTTTTTGCTTTGAGTTGATGACATAACATTCCTGACCGAACCTAACATGTTCGGAAAAAAATCATTTAGCATCTCTCCTCTCACCGTCCATAGTCACACAACGAACTCCTTCTCTGTCGCACATACAACGCTAGAACAGACGTTTACAAATACATTGACCAATGAGTGTCCCGTTCACAACGCCGCTACTTCTTGCTCTTCTTTGACGAGGCCGTCGCGGTCGAAGCAGAAGCACGCTTCTTCCTGTTGTCCGTACCCATGTTCTCCTTGCCTCCATTCTTGCGCGCCATCATCTCGGCTTGGATGCGGTCAAACTCTTCATCCGAGGGACGCTTCTCCTTGACACCCGCTTTGGCTTCGAGCTTGGCGATCATGTCATCGAATTGGGAGACGCGGTTCTGGTTCTTGCGCTGGATCAGCGCTGCTAGACCGGCGAGGTCGTCGTCGCCGCCGTCATCTGCTTTGGGTTTAGACTTGGAACCTTTACCTCCCTTTGTTGCTGGTGCTGATTGAGAGTTCTTTGCAGGCTTTCCTTTGCCCTTGCCCGAGCCGAACAGATCGTCCCAAACACCCAACTCCTTTGCCAGCTTTTCGGCTTCCGCCGCCTCTCCCTGCGCTTTCTGACGCAACGCTTTCCTGCCTGCTTCGTCCTTCTTTGTACGCTTCCATATTGCAGTCGCTTTGAGCTCTCGCTGCTTGATCGCCTCATCAATGATACTGATGAACCGGATCTCATCCGCCAAAAACTCTCCGCAGGGGACGCGTTCAAAGATACCAGCAAGATCGCCCTCGGTCTCGTTGTAGGCGTCTAGGATGTCTTGCTTTTCGTCTTCCGAGTTTTGATACTTTCTCTTGAACTCGTCCAGCGTCTGTCGTGAGACTTCACCAGTCCAGAGCTCCTTGAAGTACTCGTTCCAGTCAAAGTCGGCATCTCCTTCGCCGACCATGAGCTCCTTGGTGGAACCGGTGTTGTCGAACTTACGACGTCGAACTTGGTCCGAGAGCACGGCATAGGCGAAGCCGATCTTTTGAAACTGTTGAATGGCATCTTGACCACCGCCTGATGTAGTGTTGGAGAGCACTTTGTCCGGGTGAAATTTGAGCGCGAGTCTTGATCACATCGACAGGGAAAGCGAGCCGTTGTCAGCACAAAGCATACACGACGTTTCAGCCATGCAAACTTACTTTTTGTACGCCTTCTTGATCTCTTCCTGCGTCGCTTCCTTGGGTACGCCTAGAGTACCGTACAGGTCGACGTTGCCATCGGGAAAGAACTGAAGTCCGGGATCTTCCTCGTCCATGGTTTGCCAAGCTTGAAGTGATTCGGTCGTGGATGGAGTAGCTAAAGGCAAGTGCGAGTGAGCAAGAGACCCAAGTTCATGAATAGGATCCTCCACTGCAAACGACTCGACGCGTAAAGTGAAACTCACAGCGCTGCGCTCAGCCTTAGGAATTTACGCGTGCGTGTTGGTGGAGCACATAAATCTAACACAAAAACGCAGCTTTTCTTGTCTCGCACGGCCTTCCTCCTCTTCCACCACCACCACCACCAAGTCAGCATTCATACGATTGCTCACTGTACATCATGACGAGGCAGACACCCGGATACCCCGTCTAAGGCGACACAAATCATCTCGTGGACCGATCTGTGGGACGATGCCGTCCACCGCAACCACCCGCACACCATCATGGTGGAGCCACTTGGATCCTCGCACACGGCACGGCCAAGTCTACCTCGTCCTTCTCGTCCTCCGCTGCTACTCGGCCTTCTTTGGCCACGGCTACATCCACCCGGATGAATGGATGCAATCTGGCGAACCCTACTTTGGTCTTACTATGCCGGGTATCGATGCGCAAATACCCTGGGAATGGCGACCCGATCGAGCATTACGTTCGTTCTCGACGCTACGCATGCAGTACATTGCGGTTGATGCGCTGGTTGCTCTCTTTGCGCGTCTAGGGCCGATCTCTGGACGTTCGTTGTTCTTGATCCAACGCGGCAGTATGCTTTTGTGGACCGTGGTGCTGGATATCAACGTCGCCTTGGTCCTTCCACCTCAGATAGCCAGATACGTACATTACACATTCGGCATCTCGACAGCAGCAACCACGTTTCTCGTTCGACCGTTTAGCAACTCTCACGAAGCGGTTCTGGTGGCATTTTGCTTGCTGCATGTGTTGTCGTTCTACAAAGATCGAACGTGGTATAGACGCTCGGCTCTGGCAGGATGGCACTGGGCAACCCTCCTCGCCATCTTGTCCGTCGATGGCTTCTTCACCCGCTTCACTTTTGCCATTTTTGTCCTGCCCATTCTGATCTCGTTTGCGATCCGGCTAAGCCGCATCGCTGCGCAAGGCTTCCGTCGACCCGCGCTCCTGTCGTTGGGGTTTACCATCGTTGCCGCGATCGCCTTCGCCGCCGGTCGCATCGAATCCGAAACCAGCTGGTATACGAGATCGGCGCAAGCAAATGGGTTGCAAGTGGCCCGGCTGTGGCGCACGCGATGGGTGGTGCCGCCAATCAATGCGTTGCTGTACAATGCCAAGACGGAGAATGTGGCTCGGCATGGACTGCATCCGAGATGGTTACACGTGGCAGTGAATTGGCCCATGATGGTGGGGGTGGCGAATGTTGTGGTTGTTGTGGTGTATGGATGGCAGTTTGTCAAGGAGAGACGGTATCTGGTTTGCGAGACGGAGGGAAGGGGGAAGGACATGATGCAGGACGAGCGGGAAGTGGAGCAGGTCATAGACGATGCTGTTTCCGAGTCGACGACGACCGAAGCAGCATCCACTTCACCGGCACCCACCGCCGAAGCCATAGCATACGTCGACCTCCAACCTTTCGCCGTAACCGTCAGCCTGTCCATCATCGTCATTTCTATCCTCCTCCTCTCCATCTCACCACATCAAGAGCCGCGCTTCCTCTTGGCGCTCTGCTTCCCTAGCTCGCTCATCATGGCCTTTGCCCTCTCATCTCGCTTCCTTACTTTGTGGCCGCGCCTCACTCGCGCCCTTGTCGTCCTACACGTGGCTCAGCATCTGCTCCAACTCGTCCTGTTCTCCTTCCTGCACCAATCATCGCTGCTCCCCGCCCTGTTTCACATCGACACGTCGCTCTCCCATCCCGCTTCCACCGACAAGGCCCAGTTGGACCGCCACCAACATCTAATCTATCGAACCTTTTCCGTACCTTTGCATCTCGTACCGCAAAAGGGAAGAGGGCGATTGCCGCGCGTCGAAGCGTTTGATTCCACCACTAGCACCGAAGAGATGGTGCGCGTCGCGAGCACCGCGTGCGACCGTACGTGGGTCTATGCGCCAAGTTGGACCGTGAGCGGTTTGCAAGAGGCCAGTCAACGCGAGAAGGTGCAGTTGGTCAAGATCGACATGTGGAGCGGACACGTGGATCTGGACCATTTGCGAGAAACTTGGGAGTTGGTTAGCCACGTTGGGTGGAAGCAGGCGTTTGCTGTTGACAAGCTGTTTGTCAGGTGCTTGAAGCAAGGCGAAGGAGAGCAAGAGGTGCAACAAGAGCCGGAAGCGCTACAATCACCATTACAGCAAAACTTGTAGAACGCAACACAGACCGACGAAAATCACAAACAAAAAACGTCGAAACAACAGAGTCAATTAATGAATGTGCAAAAGGAAGTATGCTGTGATACTGCATGCTTGACACCGGAATTGAGTCGCTTCTGTCATGTCTCTTACTCTCCCCTTCTGGTTGCCGCCTTTCAATCCCAAACCAACCTGCCATTCAAATCAACGCTCGCCTTGGCACCGTTGACCTTGCTGCTTGCGGGCACACTCTTGGGCTGGGGTCGAGCCGCCGCCTCCCTCTGCTTGGCCGCCTCGACGGCCTGCTGTCTACGGTGGTTGGCGAGTCTCTCTGCCTGCAGACGGTCGGCTTCCTCCTTTGCTGCTTTCTTGGCTTGGGCCTTGTTGGCGTTGGAACGCTGCTTCTTGGTCTCTGCTGCGGATCCTGCACCGTTGGGTTGGAATTTGGGCTTGGTGGAGGCGGAGGCGACTGTCCAGCCGCTGCCGTTGGTTGTGCTGTTGGATTTGGCAGCAGGTTTGACGGGGATACGACGAACTGACGAGGTGGTAGCGTCGTCGGGGAGAGCAGCAAAGGGGTTGTTGCTGGCGATGGAAGCTTTGGCTACGCCGTTGGTATGGGCGACGCTGCTAGAGCCGTTGAGCTTGGCACCAGCGGTGGAGGAGAAAGTGCCACCGACACTAGACCATCCATCGTCGAGCTCCTTCTTGGACAGCTTGGGCTTGGGCGATTCGACCTCTGCGGCCGCGATGCGTGCTACAGAGCTGTAAGCTGCAGGTAGAGGGTCGACATCGGCATCGCGCATGTCACCGAGCGAAGAAGTGAATGCGGTCTGAACTGCATCGGCTTTGGCGCGCAGAGTGTCATTGTTGAGAGCCGGGGCGGTTTCGGCTGTAGCTGCGTAGCTGTCGTTTTCGTTGGACTGCTGTGACTGTTTTTGCTTCTTGGTCTTCTTCTTCTGCGAGGTCGTCTGTGCAGAAGGAGCTTCTTGCACAGGCGCTGCTGCTGCTGCTGCTGCTGCTGCTGTTGCTGCTGTTGCCGGTGGCGACGGCGGCGATACCTGCTTGACCGGCTCTGACACTGGCTTGGACTCGACGGCCGCAGTACCTGCCTCAACGGTGTCCTTCTTCTTCTTCTTGCCCTTGGCCTTCTTGCCGTTCGACTTGGGTGGTATTGACGACTCGTTTGCTGCGCTGTTCGCCTGCGCATGTTTACCACGGTTCCGCATCAGCGCATGAATGGCCAATCCAGCCGCCAGGCCGAGCGCAAAGATCTTCGCCGAATCCATTTTTTTTTCGCTTGGGTGTCTGATCGGTGTAGTAATGTAGCAAAGTATTCGCAGCGGATGGGAAGAAAGGGATCTTGGTGAAGCGTGCGGGTGCTTGAAGATCTGACGTGGAAGGGGTGGTCGGTCGAGAAATGAAATGAGCGATTTGCCGCACAGAGTGGGTATAATGTATCGGATTGACGATTGGGAAACGGAGAAGAGTCGTCAAAGCGCCCTTTACTGTATTCTGCTGCGCTGCCAGGCAAGCAGGTGGCTCGAGCTCTTTCGAAGTCACGAAAAGCGGCGGCGGCGTTGTTCGTTTTATTTTTTGACCGGCGTCAACTGCTCTGGTTCTGTGAGCTCTGTCGATCCTCTCCCTTTGGCGCAACTCGGCTTGGCCGGTCGTTTTAGACTTTTTCTCGTCCGGAATTGTGGTTTTTTTTTGAGAGTGAGCTTGTTAGGTCCTTTGGAACTGCGTTCTGGACCGAAAAAAAATGAGAAAAGCGCCAAGACGAGCCCTGCAACCGGAAAAAGAGGCTGAAGTCGCTCCACCGTCACACAGGTTTTTGCAACTCCGGCGTCGGCGCTTGTTTGATTTTTGTGTTAGCCGTTGTAGAGCGGCTCTGGATGTAAACCGCACGAACAAGGATGAAGCCCCCATTGCTCCAGCTCTCTCTCTCCATCTCTCACGCACATCTCTGAACAATTACCACCCACTTTGGCAGCGCTTTGCTCAGACACCTCGATCTCGTCTGCATCCCACCTACTTAACCTACTTCATAACTTCTCTCTTTCAACCCGCACAACATCATCATGGTTCGCATTGTACCCACCACCACCACCGCCGGTGCTCGAGCCGCAACAATGCTGCTGTGCCTAGTAGCAATCGCTGCTGATGATGTCGTTGCGCAGTCGAGCACCATCCCGAGCGCCTCCGGCTCTTCTTCCACAAGCGGATCCTCGGGCAGTCTGTCGTCTTCGACCGCGTCTTCGGCAACGTCGCGCTCCACAGATGCTGCAGCGACGCTGGGCACTCTGATCACGTTCAGTTTTAGCTCGGTCAACACTGCGTCTTCTTCAACCACTTCTTCTGTCAACTCGACGACCAGCTCCATGTCTTCGACCACCTCGAGCTCAACGTCGATGAGCAGCAGTACAACCACCAGCAGCGCCAGTTCAACCACTAGCTCAGCCGGCCCGAGTGCAACCAGCAGCCCACGCAGCTCGAATGGCGCCATCGCCGTGCAGTGGCATCAATCCCACTTGATCCTTCCGGCTGCCTCGTTGGCAGTGGTCCTTCTGAGCAGTATCTGCTTCTTGCTCTAGTGCAGCCCCCACGTCACACGCGTCTTTTTTTCGCATACGCAGGCAGATAATATTGTTCTAACATCCACATCGCTCAACTCTTCAGCTGATCCAACAGTTCTTTAGCCTCTTCGTACTCGCGCTCGTCCTCCCAGCTCTCCTTGGTCTTGGCCAGGAAGCTTCGCACCAAGCTTCGTGCCTGGAAACGCGGAGCGGGTGTCGTGACTTCCAGCTCGCCCGCCTGCTGTCTGGCGGATAGCTCGAGCAGCACATCGACCAGGTTGCGCAGGTCGTGAACAAGGGTGATGAACAGAGTTTTGTCCGAGCATAGCGTCGCGCCTCCATCCGGCGGGCTGACGGCGTAGTCGAGCGAACAGTTGTAGGCGCTTACCAGAGCGTCGGCTGCACGCTGCGGTTCCGAGTTCCATGCAAGCAGCCGCGAGTAGAATTTCCAGATCCCAGCGCTGGTAGAGATGGTGTTGAGCAGCGTTTCGTCAAACAGACGGCGAACGGCTGGGTACAGGCCGAGGCCCGAATTGGGATCGGTTTTGGGTGCTGCTGAGCGTCGTTCCGACGCTTCGGTGGCTTCGTGCGCTTCGACCTCGTTGACTAGCTGGGCTTCCAAGTCCGCCTTGGGTGTGCGTGTAACCGCGTCGACCAACCGCGCCAGAACAGCGAGGTCGACCGTCTTTGCACGTTCGTACTCGTTGCTCTGGTTACGTGTTTGGATCTCGGTGACGCGTACCATGGCCCGTGTGGCTTCGAGCAGGTAGCCAACGTCGATGCATACGATCATGTAGTTGTACCATACCCGCCAGTTGTCGTGTGCGAACCGCAGCGATTGTTGCAGCGAACGGTGCGCGAGCAGCTTGAGCGAGTAGGCGGTGGTTGCACTGGCGCTTCGACGCGCGTGAGTCGCTCGAACCTGTCCGGGATCAGGAAGACCCACTTCCGTGTCTGCATCGCTATCAGCGATCGAACTCGTCTCGGACTCGGAAGACGAAACCTCGACGCCCGAATCCGATCGAGAACTGCCACTCCAATCACTCAATCCCGCCTCCTCGTCGTCGTCATCCGCCTCATGGGTATTGCTCCATACGCGCTCCGCCTCCTCCTCCGCCTCCAAGATATCCGGCAACCCCCCCTGCGCACCCATCCTCTCGATCCCCACCGCCTGCTCTCCCGCCGCCGCACTCTCCACCATCCGCAGATAGCAACTCGCCAAATTGTTCCAGCTCTCCATATCCTCGTCATCCAATGCCGTGCAGCGTCGGAAACACTGTGCGCCCTCGTTCCACTTTTCCAGCCGCATGTAGCAGCATCCCAAGATGAACCACGATCGTGTATACAACGGATTGATCTTGAGTGCGTGTTTCAGCCATTTGGCGGCCTGGGCGAACTCTTGTCGTGTGAAATGCACTCCTCCGAGGCTGCGTGCTGCGCGGGCAGACGAGGACGACGAGACCTGCCACGCCTTTGCATAGTGCGCAAGCGCCGAAGCCGGCTCCAGATCGCCGAGCAGACACCAGAGTTTGGCCTCCCTCGCCCGATCCAGCCGCCGATACATCACCTGCTGAGCCTCACTCGCTTGCACCTCGCCATTCTTCCTCCTACGAACGTCAACATCGACATCGGCTTCCACCTTCTTACCCTCCAACAACTCCCTTACCACCTCAACGCCTTGCTCCTGCCTGCCCAACAAGCCCAGACACTGCACCACCTCTTCCCACATCTCGACGCGCTCAAAGATCTCGAGCGCCGAGCGGGTGACGCCGATGCTGGCGTAGCGACGGGCGAGTTCCGCCTGCATCTCCCACTTGGGCGGCAGGTCGAGCGCGTGGAAAAACTTGAGACGCTCCTGGACGCTCGAGTCGTTGGTCGGCATTTGGTCGATCAGCGCCTGCAGTTGCAGCACGGACCGTTCGACCGTTCGTGTTCGGGTCGATTCGAGACGCGCACGCAGCAGCAGCGCCATGGTGTGCACCATCCAGTTGCGTGGATGCGTGACGACGCGAGAGATGAAGATCTGCATCTGGTTGGAGGTCAGACCGTGAGCGGCCTGCGTGTTGCGGATGTTGAGACACAGCGCCAGCAGCGTACACTGATCGAGGACGGCCAAGGGCGGTTGAGCGTTGGGGTCGAGGCTGAGCAGATCGGCATCCGCGTCGTCCGTCTGACCCGTGGCAGAAGCAGAAGCCGACGTGCCGCCAGCCGTGGTCGAAGTAAATTTGGTCTGCTCGAGCAGCGTATCGTCGTTGAGCGCGTAGGTGGAAGGCATACCTGCCACTTGGTCCTCTGGGTTGACCTTGGCTGCGAAACCGGTCTCGAAGGCCTCCTTTTCCGTTACACCTTCTGTCTCGGCCATCGTCTCGCGCTTCTCACCTTCCACACTATCCTTCTCCACCTCTTCATCCTCCTTGCCACCATCCACAACCACACTCTTGGCCAACAACACCAACTGCGTCTTATCCTCCCTCTGGAATTTGGTCCTCTTGCCCAACGCACCCGACATGCGATACCTCAACCCGTTTTCCTTGGCAGCATCGACAAATGTCTCGGACGCCTCACGATCGCTCCCCAACCTCTGCAGCGCAATACCGCGCTCCAAAATCAGTCGCGAGGCGAGAGACGCCCACTCGCTCTTGGCCCGTCCACCCTGAGCGGCAGTGGCAGCCGCACGCGCCACCAGCACATCACGAAGCTTGTTGACCGGGTCAAATACCTTCTTGCCAAAGGCGACCGGCTCATCGAGCACGTGGCTGTGCACGGTGAAGGCGCGCAATCTCCACCATGCCAGCGTCTCGACGTGCGCTTTCTCGGCCTGTGGCTCATCTGCTTGCTGCTGCATAGCAGCCACCCACAACGCCTCGATCACCAGCTTGGAGAACACAAGGAAGAACGGCACCTGGCACAAATGGTATGCAGGCTCCCCCTTGAACGCGAGCGCTTCGAGCGATGACCGATGCACCCATCGCTTGGTCTCGCTACTTGCCGTGTCGTTCGCATCGGCATCCACGGGTCGGGGAGGGAAAGCATCCGGCGCAGACGCCCGCAGCAACGATACCGGCTCCAACGCCTCGGGCAACTCGGGACCCGTCCAGTTGATCTGCACAAATGCATGCAAAGCACAGATGGCTACACAGAGCACTTGGAAGTTCTGCGACTCGCTCGTGACTTCGGCCGCCACTGCCGCGTTGACCTGCTCTTGTAGCGCGGCGAGGTCGAACGGTGCGTTGCTGTTGGTGCTCAGATGCTGACCCAGCTGCGAACCGATCGGCTTCAAGATGCGGCAAGCCACGTCGGACGTGAGCACGGAAACAAAGTCGCCGAGAATGGTCTTGCGGACGCATTCTGGGACGGCTTCTTTGTGCTGCTGGCCCAGGTTGGCTAGCGTGTTGGTGATGAGGTTCCATTCAAAGTGCTGTGGCGAAGCGGTGTCGACTTTGCCCGCTGCTGCAATGTTTGCTGTCGACGAGTGTGCACCTGCAACCAAGCCACTTTTACCCGTTGACCAGCGAGAAGCAGCCTGCAATGCACGATACATCGCATCCAGATCCGGGAACGTCGGTACGAAAGCGTCAAAGTTGGGTGCGTTGGCTTCATCGTCGTTTAAATCATCTTGGTCGTTTGCGCCCGGTTCGATCGACGCCGTCGCTTGATCTTGGTCTTGAAGCTGGAAGGACGATCGAGGGTTCAACCAGCCCACGGCGCCCAAATCCGCCGAATTGGTCTTGGATTCCGACAGGTTGTCCGTCTCGAGCAGGATGGCGGCAAGCAGCAAATCTGCAAGTTCCTTAGTCACAATCGGCTGTGCTGCTGTCGATGTATGTTCTGTCAGCCGCTGCTTGGCCCACAGGGCAACCAACGAGGCCAAACTCGGTTCGGCTTCTCCACTGCCCCTTACCGCCTGTGGTGGGAAAAGCGCTACGTTCAGCTTTTCGTTTACACCCCCGTTCTCATCATGGAAAGCCTTGGGCAGCGTGTTCTCCGTATCGATAACTCCAAACAGCTCCGCACCATGCAAGTCCAACCATGCATTCCAACCCTCTTCGCCCTTCTGTTGGCTTGTACCCCCCACCAACAACAACTTCTTCTTTGACGTATAAGCATTGATCCGCTTGTAAACTTCGTCATCATCAAAGATCACATTCTCCTCCGCAATCAAAGTTGCTTGCAACGCCAGAGCAAGTTCTGGCAGTCCATCCTGGAGACATTGATTTCTCGAAGCCGAAAGGACGGGCAGGTAGCGACGTTGGGTATTTTTGCTCGGATCCAGCTGTTGTTCGAGGTATGCAAAGCTGATAGCTGCTACGGCCTGATCTAAAGTAGGCGAGCGAGGAGTGATGACGTAGACGATATCTTCGTTGTCCAGTCCTCCTGAGGCTAGAAGGGATCTGGTGGTACGCAGGAAATGGTTGAGCTGCGTATGCGGTAATGGCCGGGTGAAGCGTGTAGCCGGGACTGCACCGACGCCGCTCATTGTACGCTATAGATCGAAAGAGCTGTTGACGGAATTGCAACAGACGTAATCGGTAGATCTGATCACGACGAAGATGGATGGTGGTGAGGACAGGAGGAACAAGTGACAGTTTTCCTCCACTCTTTTTCTCCAACAATGGAAAATTTTAAGGGCAGCAGAGCTAGTCTCTGAGTATTCATTGATTGGAGAAAAAAAAAAAAAAAGAAAGAATTTTTTGGTCCATGTCTGGTCCGAGTTCCGGCGATCCAACCTTGGCTCAGAGTCAGCTTATATCCGGCTGTCTTTCGCGACTCCAAGTCCAATCTCGAGATCATACAACCACACAGACTGGATCATATGCCCCATTATCCCAAAGCACCACCGACGATGGTCGACATGCAATTGCACAAACATGAGGAACCACTTTTTGTATTGACGTGTTGTGTGCCCTCACTGCCCCCCCATACGAGCAGCCTTGAAGCGGCTCACCTTCTTGGGCTGAACCGTCTCCTCCGTCGCCTCTCCCTCTCCCTCCCTCTCTCCCACCTTGTTCCGCCTCCTCTCCACAGCTGGAGCCGCTTTACCCTGTTCCACCATCTCCCTCGCCCTCTTGCTCTCCGCCAACCGCTTGGCCTCCTCTGGATGGCTCCGCTCCCACTCCAACCTCTCCAGCCGACTGCGCATCACCATCTCTGCCTTTTCGTCGTCTTCGTCGCTCTCGCCTCCCTCCAGCTCTACGGGTCCGCTTGTCCGACCTTCCACCAGATCCCCGTTCTTGGGGAATCGAACGGGAGCCAGCTGCGGGATGATCATGACGGGTGCGTTGGGTGACGAGGTGTCGTCAGAAGCACACCTGCCATCCAAGCCGAACGCAACTGAGCTGGAAGATGCGGTTTGAGACTGTCCCAAATTACGGGCCGATGAGAGCATATCTTCCAAATTGATTGAAGTGGTTGGTTTGTGCGGCGCCTGTTGCTGAGCGAGCGAAGCTTTGAACCGTGAGATGCGGGATTTGGAGCCAGCACCGCCAGAAGTCGTGTTGCCTTGATACTCTGAATCCTCCACCGCTGCGTCCAAGGGTACAACGTCCATCTCGTAATCATCATCCTCTTCCTCGCCACCCGACGCACGACCCGAAGTCATCATTGCAGCACGTGCATCCTCGCCGCCCTCTCCAAGCGGCATCGCTAGCCCCATGGCAGCCAGCTTGGCCCGTGCCTCTTCGTACTCCTTGAGCAGGTCCGGATGTGACGCTAGACTTTCAGCATCGGCACCCATCCTCGGCGCCAAAGCCATGAGATCCTCGGCGTCGTAATCAAAGTCATCCTCGTCTTCGTCTTCGTCGAAGTCATCCTCGTCGACATCCCAGTCGTCCGCATCGTCGTCAGCGTCCTCGTCAAAGTCGTTGTCGCCATCGTCATCATCTCCATCATCCAACCCCGCCCCGCGACTGTCCGCAGCAGCAGCCCGTCTGGACCGCTTCGAAAGATACGAGTCGAAATAGGCATCCTCTTCGTCCGTATCCGCACCTTCACCTTCGATCTTGGGTTCCTCTTGCTCCTCGTCGAGCTCGCGTGCGTCGTCGACATCGAGATGATTCTCCAGCTCCGCACTCGGGTTGATCTCCGTCACTTGCTCCTGCGCCGCTTCGTCGTCGTCGACACCTGCAGCCTCAGCCGCCGGTCCAAACCGCACCCGCCCAGGCCGAGGCACGTCATCGCCATCCACCGGCCGAGCCAGCTTGACTTGGTTCCCCACCTTCTCCTCGCCCTCCCCATCTCCCTCCTGACCAGCGTCGAGCCCTTGCTGCCTCTGCTGAATTTTCTCGGCATACGCCTTGGACGGCCGCGCATGCGGCACAGCAGCAGGAAGCCCTATGGCCTGTCGACGCTGGCTCAGCTCATCGTCGCCCAACGAAGCCCTGTCTAGCGCCGACATGCCCAGAGACTCTGTTGGAGGTGCAGGCACGCCACCGCTCGCGCTGGTACCTGCCTTTCTCGGCAGCCCTGTATTGGGTTTAAACTTGGAGGCAGCCGGCGGCTTGTGGTTCAAGAACCCCTGGTTGAAGGCGCTGAACTTGGCCTGTTGCGCCTTGACCTGCGTCGACAGTGGATCGCTAGACTTGGGCCGTTCCATCACCGACCTACCCAACGCAGGCTTCTCCGCCAGCCGCTGTTGCCGCTCTCTCTCCCTTGCCTCCTCCTCCTGCTTGGCACGAGCAGCAACGGCCTCGGCACTCGAGAACCGCTTGTCCTCCTCGTGCGCCTCTTGCATCTTCTTCAAGACCTCACTTGGTGGGGCACTGGGATGCCCTTCGACCACATCTGGTCCTAACAAGTTGACGATGCGTTCAGCCTCCTCTTCCACCCCGACATCGTCTCGATGCCGCTTCTCCGCCGTTCCCGAGCCAGCCTCCAACGAGCGCGCCATCATACTCGTCCCATCGCTGGCAGCGCTGTGTTCGTAATTCTCCTTGACACGGATACTCGACCTCAGCGCCCTCTGCAACGGCGTCAACCCCGTCGACCCTGCCGACGCCTCCGGATGCTTCCTCTCCGGACTCTTGATCCTCACACTCTTCTTGGTCGGAGTACTCGTGCCACTGGTCACCGGACTCGACCCGGCATCCGTCACACGGCCCAACGACGACGAAGCCGCAGTGCTGTTGTTGCGATTCAACGGTGTTGGCGTATGACTTCTCGACGGCCTCTCTGAAGCTGCAGGCGAGGCCGTCTTTGACTTGTTCTCGTCATTTTCCAAGTCTTCCCACGAATACGAGCTCTTGATCGCTCCGGGGCTCGACGGATTGAGGTTGAGAAATCCTCGCCGGATGCCGCTGGAGCCGAACGAGGGTCGTGTGGCCATGGCAGGGCGCGCGGCGGACGGTTTAAGCGCCGACTTGGGTGGAGGCGGTCTCGTCGCCGATACGATTTCGGGAAGTGTTCTAGGCTTGGCGATGTCGTCGGGCGATGTTGGAGGACTTGGCGTGCGCGTGCGCAGGACCACACGGGTTTCTTGATCTGCAGACGGCGATAGTTGTGACGATGGGGTAAGATGGGATTCCTCCTGCGTGCTGTCCATCTCATCGTCGGTAATCTCCTCCCTCTCCTCCTCCTCCTCAAACTTGCGCAACACATCATCCAACCACCGTCTGCGCTCCTCCTTATCCCCGTTGCGCTGATCGTCGGCGCGCACAAATGGCTGCATATACGTCTTCTTCTCCCTCGTCGCCTCTTCCTCCGTGATACGTTCGACAGGCTCGTAGAAGGGCAGACCTTCTTCGTTGAGTACCTCGTTGTTCTCGTTTACCACATGGTCCGTTTTCCCTCCGACTTCTGTCGATTTGGGTCCGCTGCTGCGCAACTGTGGCGCAATCTTCTCTCGCAAGTCAGTAGCCGATGTGATGTAGGCTGACTTGCGACCCTGCAACACCATCTGTGCGTCTCTGATGCGCATCCCAACATACTCTACTTGTAAGGTCCGACTCGGTTCGGTTAGCTTCACCGAAACGCTCACCTTATCTCCCTCGTTGGACCTCTGAGTAAGCACTGGTAGCGTTTCGTCCTCCAACAGCAGCCGATCTCGGATTGAAAGTCCTTCGATGTCCTGTCGTACAAATACAAGCTCGTCCTGCTCCTGCACAACTCGAGCGGGCCAGAAAGCCAGTGGACCCAAAGGCTGTAACGTGCGAGCTGCTTGTGAAGATGAGGTGGTACCGGAACGAAGCTGTGAAGCCACTTGTAGGTTGTCGAGCTGGAGGCAGATTCGGTCGATGTTGCGGGTGGCTTGCTCCAGCTTGGCGAGTTCGGATTTTTGAGTCGAGAGAGAGGTGGCGGTGGAGTCGGAGCCTTGTTCCAGGCGACCATAGTGGGCTTGAAGTAGCGCTTGGGCTGTGGCCGAGATATCGGAAGGGTCGGAGGGGAGGGTGGAGGTCATGATTGCGGTCCGAAAGATCGCGCGGTAGAAGGTGAAGTTGGTCACAGAGGATTAGATGCAGTAAGGGTTCCTCGCGGCGTCCGTTGTCCACTTTGATATTACAATGAATCAAGCACAAGATCCGTGTGAAACATAATCCCCTTTAGGCTGCGGGCACCAGATGCTTCTGTTGGCCGCACTCGGGAGGTTGTACAGTAAGTTGTTGAATCCTGAAAGAAGAGGTGCAGTGGTGGTGGTGTGAAGAGGTAACGAGCGCTCGTGACAGCTGCGTCACTCGTCCTGTATTATTATTCTCTTCTCTCCGCTTCCAGCCGAGATTTTTTTTCGGTTTCCTTCCCCCTTCTCCCGTCAGTGTGGAGGAGCAGCAATTGGCAAAACCCGGCTCAGTTAGACAAACGAGCCTGAGGCCACCCACGCCACATGTGTCATTGCTCACACGAGTTCCAATTTCCCGAGAAAAATCGCTTCCCGCAGCAGCTTCATCGGAAGAAAAGGGACGCAAAATCCAGGCCTAGAAAAGAGCGCTCTGAACGGTCTCTTCTCTCAGTCTCAGCCAGCGGCAGCAAGGTGGAAGGACGATGGTGAAACTCGAATTCAGATGCAGTCAGATGCATGAGGAATGAAAACTTTGGTACAATGTGATTTGAGAGATGATGGATGATGATGATCATGTCGGAAGATGCAAATCATGACGATGCGGTGGCGGAGATGAATCGCTGCCATTACGACAGATGGAAGCTCGTCGAGCCCTCCTTCATGGCCGTCTGGAGACGCTCGCGCATCTTGTCGCGCGAAGAGTAGGTCGGCATCTTGAGATAGTTGACGCACGTCATCACACTTGGCAGATAGTCGTCGGGCGTCAACGGGGCCTCATGCGGTCGCTTGACAATCGTAAGCTGAGGATGCAAACCCGAGAAGCCTCCAATGGGCAGCTTGGGCGAGCCGGTGAGCCATTGCAGGAACTCTCGACGTTGGCTCACGTCAAACGAAGCCATGATCGCCACAATGTCGCGGAACGTAGGCGAGTCTGCATTGAGTCCGTGGTCCGGCTTGACGCTCGCGACCAGCGTCTTTTCGCTCCAGTCCTCCTCCGTGTTACCAAACAGCATCACCAGCTCGTCTGCCGTGAAGCTCGACATGGCCGAGATCGGAAAGATCAGGTTAAAGCCTTGGCGGAAGGCGCGCACGGCGGCGCGGATGCCCTTGCGCAGCGTCATGTCTAGCACCTCGGAGATGTATTGCTCGACGTTGGCGCCTGTCACAGTTTCGTTTCGACCGCCAGCGTGCAGCTCGATCGACTCGTAGCCTGGCAGCGTAAAGTCGAGCCCGAGCGACTCGACTTCGTCTGCGGGCATCTTATGCATCGAAGCCATCGATCGAGCCAGCGTAGCGTCGACGCACGCCAGGGTGGCCAGCGTGGGCGCCACGTGCTGGTTCAACACCGCACCCATAAACACGGGCGAAAAGTTGCAGTCGATGATGCGCGAGTCCAGCAGGGCCTTGGCCACAAACTGTCCCAAGATGCGGAAGGCCTGTAGTCGCTTCTGCACCGATCCCGCCGTTTCGCTGCTGCTGACGTCCGAGGGCGAGGCAGAGTTGGCTTGGTCGCCGTCGGCCAACAGAGGAGCGGGGAACAGACCCAGTGGGCTGTACACGTACTGGCTGCCGTCCTCGTCCGATCCACCGGCACGGCTGTCGCGCCACAGCTTGAGGTCCCTGCGGGCAAACTCCTTGGACACGAGCGAATAGAACTCGAGCGTGGGACCTAGACCCGTGCCGACTTCTTCAAAGTATTCGACCTCGAGCACCGACGAGTTGGAGCCGTACAGCTCAAACACCTTGAACGCAGAGGCGAGCAGGTTGCCGCGCGAGATGCGCACCTTTTGGCGCTGCAGCCGTCCCAGGAAGCCAAACGAGTCGTCCAATCGCGAGGAACTGCTGCTGCCCGGCTCCTGGTTGCGGCTGTGCAGCGCCTGCCATCGTGTGAGCAGACGGGCATAGCCAAACGACGTCGACTGCAGGAACGCGAAGCGAGCCTCGAAGGGGAATAGGAACGGAAAGTGTTTGGGAAGGTCCGTCGACCAGGCGGGCAGGCACGCTGAAGCGACGATCATGGGCTCCTCCAGCTGGCGGTTGAGCTTGGCGGTCAGCTTGTTGTTGACAAAGGCAGACTCTGCCAGCGCAGGCGTAGCCGACTGCGACTCGACCTTTGTACCGGCAGCAGCGTCGGCTCGCGACATCTCGCGCCATTCCGTGTTAAGCGAGTGCAGCACAGCCAGCAGCTGCAGCAGCTTGGCGTACGGAGCATCCTCCTTGATGGACGCAGGCAGCTCGACAGCGGCATTGTCGGCAGATGTGGGTTCAGGAGTCGCTTCGATTGTACGCTTGGCATCGGCGCCAGACACCTTCTTGTATCGCACAGTGTAGACGTTGCTCCAGATGTGCCTGCTTCCGCCATGCAGCGAAGAGACGACATTCGAGGACGAGCTCTGACCCTGACTTTGCGCTTGTGCACTTTCGAAGCGGTGCACTGCGCCATAGATCGTGGTGTCGAGGCTGAGCTTCTCCGAGCCGATCGAGAACTCCAGATGCCAGTCCGAAGGCGTCTTTTGCAGTGCTGAGGCATAGGACGAAGGCTTGGATGGGCTGCCTGACGACGCGCCCGAAGCAGATGTAGCTGCGCCGGAAGCGGCGCCATCCGAGGGCCTGGGCGTACTGGATCTGTTGCTGGGAGTTGCAATGCGAGTGCCTTCGGGCGTCTTGGCCACGATCTTGCCGCCCTCCTTCTCAACATCGAGGTGGATCGTCTTATCAGCAGCGTCAGAGCTGTTTGTGGCGGCGAGTCCGTCAGCCGAACCGTTGACGCCATCGGCAGGAATTTCGCTCTGCAAGATCTCCTCATCGAATCCTTCCTCGTCGGTGAACCCTTCGTCGTCCTCAAATTCGGCGCCATGGAGGAGACCTTCCATGAGCGAGCGTGCGAGCGCCTCATCCGACCCATGATCTTCGTCTGCAAAGTTGCTGCTGCCATTGGCGGTCTCCTTTGCCTTGCCTTCGGAGGAGTTGGTGGCGCCAGCTCGATCTTCCTCTTCGCCGAACAGGTGCCGAGCAAGCGCGCGAGCCTCTTCACGAGCTTCCGTGTCGCGACTCTTACCAGCTGATGCAGAGCTGGATGAATCATCTTGCTTTCCCTCACCTTTCCCATCGGCCTCCTCCTTCTGCTTGTCCTTGCCGGCGTTGTCGGCAGAAGCGTCGTCATTGATAATCGAGCTGCTTGCCTCACCACCCTTGCTCTTATCGTCAGCAGCCTTCTTGTCATGCAACGAGTTCAAAGCGTTGACTTCCCTGCTGCTGCCACCGAGCTCGGGGAAGCCACCAGATCCGGTTGCTGCTGCGAACGCAGCGAGGACCGACGAGAGGCGTGACGAAGCAGACGAGCCTGCCGCACCTGGACCCGAGCCCGAGCCGGAACCAGATGCGGCCAATGAAACGGCGATCTTGGGTCGCAGGTAGTCGCTCAAGGACTGGAAGGTGGCGACGGCGTGAATGGTGACGATGATGTTGTTGCAGCTGCGAGGGATGTCGGTGGAGTCCTCTGCCTGCAGCCGCAAGCGCAATTGACGCCCAAGCATGGCAGTCGGACTCTTTCGCACATCGTCGCCACTGCCACTGATGGCTGTGGTGATCTCGACGTTCTCAAGACGGCTCAACGCCTCTTGCAATCGCCTGACCAACACGCTGGCGCCGCTCTGACCCGTCTTGGCATCCGTCTCCATCAACGTCGCAATGAGCAGTGAGCGTCTGCTTTCGAGTGTGATGCCGCCTTCCTGAGAGGTGGCAAACGAATAGAGTGACTCGACCAGGCCGGAGCGGAGCAGCTCGAAGCTCGAGATGGGGTCCTCGCTACGGGAGAACAGCGAAGCCACCTGCTGCAGCACATCTTTAGCGTCCGACTCTCGGCCCTCGTCAGCAGCAGCATAGAGGCGCTGGACCAAATCCTTGATGTGGTCGAGCGCCTGCGCTGCGTTCTGTGCGCCTTGCGAAGAGGTGGCCTCGGAGGAGAGCTTGTCGCGCAAGACCCGGGCACGCCAGATGCTCGCATCCGTGGCCTCGGCGGAGCTCTGCGCATTGAAGGTTGAAGCCGACGAGGAAGAAGACGAGACGCGGTTGCCGAGGGCATCCACCAACATGGCTCCTGAACCCGAGCCAGATGCAGCTGCAATGAGACGCGCCAAGCCAGAGCTTGCAGACAGCCCCATACCGGCAGCATCCATAGCAGCGTCCACTGCGAGCGGGCCAGAGCCGGCGCGGGGGAGAGTCAAGGGCTGAGCACTTGCGCTTTGCTCTGCTTGGCCTGTGGTGCCGGTCGACTTCTCACCGCTTGCTGGACGGGCGGAAGGCGTCTGAGATGCAATGTCGTCAATCTCCCACATGACGCCCTCGCGGCGGAGCAGCGCCGTGTAGAGCGAAGGGAGCTTCTCGGTGAGCAGTTCGACGATCTGGAGCGCTCCATTGATCAAGGTTGGGTGGTCGCGCGATGAGAGGATGGCCGCAAGGAAGCTTGCGAGGGGAACGTTGTCAAGGACCTCTCCCAAGGAGTCGGGATCAACAAAGCTGATGATCTTGAGGATACCGTTGATCGCCTTGTGACGGACGTGTAGGGCGACGCTGGCCGCATACACTTCGACCAACGTCGGCAGCACGAGATGAGCAAAGCGTTTGACGAGGGCGGTGCGGCTCTGCAGCATCTCAACCCGCTTGGCCTGAGCAGCCTCGCGTGCCAACTCTTTCTCGGTCTTGGTGCGGGATGCCTTACTGCGAGTCGAGCTGGAGCGCGAAGATGTGGGGCGAGCAATTCCAGTCGAAGCAGCAGCAGGAGCAACAGCATCAGATGCCGCCTTATCGCCACCTTCCTGCGACGATGGAACCACAGCGGACGAGGCTTCTCCGCCAGAGGCAGATGCTTTCTTGGCGGAAGCGCGCCTAAGGTAAGCTTTCTCCGTGTAGGCACGGGGATCAAAGACGCCGTCTCGAGGAAGAGGAGGCAGCAGCTCGCCTACCAGCGAGAGCGCTTCTTGAATCTGGTCCTTGGGGCGCTGCGCGAGGTTCTGCAGCACAGCCATGTCGGCCACAGCGACAGCAGATGAGCCCGCGACTTTGGCGCCTGCTTCGGGTACGACAGCCACAGCCGCCGTCTCGGCAGCGCTGCGCGGCCCAGATGCCTGCTCGGACTCGAGCTGGATGCCATGGGGTGTGGGTGCGCTGCTCGATTCCGTGGGAGCGGGAGAGCCGGTGAGGAGATGGTACAGCGTCTCGACAATGTTGTTCTCGAGCAGCACGACTGCGAGGCGGGGGCTGCTTCGACAGGCGGTGCCAAGCGCCTTGAGCACATCGGTGTAGACGCTGGCGCCGAGCGTCGTGTTGGAACTCGTCGAGGACGAAGCGGGCAGCAACAGGTTGTTGAGCGCAGCCAGCAGCTCGCTGGTCAAGAGCTGTTCCAACTGCTCCGGATGAGCACGGTAGCTTTCGATGATACGCACGACGCACTTACACGCCGACTCGACCAGACGCTGATCGCTGTAGGTAAGGACGTTCTGGATGATGGGCATCACGTCACGGACCATGCTGAGCGATTCAGGAGCGAGTTTACGGCAGCAGTTGGCGGCTGCGGTCATGGCGGTACGCTGGATGTGAATGTTGAAAAAGTCAAGATACTGGAGGATGGCCGACAGTCCGCCTTCTTTGACGATGGAGCTGGGATAATCCTGCGAGATCTTTTCGAGCGTCTGCAGCACCTGCTCGGCCAGATCGATAAAGGTGATCTCCATGAGCTTGGCGTTGAGGACGGGAATGGCGCCGTTGGCGACCACGCCGTGTGCGGCATAGGGCATAGCTTCGATGAGGTTGGCGAGACAGCGACAGGCAAGCAGCATTTTTTCGCCATTGTCTTCCATGTCCCCGGCAGCAGCGGCAGCGAGCACCGCCTTCATCTCATCGTCGAGATCGTCGTCGACAGACCGGATTTTAGACGACGACTTGCCTCCAGCGTCGTGCCGCTCTGGCTTGGGGCCGCCGAGGATGTAGACGAGCTCCTTGACAAACGAGTCGGTCGGGAAGTAGCCAGCGAGCGTGTCCTCGGTACTGACGCTGAGCAGCTCGGACAGCTCCTGCAGGGCGACCATCTGAGCGGTGGGGTCGGCCTCGTTGCGCAAAGAGGTGAGAAGGCTGCGGAATCTGTTGGAGAGGCCCGACATGTAGCCGGCCATGGCACGCAGATTGAGGCCAAAGACGCCGCCACCGTGGTCGGCGTCTCCGTCGTCGTCGTCCTCCTCGTCATCGTCGAAAGTGGCAAGCTCATCCGCTCCTCGCGAAGGGCGACCTTCATCGTCGTGGATGTCATCCTCATCATCATGATCTTCGTCGTCGTCGTCGTCTTCGTCGTCGTCTTCGTCGTCTTCGTCGTCGTCTTCGTCGTCGTCTTCGTCGTGGTCATCATCATCGTTATTATCGTCCTCATCTTCATGATCAAAATCGTCGAAATGCTCGTCATCAACGGGCAAGTCTGCGTCTTCTGCAGGCTCCTCGACTATGCCGACAGGCGCTTCAGACGAGTCTGTGTTCTTTGCAGCATCCCGACCATCAGTGTCGTTGAGTTCTGACATTTGGACATCCTCGTCTTGATTGTTGGTTTGAAGCGAGCCGGACTCGTCGGAGCACTCGAGCTGCTGAGTGCTGCGAGTTGCACGAGTGGACGCGCTGGTGGAGGCCCGCTTGGACCTGGCAGATGCTTTAGCTTTGGCGGATGGAGATCGAGCCAAGCTGCGAGCGTCGCTGCCGTTCGAGTTGGCGCCCGTCATTTTGGAGGTCGGAGACTGAGATGACGTCGATGCGTCTGCTGCAGTGCTGGTGCTGCCACGGGAACGAAGCGAATAGGGTGAAGTAGAGGGATTGCTGGGGGAAGCTTTGCTCGAGCTGCTTGCCTTGGAGCCAGTCTTCTGACGCTTTGAGCTAGGCTCGCCTGCTGAAGCGGGGGATGCAGTAGAGGAGGTGTTGCTTGTAGTCGCTTTGCGCTTTCTGTCATGGGAGAAAGGGAGTGAAGCGTGCTATTCAGTAATCCAGCTCGATTCATGGGTACGGACTTGCTCATCACGAGCGAGCTTCTATAGCCATAGACTTACCCTTTGGCAGTCGAGGGAGCCGAAGTCGATGCGCTCTGAGCTGGAGATTCGGAAGCGACTTTGGCTTTGCCCTTGGCTTTGCCTTTGCCTTTACGTGCCGAGGAGGAGCTGGAGGCGGATACGCCGGCACCAGCCCGGGAAGGGGTGGAATGAAGGGGCGCCAAGGTGGAGGATGGCGAAACCGGAGAGAAGCCGGGAGGGGAAGCGTGAGACTGGCGGTTTGCGGAGGAAGGATGGGAGGTAGTGGCAGAGACAGCTGTGGCAGGCGTCACGGGCGCTGAGAGCTGACTGTTGCAAGAGAAGGAAGTCTCGCTGCGAAAATCCGAAAGGTCGTCGGTGTTGGTGGTGGCAGCAGCAGGAGCAGCACCAGAGATTCTTCGGCTTCTACGAAGCGCTGGTGATGCGGCCGCAGCTGCGTTAGATGGGGCTTGACAAGAAGTGCTGGCGATGGCCGTGATCGAAGTGGAAGCTTCGTTAGCAAAGGCAAGGGTCGCTGTGGTGGCTGATACGGATGAGGCGGCGTCTGCGTCGAAAGAAGAGAGCGAGGAGCGATTCAAGGAGCGAGCTTTGGACGGGGAGCTAGACGTGGCACGGCTGCGATCGACAGGCATCGATGAGAGCGGTGGCAGATCAGTCTCGAAGGCCTCTGAGGATGGCTCAAGGGGGCCAATTTGGCGGAGCGAACCACGAAGAGCGGTCGCGTCCGAAGCACAAATGTCTCGATGAAAAGAGGAAACTCCTGATGATGGAGGCAGGTGAAAGGAATCACCGCTGCGCTCGCGCTTGCTAGCTGAGCTCGCCTAAATGTACGCTTGCTCTGCGATAAAGATGGGATGCGTAAGAAATGATGGCGGTAGGGAAGATGCGGGCATCAAAGGGAATCGACTGTTTGGGAGCGGGTCGGTGATGAGGTGAGGTGAAGGTTGAGAAATCGTGGTCGCTGGTGTGTCGAGCTTTGCGTCGAATGTGCCGATATGCTGTTGGTGTTGGAAGGCCAAGATGCAAAGAGGCTGAATGGTGAACTGGTCGAATTGCTGGAGAAAGGGGGCAACAAAAGAGGAGAGAAGCTCAAAGCGGGAGAGTGGAAATGAGCCTCTTTTTTCGTGTGTCGAGCTGATCTCTCGTTGCACTGCTGAAGAGTGGCAAGTAACGAGCGACGAGTAACGAGCAACGGCAAACTCCTCTCCGTAACCAAAGGCGAGATGCGATTGGCTGAACCAAGTGTGAGTGTGTTGTAATCGCGCGTAAGCCTTGACGGTGGTGGTGGTGGGTGATGAAAGGGGAATCCAATCCCACTCGGTTTGCTTGCTTGCTTGCTTGCTTGCTTGCTTGCTGCTGCTGCTTCTTGCTGAAACAAAACTGAGCCCGAGGCACACGCGGATTTTCTGTCTTCTGGGCAGAGAGTGTGCGTGATTCACGATGGGTAGCCAAAAGATCAAGTGGAGTAACATCGCAGCTGCAAATCGCAATCGCAGAGCGACCGAAGCGCAAAGCCAAAAAGCCGACTTTTCAGCAGACCGCAGCAAGAAAAGAGTCAGCAACGCAAGCAAGCAACGCAAGCAAGCAACGCAAGCAAGCAACGCAAGCACACAGACAGGGTCCGATTCTATAAGACCAACCGCTCTTCGGCTCCTTCGGCAGACACCGACGAGCAAGAAACGAAAGAGCCCCGTGAGCTACTGAAGCGAGCGAGCGATTCGCAGAGAAAATATGTTTCGAAATTATTTTGTATTCTGCTGAGTCTACAGTAGTCACAGTCAAGCGAGGCCAGTGTGAGCGCGCGCACCTTTGCTGTTCGAGATCTCTCTTTTCAGGCACAAGCCTCTTCCACAAATCACTAATTGCTATCGGAAGAGCATTAAAGGGGGGCAAAAATCCTTCTCATTGTGGTCTGCAGCCACCCCAAACTCAGGACATACATTCAAGGAAACAGCTGACGGCCTTGCAATAGCAAAGAGGCAAGCAGACGACTTGATCCAACATCTGCTGCGGCGTGTCAACGAGCCAAGACTCGGATTCGCTGAGATTTTATCCAGAGTCTTGTTTCTTCTCACCAGCAGGGGGAGCTGCCTAGCAAGTCGAATCCACCTCATACTTATCGACACTCGTACCGCTTGCCACAATGAACCACCACCTCTCCAGAAAAAGGTTTTTTCTCAGTCGCACGATTGGGTTCCAAAGTTCGATCACTCTTCTCATAGCCGCCGCAGATTCAGCTTTCATATTGAGCACGGTCAGATACGATACTGCTCCACACCCTCAAGACCTCGCGCGATTGAACTGGCATGGTCAGTTGCATGCAAAAAGCAAATGACTTGAGCGCACTGGCGGGTTGAATGCTGACAAAGATACAGGAAGGTACAAGTACAATGGATGCAAGCGAACCATGTGGGGTGCAATTGCCGCTGAGTCCATGTCTGCCAGTCCAGAAGCAGATCAAGAGAACGATTCGTTGTCAGTAACAGTGTCTATTTTCAGTACGTCAAGGCTGCTCTCGACATCAGTGCCTCCAACAATCAAGCTAGGATGGGAATAGCCGCCTCGAAAAGCAACATTTGTCAGAAGTGTTAGTTTCATCGAGCCGAAGGCGCCAGGGCTTGCCGGCTAGCGAGCCCCGTTGTACCGCCATCCAAAGACAGACAGAGGGACGCCAACGACCATCAGGCGCAAATTACACGAGTACCATCATATGAAAAGCACGGAGGCTATCCTCCTCCTCAGCAACAACAATCGGAAGTACGCAGCGAGAGCAGTAGGGGTCCGAGATCAATTTACTGTGCGGTGCAAAAGAATCGCTGCTCAGGCATCGCCGGCAAGTAGGCGGAGAGCCAGTTCTTCCTCTTGCTCGATCTTGCTCTTCTTGCTTGGCGGCTGCTGATTGGCTGAGGATGGAGCCGTCTTGCGTCGCTTGGAGGCCGGTGCTTCGTACACTTCCTCCTCGTCGTCAGAGTCATCTTCGTCTTCCGAGGAGAGGTCAAAGTCAGGAGTCTCGTAGCCGTCCGATCGGTTGTCGATAGGCGCCAAAACAGCACGACCGTCCTCTTCATCGCTGTCGCCTTCCAGTCCCTCGTCATCGCTGAAATCATCGCCGCGTTCCAGTGCCTTTTCGCGCTCCTTCTGACGTCGACGCTTTTCACGTCGCTTCTCCTTGGCGAGCTCCTTGTCCTTGGCATCCGCTTGCTGCATGCGCTCGCGTTCTTCGTGTTCCCAGCGCTGCGCCTGCATCTTGGCATCGCCCTGCTTCTTGAATGCTTCCTCGTCCTGCAGCTCGTACAGGGCGTGCGCTTCGCCATCTTCGTCAAAGATGAGTTTCTCGCCAATTCCACGCTTTCCGGCAAGAGCCAGCGCCTTTTTGCTCTGGCCCATGGCAAGCTTTCGCTTCGAAAGATTTTCTGTGGCATCGGCTTTGGCCTGCTCCATGGTGATGGGCGCATCGTCGCCGCCGATACCGTAAGCGTCACCGTCATCCTCGAGGGCGTGATCGGCACGCTTGAGCGTGAGAAAATCGTCTCCTGCATCTGCACGGGCGGAAAGCAAACCGGCCTTGCCTTTCGACTTCGTTCTGCCAAGTGAAGCGGCTGCACCATCATCGTCGTCCGAATCGTCGTCCGATTCCGAAGTGTCACTGCCGACAAGACGGTCTTCCTTGCGCGATCGACCGTACCGGGTCTCCTCCTCCCTACCATCTGCATCCTCGTCGTCACTGGCCGAGGAAGCATCCGAGTGCAAGTCCGAGTCGCTCGCATCCGAGTCGTCGCTGCTACCCGCGGAAGAAGCGTCGTCCGCAATGAGCTTGGCGTAATGCTCGCTGAGAATGTCTTGGTTCTTGCGTTCAAACATGCGGTCATACTTGGTGCGCACCTTGCCGTTCTGATCTGCTGTCTCCTCTCCATTGTCATCCAAATCATCCTGAGCCGTCTTGCCGTGACTACCGCTCTGCTGAGCAGCCTTGTACGCAGCAGCCTTCTTCGCCTTGGCGGCTTCCTTGACGAATTTGACCTTGGGTGCACCCGGCAAACCGAGGGCAGCCGCAAAAGGTTCAAGAGGAAGGGCAGTGACGTCGAAAATGTCTTTGTTCTTTTGCAGGTGGATGGAACGAACATAGGACACGAACGCCTTTTGTGCGAGATGCTTGATCTGCGGCTCCTGGAAGGCAAATGCCTGCAGCTGGTTTTGGATGCTCTGCGTCTTGCTCTCCTTGGGCTTGATGCGGCCGATGGGGATGTTTTTGGTGGCGAGCGCTTCCAGAATGCCCTTCTCTTCGCTGGGAAGCACAAAAAGCAAGCTGTTGCCCTTTGCAGTGTACCGAGCGGTTCGCCCGACACGGTGGATGTAGGTGTCGACGTCTTCTGGCGCATCGAGCTGAATGACCCAGTCGACAGCGGGGAAGTCAAGACCACGTGCTGCAATATCGGTGGCAAAGAGGAGGGCGTGCTGCGTCTTTGTGAATTGCGTAAAGATCTGTAGACGTCTGGCCTGCTTTTGCTTTCCGTGAAGCGCCATGAGACTCATACCGGGACGCAACTTGCAGAAGGTCTCGTGGACAAACTGCACTTGACGGCACGAGCTCATGAACACGAGCGCCTTGCATTTGGTATGGGTTCGGATGAACGAAAAGAGCAGGTCGAGCTTCTTGTCCAGTTCGACGAGCATGTAGTGCTGCTCCAAGCCTCGAGGTGTGGACCCTTCGTTGTCGGGCTCGCGGACGGCCACATACTCGGGGTCTTGGAGTGAAAGCCGTGCCAGATCCTTGACGCGCTTTGTTTGTGTTGCAGAAAAGAGCATGGTTTGACGGTCGCGAGGAAGGTTCTCGACGATAGCATTGAGCGTGCGTGAGAAACCCATATCGAGGATACGATCGGCTTCGTCGAGCACGAGCAACTGAAGGTTGGAAGTGTCGAAACCGAGCGTCTGGTCCATGTGCTGCAGAAGACGGCCTGGTGTTGCGACGAGAATATTCATGCGCGACAGACGGTCCTTCTCCTGCTTGACGTCCTTGCCACCAATAACGAGACCCGCTGAGAATGTGTGGTAAGGTCCAATCTTGCGGAGGACCTCGAAGATCTGGATGGCAAGCTCTCTTGTGGGCGAAATGATGAGCGCGCCAAGGCCGTCCGACGGACCCCACTTTCTGCGGTACAAGATCTCGAGGACCGGTATCAAGAATGCAAGCGTCTTTCCCGAACCGGTCCGTGCTGCTCCGAGCACATCCTTGCCTTTGAGGGAGAGCGGAAGCGATTTAGTCTGGATATCCGTCATGTCCGTGTAGCCAGCTTTCTTGAGACCTCTGCGTGTTCGGTCGGACAAGGGCAGCTGTGCAAACTGCTTGAGGTCAAGGAAGGATACCAAGTCACGCGCACCCTGTTCAAGCTGAGCGATTTCGGCGTCCTCGGTCTGCCGCTTGAGGTTACGGGCATTCTTGGAGCGAGACTTGAGGTGTGGAGCGGGACCACCCTTTTTTCTCTTGGTCGAGCCTTCCGCGGCTGAAGAAGGGGGCATATTGCTATAGTCGCTGTATTGGCCAGGAAGAGTGAGCAAATCGAGTTTTTTTGGAGGTCGTTGGGGGCAGCTATTGATCGGGACCACTTTGCGCTGAATCAAGCGTGGGGACTTGGCGAGTAATGTCCGGGGTATAAATGGTTCAGAGCCGCAAACAGTCCATGCCTTGACTGTCAGATGATGATATCCGGGGTGACCACAGTCACAGTGAATGTCCCTGGCCGTGATTGATGATGGTGACAGAAAGAAAGAAGTCAGGATTCCAGTCAGTCGAAACAAGAAAGAAAGAAAAAAGCTCAGCTGCCGCTGCCTTGGAAAAGCAAAATTCCAAGAAAGTGAAGAAAAAAGTGGCTGCACGTGACCTTTCCAACCCGTTTCCCGAGGTTTGCGTGGAATTCTCTGAGCCAAACTGCATTCAATGTTGCTCTGTTCTTCCATTCTCCATCACGGACTGGCCTCACCACCTGCACCTTCATTGCTGTTGACTCGCTGGATGGAGCATCAATAGACTCTAATAAAGCCACTGTGTGGCCGCAAACTTCAGCTCGACACCGGCTTGGCGGTCCCTCTTTGGTCGCAAAAGTCTTTGGTGAACGAGGCGTCCCTTGCGCCATGTCGCGTTGGCGCAACTCGCTGACCTTGCTGGGTCACATGCGAACCAGCAAAGCCAAGGTTTCAGGCTCAAGATCAACCCTTCTGCCAGTAATTCCCGACTTTCTGGCTCCCAGCTTACAATACGGCAACGGACATGCTCGCCGTCACGCCGCTTCCGTGGCGCGTGTTGCGTTCGCACAATCTGCATTGGAGTCTACACAGGATAACACCGGCGCATCATCATCTTCTCATGGGTGGAGACAAAAGGAGATTCAATCCAGCACAAACGATGTCGACTTCACCCACTACTTCGACGCCGATTTTCCCGAAGCATCCTCTTCGGCTTCCATGAAAGTCCTGCCATCTGCCACACGTTGCACCCCAAACGAAGCTTTTGACAGCATCAAAGCACGCCTCAACTCGGCAACAAACGGAGCGGACCTCTCCCGCACCGCACAGTCCATCTTGAACAGCTCTGCGCTGCGTAAGGAGCGGCGCAGCGTCAACGCGCAGCATGCCCCAACGGCGCCGATACTCACCATCGAGCTCAACCAACATTTCATACTCTCACTCGTCCGGGCATCCTGCTCCATCTCTGATCGAAGTGGAAATGCAGATTCGCATCTGATGGATCAACTAGTCAGCAAGTATCTGCGGTCGCTGCATCGGTCGGTCTCTTCCACTTGCTTCTCGGATGGGTTTTTGCGCCGGCTTGCATGGAAGCTTGGTGAAGCAGGGTCCCATTCGGCAGACAAAACACTTTCGCTGGTTCTCGACATTGTTCAAGAGCGACTGGCCCACCAAGCAGCAGCATCTACCGACGCTTCCGCTCAACAAAGCGACAGCATGGCTTTGCGCGGCAAGACTAGCGCCCGCCAACAGTCACGCATCCTCCTCCGACTGATGCAAAGCTTCTCTGCCGCTGGTCGATCTGATTCAGTCACTCGCTGTTTTAATTTGATTCAACAATACAATCTACCTGCTTCCATCCTCCACTACCAATTCGCGATCATCGCTCTGTTTCGACAGCGTACCTCGCAGCTGGCTCACAAAGACCAGGCGGATGTCGAACGTGAATCGCACGACCTCGAGGCGAGCATCCTACAGATCAAGACGCTGATGGAAAACGACGGTATATCGATCGACGATACGTTCCTAGCTACTGTAGTTGCGGGTTTGAGCGCGCCGTTGCGCAATCCTCTGGCGGCGGTTAGCTCGGTGGTTGTGGCGAAAGGCGCGTTGGAGTTGGTGAGGAGCATCCTTGGGCGGTTTCCGGACAAGGCGGGTGGTAGAGACGGTATGCCCAGGTTGGTCTCGGCGTGGGCCAGGGCGGAGATCGATGCAGTCGAGCGGCAGGGGCCGGTTGTGGGCAACGCGAAGGCGAGCCCTGCGAGACGGATTGGACTGTTGATTGAGCAGCTGGAGTCAAAGCAGTCCGATAGTCCGATCGTGGGATTGCTGGGTGACGAGCCGATTACGGAGGCGCAACTCGCGAGCGTATATCTCAGGTTGCGGCTGTGTGCTGCGCTGGACCACGTGGATCAGAGCCTGGACCATTTGCGACTCCTGCTCTCGGTCGAGCCTATGGAAAGCTCTCCGTCCAAGACGCAAGAATTGATCCTCAAACAGCGATCTGCTGCCGTCAGACTTTTCTCCACCGTCATGCAACGCCGTCACGGCATAGCCGGACAAGATGCAGCTTTTGAAGTGATGCGCCGATGCTTCTCAGCCGTATGGTTTGATCGGATTTGGAGTGGTGTTGTGTTGCCGTCCAATCTGACATCGCATCAGGAGCGCGAAGATTACGACGGCGAAGCAACGGTGTTGCGTATATGGACGAGATGGATTCATGCTTGGTCTGCGGATTACTGGGCGGAGGGAGGTTCGTTGCGCGATGGCAAATATCGCACGTTTACGGGCAGTTATCCGTGGCAGACGCTCAAACGCGGCTTGCAATTGCTCAACAAAACTCTGGATCAGTACGACTCGGCATTGACACCCAGCACAACTCGAATCTCGGCCTACGCCTCTCTCTTCACACAGCGCAACGTGCTCGACAACATTGTCAAAATGTGTCTCCGTGGCGGTCGTCCAGCCCCCAACGAATCCATCGCCACCCACGTCCACCGCCGTCTCGACCTCCTCATTCGCACCTTGACCAGAGTCAACGTTCCCGCACGCACATGGCACCACGTCGAATCATCCCTCCTCCGCCATCTCGCCTTGATCGATCGCGAAGCACTACCCACAGCCGCAGTCAGACCATCAATGGAGACCGTCAAGCAGAGAAAGCAACATGCGTTGATGAGGAGAGACCAGGAGCTACGCAAGGCATGGAGCGAGCCGATGGACGCTCCCGAAACCGGATCAATCTTTGTGCTGCGACAGATGCTGAAACAGCAAGAGCTGCAGAGGAAGCTCAAAGAGGATTTCAAACCAATGTTCACATGATGTCAATTCTACACTCTCACCGCCGATCTTCATTACCGATCTTCATCATACGACTTGAAATTCCATACGAAAACAACTCAAAGCTCAACATGAACCTTAGCAGCAACACTCTTGACCGCTTCTTTTGCATCCTCCAAATAGTCCTCTAGCGTCTCCGGCGTAGGCGAGGCGCCCACAGCCGACGCCGCCGATCGACTGGCTTTGCTCAACACTGAGCTGCCGGAGGCCAACGACTCAGCTGCTGCAGAAGACACCATCGAAGCGGCAGAAGAGACTAGTGACGAAGCCGAAACAGACGACATCGCCGAAGCGACAGACTTGGACGCTTCTGATGCCAACGAGGATGCCGAGGATGCGCCAGACCGGGCGGCGGACGAAGCCGAGCGCGATGCCACCGAAGCAGCCGATGACGCAGACGACGCACCAGACTGTGCTGCTTTGCCTACGTCGCTGAGAGCCGAGCTAGCAGACCTAGACGCGACGGACGAAGCCGAAGAAGCCAACGAAGACGCCGAGGAAGCACCGGTCTGAGCTGCTTTGCTCGCATCGCTGAGCGTAGACGAGGCCGATTTCGAACCAACAGACGCAGCTGAAGAGGCAAGCGATGATGCAGAAGAAGCCCCGGACTCGGCCGCTTTGCTAGCATCACTGAGCGCAGAGCTGGCTGAGCGCGATGCAGCAGAGGCAAGCGAGGATGCGGCCGACGACAGAGACGATGCACTGGGTTGAGCTGCTTTGCTTGCGTCACTGATCGCAGAGCTGGCCGACCGAGAGGCTACCGATGCGGCGGACAATGCTGACGAGGCGGCGGATCGAGCCGCGACCGAGGCTGAGCTCGAAGCAACAGAAGCTAAGGACGACGCAGACGAAGCGCCAGACTGTGCGGCTTCGCCAAGATTGCCAGCAGCGACACTGGCCGAGCTCGAAGCGAAAGAGGCAGCCGATGATGCAGAAGAAACACCGGCCTGTGCGGCTTCGCTGATCCAGCCAGCCGCGGCGTTGGCATTCTCCTTTGCTTCTTCGATGTAGTCGCTGAAAGTCTCGGGTGTCGGCGAAGCACCGACGGCCGAAGCAGCGCTGCGACTTACTTTGCTTGCCGCCGATGAAGCGGAGGCAGCAGCAGAAGCAGCAGCATCGGTAGCCGCACCAGCTGCCGACCTGACGTTGGCAGCGACTCCACCAACGGCGCCAGCAACGGCAGCAGAAGCATTGGCAGCTGCAGCTTGGGTCGAGGACGAAGCTCCAACAGCCGAGGCGATGCTACTGCTTGCCTTGGCAGCAGCGGAAGCAACCGATCCTCCTGCAGCGACAACTTGAGCGTTCAGGCTGTTGATGTAGTCGTCGAACGACGAACCCGAGCCCGAGCCAGAAGCAACGTACGCTTTTGCACGCGCAAAGTAGCCTTCGCTAGCAGGCTCACCGAGCTTCAACTTGCTTCGAGCCAAACCCACGGCGCCCAGCATGCCGGCGGCAGCATCGGTGCTGATACGGCTCGCCTGCTCGGCAAGTCGGTCGGTGATGTCCGAGACCTTGGCAGCAACGCCCTGGCCTGCCAGCTGGGCAAGCGCACTATTACCGTAGGCGACCAGCTCCTTCCTCGCCGAGCTGTGGAGCTTGTCGGACCAGTTGCGGAGCGAGTCGACCTCCTTCTGCACATCGGGCGCATCCTTGCGCAGGTCGGTGGCACCCGAAGAGGCACTGACGGCTTTCTTGTTGCTTTGGACTGCGGCCAGCTCCTCCGCGAAGAGCGAGGCACGCTTGCGGACGCCGAGATCCCAACCCTGCCACTCGTCCATGGTGACTGCAAACTTGGCATCGCGCATGATGTCGTCGTACGCCTTCTTGGCGGCAGCAGCGTAACGTCGAACCTCGGCGCTACTGGACTCGATAGCTTGCCTTTCGTCGTGGAGAAGCTTCTCGTAAAAGTCGGAGATCTGAACCTTGGTCTCGAAGGCCGCCTCGTCGAATTTGGCAACTTGCTGATCAACAAGCTGTTTACCAGCCGCGACTTTTTCGGATTCGGTGTCGGAGCGGGTCGAGATCTTGCGCAAGCCTCTTTCCATGCGCGACAGGATGAGGGCAACTGTGTCTTCCACAAAGGCCTCATTGACAAGACCGAAGCGGTCAGGCAAGTCAGCCACACGCTTGTTTCGAAGGTCGGCGAGACGGTCCACTGTGAGCTTGTACTCCTTGTCGATGAGATTCGACATGCCCTTTTCCCAGACTTCGAGCAGATCCTTAACTTTTTCCTCTTCGGCGTCGAGTTCGGCGTCGAGCTGTGCTACCTTAACGGGATCGGTCTGCGTGCCGGTAGCAGCGTCATAGGCAGCGTCCTTTGCTTGCTTGACGCGGTCAAGAAGGGAGGGGTCGTTCTGAGCTTTGATTGCGTCTTGTTCCTAATGTACAGGGATGGAGGTGGGTGGCCGGCAAAGATGAAAGGCGAAAGGCGAATGAGAACAGATTCATCAGCGACCGTTGCAACACAATGACCCGGTTGCAGACCGTGTCCTGCCCTTGGTTGGGGGCAGCGGCGGACAATGGCTGATCCATCTGCCCCGTCGCCAGACAAATGTCCGGTGGAATACAGAGCAGAGCGATGACGAGAGGCGTGGGGAAGAGGAAACACGGAAGCGTGGTATATGAGGAAAAGAGGTGGAATGGACATTCTGCAAGAACTGGTGTCAACTTACTGCCTTCTTGATGGCGTGCTGAGCGTGCTTGTCTGCTTGCTTAGCGGTCTGCTTCATCTCTTGCTGTGCGGCCTTGATGGCATCGGAGCCGAGCCAGTGAGCCTTGCGCTCGTGGACCTTGGCAAGCAGGCGGTCGAGCTGAGGTCGGACGTAGATGCTGTAGAATCTGCGAACGGCAGGGTCGACGTGGTTGACGAGGAAGCTGTAGGCGTGCTTGAGACTCTGAACGACGTGCGGATGCACCTTGTCCTTGTAGAAGGCGTACGAGACGGAAGAGGAGTGCAAGCTGTAGCGGTACGCCTGGTCGACGTAGGGCGAAACATCGCGGTGGTAGATGTCGTGGTAGGGCTTGACTGCCTTGTGAACCGTGTCGATGTGAGGCTGGACGTTGTTCTTGTGGTAGAGGTGTGCCTGCTTGAGGTAAGGATCGATCTGCTTTCGAGCACGCTTGAGGGCACGGCGACGAGCAGGGTCAATACGCTTCTTCCAGATGAGACGCCCGCGCTTGTCGGCCTCACGGTAGATGGGACGAGACACCTTGTGGGCACTATTGACCCATGGCGCAGCGGCGGTGATCACAGGCCGAGTGTAGGGCTCTGCCTTTTGTTGTGCGAGATGATAGTATGGCTTGACGATGGGTACGAGCTGGTCATGGGCCTGAGCGAGGTTGCGACAGACGGGGCGTGCATCTTTAGCCGAGTAGTTGAAAGAAAAGGGACGGGAAGGACAAGTCCATAGGGCAGCGTAGATGAGGTAGAAGATGGTGACGCGACTGGCAAACGAGATGAACCAGGCAGAGAAGCCGCGAGACGGTTTGGGCTTGTTGTGAACGAGCTGTCCAGGCTTGCTGTCGTCGATAGGAAAGCGAACAGCGGGGGTGGGAATGGAAGCGCGACCGCTTGGCTTGGACTTGGTTTGAGCTGCTTTGCTGATGCGGGGGTGGAGCGAAGGGTCGTGATCGCCAATGGCAAGGTCGATGGGCGGCGCTGGGAGAGGCGCAGTGGCCTTTGGCTTGACGTCGCCTGGTCGGGCCATGGCGAGTAGTGCAAGTGAACGATGCGCTGCGCCGTGGTTGGCAGAACGACAATCTCCTCAAAGAATGGATGGATGGATGGATGGAAGTGAAAAGCCAAGAAGGCAAACAAAGAAAGAAAAAGAGGTGGCCAATGCTGAGTTTTCTCTTTTTCTTTGCTGTTGACCGAGGAAGAAGACCGCGCTGCGACGGGGCAGGCCAATGCGCATCGCAGCGTGAAAAAAAGGAGCGCAAAAGCTAACTGACATTGCTTGGCTGTGAGGCTACGTCACCAGCCAAAAGACGCACGCGAGATGCGCTGTCGATCCGTTCAGGATTGTTAGACCGGTAATTTCAAGTGCTTTTGTATCAAAAAACCCCTTTCAGATGCTCACGCTGCGCAAAAAGAGACGTTGGTGCTTTTTTTCAGAGCTTTTCCAGTTTCCTCGTGGTTCTGCAATCGACTGACTCTGTTTCTCTGCTGCGCCACAGAAAAAGGTGGATCAGGTGACACAAAAACAAAGTTGAGCCGCTGCAGAAGCGCACAAGCCTGCGCTGGATTGCATACCGAAAGGACCCTTTTCTTTTCTTCCATCCTCCAACTACCATAACTCTCTCTCGCTCTCTCCAAACCACTGCACAAACTGTTTATATACCCGACCTAGGCCCGACCACAACCAACTCGATTTGCTCTGTCTCGTATCTCGGTCTTGTCATCGCACACTGAAGCAACAGGCCGCTTCACTCGGTTTCGACCCCGACCAGAGCAAATTGGGCCTCATCACACGACATTCCGACCTACGACCGCTCCGAGTCGAGAGCTCGCCCTGCCCTCATCATCTCAGCAGACAAGCTCAACATTCATTCCCCCTCTACTCGGAAAGCTGCCGTATCATGACAGTGGCGGCAGCTGCATCCCGTGTCAGCGACAGCCTGTCCTCCGCCTCGTCCTCAACAACACCCGCACGCTCTCTCCGCTCGAGTCCACGCAAGAGAGCCAAATCGCCTTCTTCGCATACATCTTCATCCTCAAATCTCGAGCAGCAGCAACCACTGCCACAAAAGAAAAAGCCCCGCGCTCAACCAGTCGACGAATCCGAACTCGACTGTGCAGCTTGTCCCGCTCCGGGTCAGCCTGCCCCTACACCTGGCAAAGGCGCCGCTTCCGACCGCGACACTTGGATCTGCTGCACCCATTGCAAGACCTGGTTTCACTGCATCTGCATCAACCTCGAGAATCCAGAAGACTACACCAAGTGGTACTGCGAGCCATGCATCACTCGCTCCACACAGGCGTTTGAGGCCGGCTCGGGCTCTTCGCGCCCTCCCTTTGTCAACGTCGCTCGTCCACCTCGAAGAAAGTCGGACCGTGCCAAACTTCAAGTCGACTATGCTGCCATTCAAGAAGGCATCCCTGCCGATCCTTTCGGCCGCTGGAAGTCGTTTCTCGATGCGTACGAGTTCGAGCCCGACCAGTTCCGCAGAATGCAGGGACATGAATGGACCATCGACTGGCTTCTGCGTGACGAAACTGCACTCAAGCAACCGGTGCTTGTACCTGCACCTGGAAACTCTCCTTCTGAAACAAAGAATGGTAACGTCAAAGCCGAGGCGGACACAGCAGCACCCCTCCGCACCGCAAGGCCGACCAAGTCATCAAAGAACCTACCGAAGCATCGACTTGCACCACGAAACACTTCCATCCCGGGCATGGTGGTTCCGCCTCCAGAGATGTCCATCTTTGACGTCGCCGACATTATTGGTCACGACACGCCCGTCGAAGTCATCGATGTCGCATCTCAGTCCTCCTCGAAAGCCTCTTGGACCATCCGAGAGTGGGCCGAGTACTTTGACACGCCTACAGAAAAGAAGAAGAAAACGCTCAACGTCATTTCGCTCGAAGTCACAGGAACACCTATGCAGGCCTACGTCGAAGCGCCGCAACTCGTCCGAGACCTCGACTGGGTCACACGCGATTGGCCCCAAGAACGGCGGGATGCGTCCTGCGCCGACAACAGCTGGCCCAAGGTGCAACGCTACGTGCTCATGGGCGTAGAAGGAGCCTACTCGGACTGGCACATCGACTTTGCGGGTAGCAGTGTCTACTACCACGTCATCTGGGGCCAAAAGACATTCCTCTTTGCTCCTCCCACTCCACGCAACCTAGCTGCGTACAAAGCGTGGTGCAGCAGCACGCGACAGGACATTGACCGGCTGGGCGATCATCTGCACAGCCTCACACGCGTTGACATCCGTCCTGGCGAGACCATGCTCATCCCATCCGGCTGGCTCCACTGCGTCTATACGCCCAAGAATACGCTCGTGGTCGGCGGCAACTTCCTCACCGACTGGAACGTGGCCACCCAGTGGAAGCTGGTCGAGATCGAAGAGGCTACCAAAGTGCCCAAAAAGTTTCGCTTCCCGCATCTGAAGCGCCTCAGCTGGTTTGTAGCTCGCGGGTGGAACGAGCGACTCGAGTCATTGGATGCTGTCAAGCTCAACGGCAAACGAGAGCCGGATGAACAAGACGCTGAAGAAGAAGAACGAGAAGCGGCTGAGGAGCAGGTAGAGTTGGACGTCGGAGACTTGGTCGATGTGGTACCGCCGGCCAAAGTGCTCAAGAACATCGAACTCGTACACCAGTCGCTCAGTGATGATCTCGAGCTGATCCAGGATCCTTACATTGCGGAAACTGGCGACGAGAGGAGCGTCAAGCAGCAAAGAGCAGCGCGAGAAGCCATCCCAACGCAATACGTTGGCAACCTTGAGAAAGCGGAAGCCATGCTTGCGACGTTGCGGCAACGCCTTGACAAGGCCAAATGGTGGGCGGATGCAGTGCAACAAGAGCGTCTTCGCCTGGCAGAGGCAGCGCAGAACGGCAAGAAGAAAGCTGAAAATGGCTCGTCGGCAAGAACAAAAGGTCGAAAGAGTCGCAAATAGGGCAAGAGCCTCGAAACTCGACTTGAGTAATGTCAACATGTGCAGCCAGACGGTCGCACGCAGATAGAAGGAGGCAACTGTCAGAATGGTAGGAATGCCGATCAGGCGAGATGTAGCGCAAGTGTTTATCTGTATTGCCTCATTGCAAGATCGGGGATGGATGGGGGAAAAGCGAAGCTCGAGTCTTAGGAGATAAGCTTTGGTTCCACCCCACATACCCTGGCTTTTGACGTCACATGCTTCGCACCTCACTGTGGGGCGGTGAGGGTAAGAACAACGGACGCTCGCCTCTTATCTTTTTTGCGCTCCGCTGCAGCTTGGTTCCTCATGCTCTTCCGTTCCGGTCGTACAACCAGCCGGGCGTGCATGCTCCGATAAGCATTTTTGGCAGCCCATTGCCGTTATCTCTCTCTGTGTGTGCCTCTTTTGCGCACGTCAGACAGCGCAATCGGTGCTGTTCTGTCCCCCCGCGCTTCATGCGTCGATGCGAATGGCAGCTGTATCGGAGAATTTGCGTACATCTTAGCTCAAACCTGAACACCTCCTAGGCTCAATCAACGTCATTTGTTGTTCGCAAAGTAGGTGTACTCTTGCTCGATCTCGACCGGCGTATGATGTCAATGGCATGGGTTGGTTGAGCATGCGTGTTGCTTTCCCCCGCATGTTCATCGTTCTCATTGGTATTTCAACGTCTTATTGTTTTTGTCCATTTCAAGTGATGGTGCTCGTTGCGAGCGAGGTGTTGCGTAGTATGATGTTGTTCTTTATCTCGGTCGCGCGCGCGCCTTTATCTCTGCCGGCGGAAGAGAGGTATCGTACGACAAAGGAAAGAGAGAAGAAAGAGAGAGAGCGGCGAGCTACTGGATGATCGGCCAGACAAATGCATCGAAGCTTTTCTCGCGCAACCCGTGGCGGCTCAGTTTTTTTTTTTTTTTTTTTTTTTTTTTTGAGTCTCCGCCCCGACCTGCAGTAACAACTGCTGCGATCCGTTGGCACCCGCTAACCAGCCGCAGCCTATCTGACTCCCCTTACACTGTAGGTCAACCGAGAATATGAGCTAGAACACCCCAGGCCAGCCAATGCGTCCCTTCAGTACCAAGTCACGGAAGAAGGTCCAAGAAGCTGCTGCTGGTGTTTGCCGGCGGGGGATACTTTTTTTTAGCCTTTTCCATTCACCCTAGTCGGCGCGATAAGAAAGCAGCCATCTGATTGGTTGTTGCTTTGAGCCTTATCAACTTGGTTGCTTGCCGAATGCAGATTTGCAGGAATTTTAGGCTCCATCTTATGCGTCGTGCTTACGGTGCGTCGACGTAAAAGATAAGAAGGCTCTCACATCGAAAATCGACGCAGCCCGCAACCCTTACTATGATTGCTCCGTCTCCGCCCGCCTTTGTTGTTGCTATGCTCTTTCCCCGCCCCCACGTCTTGGCAATTTTTTGTTTGAAGGCCCAGAGTTGCGGTGGCCGTGTGAGACTGATCGGCTAGCTGGAAGAAAAAGGCTTGGCTCTTTTGCTGAGAGATAAGGATTTTGCCCACCCTTAGCCTTCTCGCTGACGTTTCAGTGATAGCAGCAACGGCGAATCAGCTGTCAAGACAAAGAAGCGACCGTTGCAGAAACGATGGACTCCGGAAGCATCGAGTTGCGTTGAACCGATTATGCGAAAAGCTTGGCAAGAAAAGAGAGTAATCAGCGAGCGGCTTTGCAATTCCTTTAGAGAGCTTGCAGCTCACAGCCTCCGCGGTCAGGTTGGGCAGATCTGCCCGACGGTCTTGGCTGCCTTCATGCCTGGAGGAAAAGCAACGTGGCGTAAGAAGCTCTCTTTGCAAGTGTGGTGCTCGTGTGATGATATTGCTGTTATTGTCAGGTTGAACCAGGACAAACAGATGAGATCTCTCTTAGCTCTCTCTATCTCTTTCCTCGCTGACTCTTTTTCTCAGAAAATTCAGTTTGAAATTATTAGCCAAGAAGAGAGGCTCGAGTTATTTCGCTTGATCAACAAAGATTACTGCAAATGCAGACGGGAAGACGCGTGGACGGGAGAGAATGTTTGCGGTATGAACACACCAAAAACATCCAAAATCATGATGGTGCGATGGATGATGTCGATCGACTGTAATGCGATCTGCTTTACTTTTCGGCTTTTTTGTGTCTCTTTGTATTTGCGTCGACATTGGGTTCATGCACACTTCCGTTCCTGTGTTGGCCTTTGAACCGACACTGGCCGCTTTCAAACGCTTCTCTCGCTCTCTCTCGCTCCCTTTCCGGCAACCTCGTCGGTGAATCGAAAAGGAATAAATACCTTTTCACTCGACAGCTTGTCATCACGGGGAAAACAGCACAAACAGAGCACCGCACTTTCCATGGTTTCCAGAAAAGAAACTTTTGGTCTTTTTCGACCTCGCTTGATGCACATGTTTTGTAATCTATCCAGCTTCTCATTCGTCCATCTTGTCGGTGCCAATCAGCGCCAACCTTTTCTTGTATGCTTAGAGAGATTCGAGTCAGTCGACCTATCCCGGCATCTGAGAAGGAGCAACGGCGTTTGACCGAGAGAGGCACACAACAGCAACGCATCCCCAAGCCTCATCATCTCGAGAGGCAGATTTGAAACCGCACCAGACGCAAGCCACGCCCCGCTCTGATCCGTTTTCGCTTTATTAGACGGCTGTTTCTCTTCGTCGAGCTCGTCCCAACTTTGCCTTGCCTTCGCTTCTTTTCCTTGTTCTTCTCCTCCTCCATCCGTCCTGACTTCTTCTCTTCATCCATCCTTCCGCCGCTTACCAGACGAGTTTGTCGTCGTCGTTTGCCAACACCCCTTGGCACTGACACTCGTTGAAAGCTTTCCGTTTGCCTTTCTCCCTCTTTGCAACTCATACCCAACTCGATCCTTACGAGTCTCTTTCTACAAACCTTCTTGCGGACCCATTGTCAACCCTCCATTCCATCGCACACTCGCCAAAAAAATGGTCAACATCACCTACGGCGTCCTCGACGCCCCCGACGGCTCCGCCGCTAGCTCGAGCAGGATCGCCAACGGTACCGACATCATCGTCTCCTACGGTCCCAACGGCGAGAGCGTTGCCTCGTACTCGCCAGGTGACATCTCCTGGGTGCTCACATGTACCGCCCTCGTATGGATCATGATCCCCGGTCTTGGATACCTCTATTCTGGTCTGGCTCGCAGAAAGAACGCCCTCCACCTCCTCCTTCTCACCCTGGCCGCCCTCGCCGTCGTGTCCTTCCAGTGGTTCTTTTGGGGCTACTCGCTCGCCTTCTCCCAGACTTCGGGTGCGTTTTTGGGCAACCTGCGTAACTTCGGCTACATGGGTGTGCTCGAGAACCCCGTATCGCAGGCGTACAACAAGGTTCCCGAGATCGTATACGCCATCTACCAGTGCATGTTTGCCAACCTCGTCCCCGCCATTGCCATCGGTGCTGCGTGTGAGAGAGGCCGAGTTTGGCCTTTCTTGGTCTTTACCTTTATCTGGACTACGCTGGTGTACGACGTCATCGCCTGTTGGATCTGGAACCCCACCGGCTGGGCTTTCAAGTGGGGTGTCCTGGACTATGCTGGTGGCGGACCCGTCGAGATCAACTCGGGTATTACCGGTCTCGTCATCTCGTACTACCTCGGACCCCGTACAGGTTACGGTACCGAGCGATTGCTTTTCAAACCTCACAACGTCTCGTACATCTTCTTGGGCACGGTTTTCCTGTGGTTCGGATGGTTGGGTTTCAACGGCGCTTCCACTTTTGCTGCCAACCTGCGTGCCGCCATGGCCATCAGCGTCACCAACCTGGCTGCCTCCGGCGCAGGCTTGACATGGATGTTCCTCGACTGGCGACTCGAGCGTAAGTGGTCGGTGGTGGGCTTCTGTACCGGTGCAATTGCTGGCTTGGTCGCCATCACCCCGGCTGCTGGTTTCGTAGGTATGCCTGCCGGTCTCTTGATTGGTGTCGTTGCTGCGGCCGTCTCCAACTTTGCTACCGTGCTCAAGGGTCCCATGCGAGTCGACGACGTCATGGACATTTTCTCCGTCCACGCTCTCGCCGGTTACGTCGGAACCCTCATGACCGGCATCTTTACCCAAGCTTCCGTGGCCTACAACGACGGCAACACCGTCATCAACGGCGGTTGGCTCGATGGAAACTTTATCCAACTCGCTTACCAGTTGGCCTATTGCGTCGCCGTCACCGCTTGGTGTGGTGGTGTCACGTTTGCCATCATGTTTGTGGTCGACCACACTCCTTTCATCGGCCCCTTCCGGTCGAGCGAGATGGGCGAGGTGGTAGGCATGGACGAAGACCAGTGCGGCGAGTGGGCCTACGATTATGCATTCATCAACCGCGATCTCGAGGGCAACTACAAGCCCACTCACGGTCAGACGTTGGATATCAACGAAAAGATGCCTCACGTTCATCAGACCGATTCGTTCAGCAGCGGTGATAACACCTCGTCGAACGTGGCGCCTGCTAACGGCGCACCTGTCGCGTCGAGGGGAGATGCGCATGCTCAGGACGCTGTGCAGAGTGAACAGCCGGCTGGCGTGGAGATGAAGCAGGCCTCGTAAGAACGGGGTGGTAACTGTATATATCCTATTGTTTTCCGGCTTGCGTAGGGAAACTAGCTTTAATCTTGCAGCTTGCCGGTTTGAGAGTGGGTGTGAGGCAGAGAGTATGAGTGTAGCCACCGAGAGCGATAGCGAGGGTTTGTGAGTGGTGACTGCTGCAACGAACGAGCTACGAACAAAGGAACCTTCTCGGAGCTCGGTAGACGAGCAAATCATGCAAGCCGTGTTGCTTGGACTGTACCGTATCCGGCCGATTTGTCGGCTCGATCGTACTTACTAGAGTGGCTTCACCATGTGATAGCGACCTTCGCAGAAGAGAAGAAAAGAAAGCTTCTTCTTCTTCGCTCACCACCGCTCTGCCTGCTTTTTGCCGCTCTGTCCCGAAAAAAATATGGAAATGCTGCACACTCTCATGCAAAGGCGATCCGAAGAATCCATCTTTGCGGCTCAGTTGTGCATGACGCCGATCGTCGCGCGGCCTAAGTTAGGTCAGTGCTAGGCCTTGGCTTGTTCTTCAGCGATCAAGGTGCTCTCGATCTGCCAAATGAGCAAAGACAACTCTACCGCTTTAGCATGTCATCGCTCCATCGTCTCTTATTTCGCGATCGCTACATCTCTGCGGATCTGCATACTGCATTCAATTGACAACGAGCCGATCGGTACCTAACCTAAAAGTTAGCTGCAGAGCGGCAGACAGTGGCGCCAATCATACCTGTCTACCACGCTCAAGACCAAATTGAACCGCCGCGTCCGAGACCACCACTGTGCAATGCCGCCTTCCCGACGCGCTCATTAAGCCATCATGATGACGCCGTTCGAGCCTCCTATCCGTATGCCGCCACCGCTGCCATTGTTCTCGGCTTCATTTGGCAAGGGCTCCGCATGAACGACGCCAACACATGATTCTTCGGAAGAAACCCTCCTTGCCACCCAAAGCTACCGTAGTCTCTGTCACAAGTGTTCCCACCCACATCACCTTCATCACTCTCATCAGCCCTTCCGCAATTGTTTTTCGGGTCCTTAATGAAGGTCCCGTTTTCAACACAAACAAAAGCTTTTGCTCCAGACCAAAGCCGGCGGAGGACGACGACGAACAGAGCCTGAGTTCATATCTGTGGGGTGTCTGCCAGCTGCTTCATCTGCGGACGGCGCAACTACCCCTTTCCCGCAATTCAATCATTCCTACGGCGATTGAAAAGGCTCTCGAAGTCCCTCTAGCGAGCAGTCCCTGCAGCAAGGACATCATATTGCATTCAGAATGAAGTCGAGGTCGGAGCACTTTTCTCCTGCATTGCTGCTTTGACAAGTGCTCATTTATGGACGACGCCGCCCAAGGCCAAGACCTTTTGTCTCTTCAAGGTTCTCGTCTCCCTTCCGACCACCTAGTTGCAGCTTTTCCAGCTCCGAGGCTGTCAAGAACATCGGAGCTGTAGGCGAAAGATTTCACGTCCACCCTCTGTCACGTACAGGAGGTCGCCTTCCTGGTCGGCGGCTCTTTCGGACGGCCAACGGACGCCGGCCTCTGCTTCTGAACCTCTCACCTCGGCGGGGTGGTGGAGCGAGAACGGTGCACTTGTCAACGGCTCAGACGGAAGCAACAGGGGCCATGATGGTGGTCAAACCGTAGAAGGAAATCTTGCGATGGCCAATTCGTGGCCCACAGCTGAGAATCTGGGACGAACTCAAAGCTCTACTGGAAAAACACGGAGATGGAGTGTGGATGCAGTCAAGCGTACCGACAACAAGGGAAACGCAACATGGTCCAAGCAGGACCGGTTGTCAAGATCTCTTTCGGGCCATCTGCCGTATCTCAAGATAACTCCCCAGACCGGCACTCGATATGCAGTTCAGTCGCCTCGCACTCCATCCTTGGGCAGACCCCAACCGCACGACACTCCTCTTCGAGGATCCGTCTCGCCGACGACACATCCAAGAACCTCGCCGGCGAGGATGTGTCTATCCCAGCCTAATACACCTTCCGGCCAAGATGCGATCGATGGGAGCTCTCTCCTCGTCTACCTCAGCAACGATCATGGACTTACTTCACCCTGGTCAGAAAGCGCTCTGCCGCGAACTAGACCTGAATCACGAAGTTTTGCTGGAGAGTTCTCCGCCCTTAGCCCGCGTGCAACGTCGAGATCACCGAGCGCAACGCAAACAAACTCTCATCATGATGATGACGAAGATGACGCCTCGCGGCCTTATACCCCTGCTACGGTGCGACCTGGGTCTGCTGCCCTGGAACCAATTATTGAAGTCGCTGCTTCAGATCAAGACGTGTCCCTGGGCGATACAAGTGCTTTCGTGTTCGATCGATACAGGTTCTCGAGCAACTCAAGCCGTTCCGAACCGGCAGGAACGAGCGCTCCTGCAAGTCCAACCTCTGCACGGCGCTCGGCAGCATCGACAAGTAGAACCTCGCGGTCATCGTCGCCGCAAGATGGTTCGGCTGGATTCAGACCCAAGCAGTTCCTGCTACAGGGTGTCTTGGAAAGCTCTGAGCAAAGCACGGATAAGACAGGGCATTCTCGCAAACTCTCGCGCTCGTTCTCGGTTCCTTTGTTGGAGTTGGAGTCAACCCAGCCGAAAAGAAGATTCAAGGCGAGCGGAATGGATGAAGCGCAAAGCGTTATAGCCGAATCGCCACCTTCTCCCAGTGGAACATATACGACGCCGACTGCTGGCATGTCGGAGAAGCTTTCACCGTCGTGGGGATGCAAAGGTCCCACGATGTCTGCCTCGGCAGCCGAGAAGGGCATCCTTGCCGACAGCGACGCAGGCGGAGATCCTTCCAGCACGGTAACCACGGAAACAGGCTCAGTGTGCGAGCTTTCGGATCCGCCAACGTCCAAGTCGATCCCGACAGAGATCCGTGTCTTTGAGCCATCGGGCTGTTCATCTTTCCACATCAACGACGACGATGGTGCAACACAACACACACCTCCTCGATCGCGGTCCACAGACTGTACAAGCTGGCGACAGTCTGACTCTGTCCTTCCAGCAACAAGGCGAAAAGAGCAAACGTGTGGCGAAGGCGAAGCAGACCAAACCCTACGCGCTGACTCGCTCTCGCCACCGCGCTCTGCTGCCTCGGCCGAGACACGATCGAGCGAAAACATCGAACTGGTGCCGTGGCAAATTGCAACAACGGATTCAGCTAGCACAAGGAGGTCCGAAGAGATCTTTCGTCCTCTCAGCATGGCGCAGAGTCAAAACCGTGGAGCGGAGTCGTCGAGAGACACGTTGATGTCGGGGGCGTTTGCGAGGACGAGTGGGAGCCATGTGGCCTCTCGTCGGTCGACGTTGCAGATGCAGCAGACGGGGCTGAAGGGTGGCAGGGACTTTTTGTGGGGTAGGCCAGAGGTGGACGGTGGATATGCTATGGGTCGGAATGGATCGATTCGAGTTCGTCTTGATGGTGGGGATGCTTCTGTGCCTAGCACGAGCGTGGGTAGCGTTTCGACACTGACTCGTACAAATGCTGGACAGGATGCTGGCCGAAGACGTGATTCTCAGTTTGCGACTGGCCTTCGAACGAACAGCTCGCGAGAGTACACCATCGCTAGCCCGCCAGGTGGCGTGGATCGTCTGATCTTTGAACTGGAGCATAACACGACGGATAGCCGAGCCGACAAGGCAGCGAAAGCTCGTGATTACAGCAGCGGTTCATACATGCATCGACGCAGTTCGACGTTCGACCATGTCCGAATTGGCCATCGAAGCTCTTCCCTCTGCCGTCGAAATCAGAGTCTCGATGTGGATTTGCAGCAACGTCGTCGATCCACTTTGAATCCTTCGCTAGCTTTGGGTCTCGAAGCTGTAGTCGAGCGGCCTTCTCACTTTCCCGCGGTGGGAGGGTCTCCACCTTATCCACCGCATCTGCTGCTACATACGATGCGTCCTGGCACAGCTGAGCGCCCAGATCGCGACGTCGCCAAAGGTCGCCCAACCCAGCACACAACGACCACCACCGCCACATCGTCCCCTCTACCCCGCGCCCTCACTCTCTCCCTCTCCTCATTCATCCTCACCTACCAAATCCTCTTCTTCACCTTCGAAGCACCTTATCTATGGGCCGCCATCTCCCCAGCCCTCGCGCTCGCAGCAGCAGCCATGTTCCTCCTCCTCGACGCACTGATCCTTCAGCTGCATCTGCTACCTTTCTCGCCCAGGTATCTTCTCCTTCGACTAGCGATACTGGAGATACTGGCGATGGCCTACTGTAGCGGCCTTTCGGTGGTCAAGGTGGTCAAGCTCTCGCAGTCGCCGGATCAAGGTTCCGATGCGGCAGGGATTCACTTTGATCGTGTACGGAGTACACGGAGTCCAGACGGTGATGCGTTGGAAGAGGTGTTGAGAGATATGCCCATGTCAGCGGTGCTGTTTGGGTGCGGGTTGGTGGGTGTCGTTCTGGGTGTGGTGTTGGGTGTGTGGCTGCGGAGGAGGATGCAAAGAGGTCCGAAAGCGACAAAGGAGGGGCTCTAGATTGAAGTATAATAAAGACTTGCGCTCCTTTTCCGATCTACCCAGAGATCATATCTTCTGGCATTCGAGCTCGCATCGGCTCCGTGCTACTTTGATCCAGCTCATGTGGCCATTCAGCAAGACTCACATGGTGGCAAAGATCATGTCGAAGGCACCGACTCGTTTGACAGGCCTCGTTTAGGGCAGGAGGGCGCGCAAAAAAGTACGTTGTTAGAGCGTAGCCAGGATCACGTGCTACGTGCTGAGAAAGGTAGGCAACACGCGTGTTTTCTGTCGAGGAAAAAGTGTTGGTCTCGAAATCCATTTAGGCGTGACCAACAAGCTCAGCAGTCACAGCAGCCCACGCAGCGCAAATAACTTTGTATGCTTCACCGCTTGGCACCTCCCTCTGTTCCTTCAACGACAAGGATGCCGACGTTGAAACCGGCTATAGACACAGCCCAGTCATACAGCTCGATACCATCTCTAATCATACCCCGCCTTCGTTCCGCTATACTCTCATCGGACTTTCTCTAATCAAAGACGGAAGGGCACTCTTCATTACGGCACGGTCCAGCCCACTGCATCCTGCACTTTGACAGCACATGCATTGACTCGTTGACCAATGTCACCTGTCGTCACGCGGTCTACAGCAGCAACTGCCAAACACGCTCCGCTGCCGCCCGTCGTCCCCACCACCCATTCTTCCGAGTCTGTTTCGGCAACAACGGACGGGGATCGTCGTTCTTCCACTGCATCAGTAGCAAGAGAACCGTTTGTTCCCAAGCGCAAACCTACAAAGCCAGCACCGTACGCCTACCTTGTTTCGGAAGCGAGTGCTAGTGCCGATTCTCTACCCAACTTGGAGTCAGAGCTAAACCCAAGCTCGCCAGAGAAGCGCCTTAGCATCTTGGCTCGACCTGCATCTGCACTGGATACCACCTCGTGCGCTTCGCCTTTTGCTGCTGCTTCGAAGGGAAAACCTGCCAGACACCTTTCACCCAACGATACTCTGTCGGCTGTACAGCGTAACACGCCTCGAACGACTCGTTCCACTCGCTCGACCGATCGAAGTGCAGGATTGCTCTCTGTCGAAACCCATACATTGAGTGCACCGACCTCAACCGTCAACACACCGGTGCTCACCACCCGATCTGCTTTCGTTTCACCCACACCGAGGTCTCAAGAACAACCACCGCAAACAAGACCTCGTTCCCATACTCCTACCACCATGGCAGCACCAACAACAACCCCCGCGACGCCCAAGATCAAAGCGGCCGTCTCGGCTGATGTCGCCGCCCGCATCAGATCGCCCAAGAAGCATGCTTCGACCTCTGCGTTGAGATCTACTGCTAGCCAGGCTGCTTTGTCCGGAGCCGGCATGCGAACGGCTCATCCTCTACAACAGTCGAACAAGGACATGGAGCCGTATGCGCATTCGTCTTCTACTTGGCAACACAAGAGTGAAAGTGGTAAAGATGAAGCCGATCAGAATGGGGACAGCTCGTTTGTGTACGATGCGGATGCGGATGGTGCACAGGGTCATGGAGACGCAAGTGGACAAGAAACGGTGCAGGTGCATGTTCGTCTGCGTCCTCCCAAACGTGGCGAGGAATGTGCGTGGGTGACGAATCCGTACTCTGGGACTGTGGCGCTGGAAGCATCGATCGCAGGCGGGCGTACTCAGAGCGCCAATCTGGGACCGTTTACGTTTGACGGAATTCAAACGGGATCAGCCAATCGACCTGTCTACGTCTCTGTCGCGCGCCCGCTCGTCCGGGCAGCGCTCGACGGCTACGATGCCGTCGTCTTTGCCTACGGTCAAACTGCCTCAGGTAAGACGTTTACGCTGTCTGGGGACGAAAAGGGACAAGAAGCAGGCATCATCCCGCGGGCGGTGCGCGACATTTTCCGAGGCATCCAGCAAAGCTCTGCGCGCCGAGAGTATCTGTTGCGCGCGAGCTATCTCGAAATCTGGAACGAGGTGGTCAAGGACTTGCTCGAACCAAGCAATGTCCCGCAAGTTCGAGATGACAAGCGACGACGAGGAGGCAAAGGGACGACGGTGCAGCCGTTGAGAGAGGAGATTGTGACGAGTCCCGACCAGGTGAGGGACTTGCTCGCTCGAGGGCAGGCGAATCGACATGTCGGCGCAACGGACTGGAACGAGCGAAGTAGTCGATCGCATACGTGCTTCAAGATCACGATCGAGTCGTGGCAAAGAAGCGATCGGAGCCTGGCAGGCGGTGACAGGATGGGCAAAAAAGTCACCGTCTCGGAGCTGTGTCTGATCGATCTTGCAGGTAGCGAAAAGTACGTCAGCCAGGGAGCGGATCGTCGTGCGGAAGGGGCGCACATCAACAAATCGCTCCTGACGTTGGGCAAAGTGATCTACGCGCTTTCGGAAAAGACTTCTGGTTCTCCAACGGCGCACATTCCGTATCGGGATTCCAAACTGACTCGAATCCTGCAAAACTCGCTCTCGGGAAACGCACGGGTCGCGGTGGTTTGTACGATCAACCCCAACCCTTCTGCGGTGGATGAAAGTTTGTCGACGTTGAACTTTGCCAAGCGGATCAAGCGGGTGGGGCTGAATGCGAGGAGGAACGAGGTGGATCTGGCGGGTGGAGGAATCGGAGCAGAAGCGCAGGCGTTGATCTTGCGGTATCAGACGGAAGCGGATGCATTGCGCAAGATGGTGGACGATCTGCAGAGTAAGCAGGAGGCGGTGGTGGAGGATGAGAGGATCCGCGAGTTGCAGGAGAGGTTGGACGTGATTGGGTCGTTGGTGGTGAGGGGAGGACGTACGAGTGAGGAGGGCGGCATTTCGGAAGAAGAAGGCAGCGATACGCAGCAATCGAGGACGCCTTCGGGAAGCAGCGCCAGCGGGTTCACTCTGTCGTCTACGACGACTTCCCGTTCGACCTCGCAATCGTCGTACGCTCGACCCGTGAGCCCCGTCAAACGGTACAACTTTGGCTTTGACGATCCACCGCATCTGCTCGCCGAGAAACTCTTTCTCGCCAATCGCAAGATCGAGTCGCTCACCAAGAAGCTCGCCGCGCGACCCTCGTTACCCGCCACCGACGCGGCACAAGTGTCGCTCATCTCGTCGCTGCAACAGCAGGTGCGCGAACTCGAAGCGGTGTGCGAAGCGCAAGCTGCCGACGCACCGCCCAAAATCCGCGAAGACGTCGAACGAGAATTCAGCGCGCGTCTCGAAGAAGCGCGCAAAAAGTTGGAGGAGAAGGACGCCTTTATCCACGAACTGCAGTTGGAGGGAGAACGGCTTCGACGCGTCAACGACAAGCTGATGGAGTTGGCGCACCGACAGACGCAGGATATGGTGGAGAATCTGGCGTCGTCGCCCAAACGATCGCCACTCAAGGCGTCTGACGTCTGCAACGGTGTCGCGCGGTTGAGAGGAGCCGGTGCCGGTGCCGGTGCCGGTGCCGGTGCCGGAGCGGGCGGTGCAAAGGTCAGACCGATGAGCTTGTTCAACCCGACTTTCGCCGAAGTGGCCCATGAACAGAGAGGAGAGGAGAAGAAGCAACACACGGCAGCGGCGGCAGCGGCGGTCAAGCGAAGATCGATCAGCAACGACTATACGCTTCTGCAGATGGGGCAGTTGGAGACGGTGGAGCAGGAGATTCTGCAAAAGAGCGCAAGAATCCCGGCTAGCGAGACGTTTGCCGTGCTGCCACCATTCAGCAGCGGTTGATGGCGAGTTGCTTGTTTTTGGAAAAGAAAATGTAAGATGCCCAACCATAGATAGTTGCTTCTTTTTGGATTTTGCATTTGCTTTGTCATAATTTGGTTGGTAAGTGTGTCGTTGGTGTGTCGATTTTTCGAGCCGCCTTTTCCCTTGTCTTTTCGAGTGGCACCTGCAGTGATGAGTAATTTCTCCTCTTCCAAGTGTCGATCTTTCCGCTGCCGTCGAAAGGATCGCCCGAGTTGTTCCATCTCACCACCACCTTCTCCCATGCCATCCCCTGCCATCTCCCTTAGGTTCCCATATCCTTCTTCGATCTTCATACAGCGCAGTGCCTCAAAATAAAAAAAAAAAAAACGAGAAGGATCCACCAAAAACAAATGACTAGTCTGGGATTCGAACCCAGGAATCCTGGTGTTGTACGTGTTGTGCAATTGCAGTAGTGCGCAATTTGGTAGGAGAGGGGGCCGCCAAGCAAAAGGCACCCCACTATATCCTAAAACCAGTGTGTTAGGCCACTTCACCAACCAGCCAGATTTCCAAGCACGAGTGTGATCAAGAGGTGAGTTTATGTAGGGTATTGTGAGTGCAGAGAGTTCTGGGTGGATTAGGGACCGCATCCGGATGCGCTTTCCTTTTTATTTTATTATTACTATTGCTTTTTTTGGAAAGCACGCGCCATCCTACCAAAAAGGGAACCCGAATACCGCAGCTGAGTTGGAGTGGAGTGGAGATCTAGACTTTTTGGTTGTTACTTACTCTACTACCATCCATCGATCCCATCGCCATTCTAAGATCTTCGGCGTAACAACGTTTTGGTCCGCCGAGTTGCAATCGCCGCCCGTCGACAAGGCGCAGGTCTAGAGTCTGTTTGTTTCCAGAGTCAAGAGGTGCGAGGCTTATAGCTTCAGCGCTGCGTCACACTTTCGAGCGCATACTCGACAGCAAAGCAGGTGGGTGCTACCTACGCTTTTTTGCCATCGCGCACCCGTCAAAGACAGTCGGCTTTTGGTGGTAAGGTCGCTCTGCACACCTTGGCTTCCGGACGGCGTTTGACGAGTGCGGTCTGCAAGGATTTCGGGGATTGCGAGATTGCGGGATTGCGGCGGCTCGTCGTTCGATCTCGGAGGATATCGACTAGACCGATCGACCACTGAACGAGGCAGCTCGCTACCATCCCCAAAAGGATCATATTCATACCAGGCAGTCTCGTTCAAACATGTACCACAGCCTCCTGACAGCGTCGTTTTTCGTCGCGGTGCTCATCCTGCTCTACCGCAACCGGACATTTGTCATTTCGCTTCTACCGGAAAGCATCGCAACTCGTCTACCTGAATCTTGGCAGTCCACCGCCACCCATCTGCCGCTATCCAACCCTTCTCCTGGCTCACGCGGTTCGATCTTCTCACGGCTACTTTGGCGTTTTTCGCCGCGCTCCCACTACATGCCCGTTCCAGGCACCTCGTGGTCCGCCAACCTGTCCAACGGCCTCTCGTCGTCGCTGTTTGACATCACGGCCAACATCGACGCGTCCGATCCGCGATCCGGCCTGGATCCATCGGGTGCCCAAGATGTCCAGACCATCATGGCCACTCAGGGCGTGACGTTTGACCAGGCAAGGCTGATACGGCACAAGCAGATCTTGGTGCAGAACAATATCGATCCGAACACGGGGTTGCCGCTGGATAGCAAGGCGGTGACGAGTCTGGGTGGCAGGATGGGTGGTGCGAGTAGTAGAGGGTGACCTCGGGGGGTTCAGGGATGGAGAGAATTATACCCGATGTTCTTGTGGAAAAGTGTTGCCCTGTGCGGAAGGTAAAACGTGAATGCTGGCCGATAGTGAGAAGGAGCAGCGCCTGTGTCGAGACTACGTAGATCGTCGAGGGACAAGACTACGGATCCGGGCTGCCGACGGCGTCGCATCTCAACTGGCTCCAACCTCGCATCTCAACTCACCTTCAGAGCCGCCTCATCCCCCGAATCCACACCTGGCTCAGCTGACATGGCAACATCATTCACAACGATACAAATACAATCAGGGCCACAACGAGCACCCGGAAAATATACAAAGTGATTCTCCCCCACTACTGCTGCAATGAAACACACTCCAGCGTGCTCCTGCGTCTACACCACCCTTGGCCATCTACATCATCCGCTTCGAGCCACCCCGTCACCGCCTCCGGCACGTCCGGCCGGCTGAACCGCCGTCTGTACACCTCGTGACTCGACGCGCTCCTCCCCATGCTCGGCCTGCGGAATGGATCAAGGTCGAACACCGGTCCTGCCCCTCTGCTCGTCTCGGCGTTGTCGGCAGAGTTGTTGGACGACCGACGTTGGATGTGCAGGAGGGCGATGTCGTCCTGGGATTCGCGCCTGGTGTAGAAGCGGAACGGTACATACTCTCCAAGCCCTGCGTCGGCACCCGTCACGCTGTCGGAACGATGCGAGTATCGTCTGGCAAATCCGAGGTCCTGTGCGTACGGATCGATGCCAAGCCATAATGGTTTCTCGCCGTCCGGTGGCGGATCGTCGACGCTTGACGGTTCGCGCGATACACCTTGAGGAATCGTGGGCATCATTCTTGTCGAAGAGCCAAAGGTAGGCACGATACCGGACGAGCGCCTCCTTCCCATCTGCCAGATCGAGGCTGCGTCCGCCATCTGTCTGCGACGAGACGTAGCACGGCCCAGCGAAGACGTTGACACTCCTCCGGCACTCGACGGCGGTGGTGGCGACCGCAGCTCAAACTGCACCGACTCACCCCGCATCGAGCTACCTGTCGCACTAGGCCTCCTCGGCAACCCCCTCCTCTCCGCGCTACCCACCACCGAAGCTTGTCTACTCCCCGCAACGCTAACCGGTACATTCGAACCTTCAGAACAGCTCGTCCCCGACCAATCTTGCTCACTCGCGTCGACAAACATGTGCTCCAACAGCAAGCCACGCTTGCTCTGCTGCGGTGCGGCACCCGCCCTTGGCCAACTCGCCTGGTGAGCTCGAGGGCGATGGTTGATACTGCTCTGCAAGGAAGCCTTATTCTCGGCGTCTTGGAGCATCTTTTCCCACTCGGCCTCCTGTGCGGCTTTGGGGGTAGCAGACGGACTCGAGATGGAGAAGAGGCTGCGAACGCTATCTCTCGAAGACGGCCGTTTGGGACCTTTGCTGAGCCGGTTACAGCTGCCGGACCCTCGTCCCGGTGGGAGGTCCGGCAGGGAGAACGCCGGCGAAGTTGCGGGTGTTGAGACTGCCCCACTTTGCGCCGTCGAAAACGTAGAGTTGACCGAAGACGCCGAAAGCGGTGGCGAGAGTCCACACTTGAGATCTGCAAACCGTTCAGTCAGCGTCTCTGACGGCTCGTCGTGTTTACTGCGAGAGCGAGGGAAAGTTCCAAACCGCCGACTGGGATCCGCAGCCGGTGGCGTAGGCGTCTCGCGCACAAACGGTAGGATCTTCATCAAGATCCTCGACCGACGTTTCGAACTTGAATTGGAAGCATTGGATCGGATCGATCCATCATCGTGATGGTGTTGGCCTACGCCGCTCGTGCGGGCAGCTTGGCAAGCCAGCTCTGAACCTGGCTGAGACATTTTCTGTTCCAAACCGCCACCCCAATTTTTTTTGCAAAATGTCAGCTCACTGATATTTATAAAACAGGACACAGATCGCGCAGTAACTTACCCCGTCCGTCTGTTCTCCTGCGTCGCAGGTGGCGCCAAGAGGTGAATTGGTTCAGGTAGCGAAAGCGCCGACTTGTCCGAGTCCATCGACTGTTTCGCTGCACGCACCACCAAAACGCTCGATCCTCGAGGTGGGATCCGCGAACTGTCGATACCCGGCGTCGAAGGTGGAGCCGAAGACTCTTCGTCCGACGAAGCCAGTAGCAACTCTCGAATGTCTTCCTCTGCTGCCACTTGACCACTGGCGCGTTGTGTAGCCTCAGAGTCCGGATACACTAGCAGCGTACTTCTCGAAAAGTGCGTCTGCGAGTAGTGCAGCTGGTCAAACCGCGACGACTCGGTGGTGGTGCTGATGGTCGACACTGCAGCGGTAGTTGCTGCTCTTCTGAAACCCGGTCGTTGAGGGAAAGACGAAGCAACAGGTGAACCCGGAAGGCTACCTCCTTGCTTTTGCAAGATGATGCTGTTGGAACGTGAACGTGAAGGTTGCAAGAAGCTATCGGGAACAGTGAGCTTGCTGGACGAAGCGTGCGATGAAGAAGCGACAAAGTAGACGTCGTCGTTGCTCCTGTTGATGTGAGGGAGGGGGCCGGAGAGGATGGAGAGATGGGACATGATGGTCAAGAAAGAAGGGGAAAGAGAGAGAGGGAGGGGAGAGCTACTCGTGCTGGAAGTGAAGGGCTATTATGTGGCAGCCGAACGTGGGCGAGGTCAAAGGGTTATACAGGGGATTCCGCATTAAGACAAGTCTGAGACGGCCATCCTTATAACGTCTTTTCGGAACAGGCACGAGCTGCTAAGCGAGACATGTAGTAGCCCTCGTGCCTCCTCGGCTGACGCAGGACGCAGCGGTCCCACATGCTTGTCAGGAACACGGAACGTAAGCGTATAGCGAACACTTGCAGCGGCTTAGGCGGCGCCACGAGAGAGAGAGGGTGAGAGAGTCTGTCTGTGAGAGTCTACATCCACATCCACATTCAGCAGAGGAACAAACCTGCTTGGCCTCGGTGAACCCTTTTCTTTTCGACAGGCGACCTTGGACCGCCGAGAGTGAACCAGACGGACAACCAATATCGGATTCCGATCCGGTCAAAGGGGGATGAAAAAAAAAACGAGACCACCCCCAGAAAAGAAGCCATGTATGAGACATCCGGAACTGAGGAGATCAAATCAGCTTGTGCTCGTAGCCGGATCTTGGTCCCGGCAGCATGCAGTACTGTACTGTACTGTACATGCAGAAATCGACCAAGTGTCTTTGTTTGTGACAGGCCGAATTCGTCGTCATTCAATATTTTACTGGCATGTCGGTGGGCAGCGGAGTCCACTCGTTTGCCGACAAATCACAGAGTCGGGGAAGCCCGTCTCTTCCTCGCTTGAAGCAGTCTAGTTTCGCCTTGCTGATCACCTCAAAATGCCAGTCAACATTTCGTCGTAATTTTTTGTGACGACCAAATGGAAAATCTGACTGCCTGCGGAGTTCAAGAAAGCCTATGATCGACGGTGAGAATCGACCGCTGGTGGCTTGCTGTCACCAGCAAGATTCTGCGGTGCTACAATTGCATCCCAATGGAGGTCCAGAACTCGACTCACGTTCGGCTTCTCGTGATCGAGTAGCGACGGACAACCGGGGTGGATGTCTACATTTCACACAATGTCCGACACGCTTGATCAGTACAATACAGGCTGTACCGGTCGTCGTGAACAGTCGTGCTTTCTTTGCTGCGTGCTATAGCGGTGAAGAAGGTGCGGGTTCATATTCACCGCTTCCGGATAGTAAACAGCAAGCTTCTGTAGTACACATCACTGCTTTCAACTTACATCACTTGCATAAAGTGTCAACTTTGCATGTCAGCCATGAAAACGGCAGCAAGATCGAGTGGCTTGTGTTTCTAGGATAAATGTGTCAAAAGTGTCATCAATGCCGAAGGAAATAAAGCATGAAATGTGACAATGAGAAGAGAACGCAGGCCTTGCATGTTATGCGGAAGGATGGACTGCTCCCACAGAGTGGTGACAGGACAGGGTGGGCTGAGCCATCCAATTAAAGGGGGATGTAGTAAGGTGCAAGGACCTTCGGGGTGAGCAGGTCAATCCGAGACACTAGTCGGCATCGCGGACCGGGAGCGACGTGCATAGCCTTGCATCTACATAACAGGGCTGTTTCGGTCAGCTTCGTGTGGAGATTACTGTGCTTGGCCGGCCAAAGCTCGGAGTGGTGAAGGATTACTTTTCCCTTAGGGCCAAACAGAAGGAACTCATGACTGCAGGAGGCAGCAACTACACCCACGGACATGTCCTGCAAACAGAGAGAACGCAAAACAAACAGAGATCAACAACCCTTCCGAATGCGGAAGATGTTACTCACGTCGGACTGTCAAATTGCGCAGCATGTAGTGTCAACTTACATATTGTTAGCGCCACGCTAGCGGAAACTGCACTCTGCCGATCCGCTCTTTCGGATTTTCTACTGTAATTTGTTTTCGTGCTTTAGCGACGTGTCAAAGTCTGCATGGTCGACTTTATTCTCCGCTCCCTTCTGATCCTGCCTTCGGTCACCAAACAACAATTGAAGCCGGTCTCAGTGTCATGAAGCTGCACAGTCCTTTACTTGCGGAAAGCAATTGCCTTACACTTTCTTTGTCCAAGATAGGAGTCGCCAGCGTCGGGTGGCGTTTGCTTTGGCTCTCCGATGTGTGTCCGGCTGCAATGTCTAGATGTTGCAGGCCCCCTGCTGATCGGTGTGTCTCTCCCCTCCGTCTCTCTCAGCTTGGTGACCGGTTCTGCTGAGTGATCTGGGCCTTCGACTCGCGGAGTGGTTGTCGCTACTTGCTGACCGCCGTCTCGCTAGGCGTTTGATGGTCGCCGCGTTGCCGACTGAAAACCTGTCGGCAAAGGGTGTCATTCATCGTGAAAGCCGGTCACACTGGTTCTAGCTTGGTCTAGGCCTGATTCGTTTTCGGAAGCAGATGGCAGTCATCTAGACTACAGCTTTGCTTTCCGATTGCGCTTTAACTCTATCAGGGCTGATAGGTGCCGTGGAGTTGGAATGTGCCAATCTGTCGTCGTCGATCTTTACGTCGATTCTTCGTGCATTAAATTGTCAGGAAAGACGTGGTGGTAAAGCGACATGATGATGTGCTGTCTGACTGCAGCTGATAGCTTGTGCAAGCTGCGAGCACGGTTCGACCCCAATTCATGCATCAACAAACTTTGAAGCCTGCGATGCCACGCGCGTCTCCCGCGGCTGTCCTGACATCACAACGTAAAGCGTCTTTGATTATCCCTGTGGCAAGCATGGCTCGATTACCGCAATGCTGAGTTGCTGAATGTCTCCTTACTCTTGCACATGGTCAATGTATGCGTTAATGTCGCGTTGCGTTTGAACACGAGACGTCAGCACGTGTGTGAACGAGTGCGTTGAATCTCCATACATCTCAACCGCTTCTGTGGTCCATCCGTCTGCAGTCATCATCCCAGCATCGGTCCACATTCGGATGTCAATCGACTTTACTCTCCGTCAGTCGAGCTAAGAGCCCCGAGATCCGAGCTTCGGACTTGGGGTTGTCCTTGCTCATCGCATATGGAAGGTCGCTTCCAGCACTTGTTCCTTCTTCACAGGACCCTCCAGCGGGTGGATCCTTTTCTTTCTTCGCTCATCTTATGCAGCTCGGAAAAGACCCTTTCCTAGTCGGATCATGGCTTGTGAATGGATAAACCTGAGCCAGTTCGACATCCGACCGTTTTGTGGCGCTTCATGGCATGCCACACTGATATTGCCGAAAATGGCACAAGCATCATCATCCACCGAACTGATCAAGCTCCACTCACGACTCGTATAGGCTGTGGCTGGATCGTGTATCACCCAATAACATCCTAGTGGCTCTTTTCAGGCTCAATCACAAAATGGCACACCTTGGGTGGCTCCGACCGCCACAGTGCGGAGTTCCTGTTGATCAATGCTGTAAATGTCTGGTACCTGAGGTCGGTCTACTTGTTTGATCCCTTCAATTGACGACTCATGCTTCGGTAAACAGTGGTAGCCGCTCGGAAGTTCAATCTCAGAGTGCGAACAAAACCTGAGCACCATTTTCCTCCTTCCATCCTTGCTCCATCGTCATGTTACGTACTGTTCTGTACTGTGGCTTTAATCAGCTCATCGATCCGCAATCAAGTCAGTTGATCGATCGATCGATCATCGTGGCGTGTCTTGTTGCTGACCCTCGTGACCTTTTCGTGATCTGATGTGTGAGTCTTTATCTGAAGCATGCCCCTCTAGTGTTCTCACATTCACCCCATTCGCGGATGAGAAATTAACGAGTTGCCACCGCCAATACAGGACAGTAGTTGACCGACGCGAAGATGTTTGTTTTTATTGTTTGTCATGAAGCGTCGGCCGTCTGCCCGCTTCCAACTCCGCCTGGGAGCCTTCATCATCGGCTCTCTGTTTCTTCCTGCCAGATACTTCAGCTGTACGAGCCAGAAACTTTAAGAGTGCTGTAGGATGCTGTGTTAGGTACGGCATCGGCCGGCACAACCAGCTTTCAGGGAATTTGTGTCTCACCGTCAGCCCCTGTTTCGCATGCACTTATTGGAAGAACCTCTCGCACTGACGTGGACCGAGGAATCCTCACGCAGCCTCCAGTGCTTTTACAGCATGTACAGAGCCTGCATTCGTTACGTGTTCTGTCCCGGGCTGCGCTGTCAATGCCAAAGTTTCCCGCTCATGTACTGCATACTGTCGACTTCGTTGTACACCACGTCCATTGTCCGAGCTGGATGCAGTCTGGACGCAACCTGCTTTCAATTCTCAGCTCCACTTGACTCTTCTGAATCCATGTGAAGAATGCATAAATTGCGCTGACATGGTAGAAGAATTTCGTTTCTCTTCCGCAACGAACGAAGTCCGAGCTGTCAGCCATCCAGGCTTGCAATTCCGCAGGAAATAAACTTAGGAACGTATCATCAGCATGGCTTGAGTACCATTTTTGGACCATACAAGCGGTGTTCTTCTCATAGACGGTGCTCTCACGCTACGAAGACATACTTTGGTAGGCACAGACCGACTTTCGCTTATTATAGATGCGGTCCAATCTGTAATCCTATCTCATCACATCGGAGCGCGTGTCGATACCTTGTCATCATCATGCCCATTGACTCAATAAAGGCACGGGATCTACATCTTGTGAAGAGAAGAGCTCTTGTCCCTGTAGCGAGGTGCATCGAGAAGATGCAACCATGACTCGTCCGATGTACCAGTCGCTCACAAGGAGCTTTCCATCCGCTTTCTTGGAATCGAAGCTTGTGTTCCTGGCATACAGCTTGTGTCGGCAGCATTGCGTACTTTCGCTCTTGACTTGCCTTCCCGGCAATTCGGAAAGCCTGTCACCGTGGCGAGATGCATCGATGGCAGTGAAAGGGTCGGTCGTATTCGGAAAAAAGACCGCATCTGTCGTTACGATTATTTCTGTATGACACCAACAAGGTGAACCGGTACTGGAAAGACTGACCTGTAACGATGCTATTTTTTTGCAACAAACAGGAAAGTCGCCTTACGACTCGCTGGGGGGCAGGGTGCTCATAGAACGTTTGCTGAAGGGCACCCAGCAATAGATCTTCTCGACTGAGCTGGCGCTAACTATATTGCGCGGAGATAAACAAAGCTATCATGCCGACCCATTGTCCGAGACGATCGTGCTACCTGGCCATGAGAGCTCCGCTGCAGAAGCATGTCTTTGCTTCGAGGGCCCTTTATGAACGAAAGAGAAGAGCTTCATCCACCTCAAAAGTCTTGAGCCCATCTCAAAGCACGGTGCGCCCCCTGTTCGAATGAGTTGCCGGTCATGAATCTATCAAGACTAAAGCCTTTCAGGTGGAAAGCTGGGTCTTTTGGCAAGAACCATTCACACGCAACCGACAGCTGATCGATGATCGGGAAAGAGGAGAGCTGTGCAGTGTCTGCCTTCCTCCCATGCGGACTGTACTGTAGTGTACTGCAATGCAGACCTACATGCATCGGCAGGATCAAGTCGACACGGAGCGACATGTCGAGCATGGTCTGCCATTGCGATCTGACAGTCTTCTGACAAAAAACGCGCCTGTCTGTCTCGCGTCGCGAACAGGTGAAAAACAGGCGCAACGCGCAAATGACAGGTGTGAAGGCGAGGCGTTAAGTGTTGGTATTCTTGCTCCACACTTGCAGACTTTTGCGCTCGAGAGTGAGCTGAATCAAGATCGCGCTACCCTGCCTTAGAAATTCCGTACGCGGCTGAGCAACACTCTACAGAAAACGCGAAGATGCACATGCCAAATTTACACGACTGCAAAGCGCGTTTCAGTTGGAGGCTCGCAGCAGCAGCAAGACTCGAATCGGAGAGCGTAGCAGCTACAGCTACCTACCAGCCTTCTTCTTCTTCTTCTTCTTCTTCTTCTTCTCCTTCTTCTCAGACCCGGGCATCATCAGCAACCTCTACTTACATACATTGGTCTCGTCGCACCTGGACGCATACCCAACTGCCCATCTCTACAATCACCGCTCAAAGGCACCTCACCTGACCAGTCACTTTCCTTTCCACGAAGGGGTCCAATCTCTGGTCATAGCCTACGACAATGTCATCCAAGGCCAAGAAGCTGAGCGCCCTCGCCGCGCTCAAAGCCAAGCGCGATGGCATTCCTTCCGCAACAGTACGTCTCACACCACAGGCACAGTCAGCGGCCTCTCCCACGCTTGAACCTCACCACTGACCCATCACAATCTACTCTTCTTTCCCTCCTCCTGCTGCCACCTATAGACCTCCAAGTCCGGCAACTTTTCCGACGAAGACGACGCCATCTACGACGAAGTCTCCGAAGACGAGTACCGATCCATCCTTCGCGGTCGCATCATGGACGACGACTTTATCGAAGATGACGATGGTTCAGGCTATGTCGATCATGGTCAAGATGAATGGGATGACCGAGCACGGGGCGAATACGACCAGGACGATGACACAGAAGACGAGCAGGAATATTTTCAACGTACTGGCAAACGCAAACCCAAAAACGGTACCAAAGCACGTTCCAAACTCAAAGGTACAGACGCCCCATCCTCTGCATACCAAAAGTCCAGCCTCTCCGCTGCCTTCAGCAAGCAGCGCAAAGCTTCCAGCCGTCCCTCGAATGATCTCTCAGCGAGCCGTGCACGCGACGCGCAGCGAATGCGATTCGCCGCTCTCGATGCTTACCGTCCCACCGTGAGCAAGGAGAAGGAAGACGATTTCATGGCCACCCTCATGGGCAATCTCGACGAGTTTGGTGCACAGCCTTCCTCGTCCTCTCACGATCCAGCCAGTCCTTCTCCCGCCAACCGCCTTTCCTCGTCCCTCTCCAAGAAGCGGAAGCAGCACGAAGAGAGTGCCTTCTCCCGCTTCCGGACATCGAGCTCTCTTGGCACAAACAACGGATTCACAAGTCCTTCCTCCGGCGCTCCTACAAGCGACTCAGCACACCCGTCCAGCGACAACGTAGAACCTCGCGTACATGTCAGTGGAAGCGACACACCACCTTGGGGTCCCAACCTCGGCTCCGATCCCGTCTTCGAGCTCGACGACGAACTGCCCGCGTCCAACAAAAAGCTCCGTGGTCCCAAAGGCTTGCCCAGCCGTATCGGCAGCCTCGGACTTGGCGACACGGACAACGACGTCTTTATCAGCCATCCATCTGAACGCGCAGCAGGTCTCAGCAACGACGCACTCGCCTTTAGCGACGACGAGAACGAGCATTTGGCTGTTCGACGCGTCGAAGTGGGCTCGCACCCCGCAAAGACGGTCGATGCTCGTGGGCAGGCGTCACGTCCCAAGGCGAGCCCAGCTGTTGCTGTAGCGACACCGCGCGCGACCAAGGTCGAAGACGGCAAGACGGACCAAAAGACGCCATCTGCCTCGTCGTCATCCTCAACACCCATACCATCCCTCAAGGATGAGAACAAAACGCCTCCGAGCAGAAGCAGCTGGCAAAAGGTTCACAACGACCTCATGAAGAACGTCGAGCCGGCCACACCCACACCTGCTGCTGCTGCCAATGGCAGTGTCAAGACAGCAGCCGGCACTGCAGCACCATCGGCGGGCAAGATCAAAGCCTTTGAGGACGACAAGACTCTCTTCTTCTACTGGCTCGATCACCTCGAAGGCGAGAATGGCGTCGTCTATCTCGTCGGTAAAGTCAAGGACAAGGCGTCGGGTCGTTACGTCTCGTGCTGCTTGACTGTCAACGGCATCGAGCGATGCGTCTTCCTCTTGCCTCGCAGTAAGCAGCTCGAGAATGGTCACGAGACCGATCGCGCCGTTGGTGAAGACGAGATCTACGACGAGTTCGAGGATCTTTCGGCCAAGCACGGCATCAAGCGCTTTCTGTCCAAGTGGGTCACGCGCAAGTATGCTTTCGAGCATGCCGGCGTGCCTGCCGAGTCCAACTACATGAAGATTCGCTACGGCTTTGACGAGCCTCAGCTTCCGTTTGACTTCAAGGGCAGGACGTTTAGCAAAGCCTTCGGCACCAACACGTCGCCATTCGAGCTGTTGGTGGTCAAGCGACGCATCTTTGGTCCCAGCTGGCTTAAGATCTCGAACGCTGCCGTTGCTGAAGGCTCGACGCCCATCTCGTGGTGTAAGATGGAGGTCACGATCGACGATCCGAAAGATATCTCGCCCGTCTCGGACGCCGACACGACTTCGCCGCGTGAGACGCCGCCTCTGACCGTTATGTCTATCGCCGTTCGCACCGTCGTCAACCACAAGGAGAACAAGCAGGAGCTCGTCGCCGTCAGCGCACGCACCTGGAGCGACCACCAGATCGAGGATCCCACTCCGCCCGAACAGCTTCCCTGCTCCGTCTTCACCGCGGTTCGTCCCCTCGGGAACATGTTTCCTCCCGGCTTTGAGACCGAGGCTCGCAAAGGCAAGATCAAGATCCACACGCTCAAGTACGAACGCATGCTGCTCAATGCGCTGCTCGCCCAGATCCACAATGCCGACCCGGACGTGATTGTCGGCCACGAGTTCAACGGCGTCTCGCTCGACGTGCTTTTGCACCGCATGAAGGATCTTCGTGCCGACCACTGGTCTCGGGTTGGGCGATTCCGCCGTCCCAAGTGGCCCAAGCTGAAGCAAGGTATGAACCTCAAGATTCTCGCTGGTCGTTTGGTGTGCGATCTGGCGTCCGACAACGGCAAGTCGATGATCACTTCCACCACCTGGTCGCTCACCGAAATGTGCGGGACGCACCTCAAGATTCAACGCGAGGACATTGATCCCGAAGAGACCGCCTCGTTCTTCGACTCGCTGGCACCTTCGCCTGAGCGTCTCATGACATTCGTACGCCATTGCGAGGTGGACACGTTTTTCCAAATGGCGATCGCTGCCAAGGTGCAGATCTTGCCGCTGACCAAGCAGCTGACCAATCTTGCCGGTAACAGCTGGAACAAGACGCTCAACGGAGGACGTGCCGAGCGAAACGAGTACATTCTGTTGCACGACTTCCACCGCCAAAAGTACATCTGCCCGGACAAGATTTCGGCTTGGGAGAAGAAGCAGATCCAGCAAGCGGCCGAGTTGAAGGCCAAAGCGAAGGCTAAGGCTGGTGGTGCCGGTGCCGGTGCTGCTGCTGGCTTGACGGCAGCTAGCAGCAAGAAGGACAAGTTCAAGGGAGGTCTAGTATTCGAGCCCAAGCGTGGACTGTGGGACAAGTATATCTTGGTGATGGACTTTAACTCGCTTTATCCGTCTATCATTCAGGAGTTCAACATCGACTTTACTACGGTCGAACGACCGCCAACGCAAGGTCTTGAGGATGAGGAGGTGGCGGCGGCAGCGGCGACGTCTGCATCTGTTGCCGCTGCTTTGGCGGGCGGGGAAGGCGAGGCGGCTGCTGATGCTGTGGCTGACACGGACAAGATCCCCGAGATCCCTTCCTCCGACGTTGAACAAGGCGTGCTTCCACGCATCATCGCCCAGCTTGTCGCGCGTCGTCGCCAAGTCAAGTCGCTGATGAAGGACAAATCGGCTACAGCCTCGCAACTCATGCAGTGGAACATCAAGCAGCTTGCGCTCAAGCTCACCGCCAACTCAATGTACGGCTGTCTCGGATTCGAAAATTCGCGATTCTACGCTCGCCCCCTGGCCGCGTTGACCACGTTCAAGGGTCGAGAGATCCTGACGGCTACCAAAGATCTGGCCGAGTCGATGCTGTTGGATGTCATCTATGGTGACACCGATAGTGTCATGATCAACACCAACGCCACCGAGTATCGCGAAGCACTGCGGATCGGTCACGAGTTTAAAAAGTCGGTCAACGAACGATATCGTTTGCTCGAGATCGACATTGATGGTGTGTTTGAGCGGATGCTGTTGCTGCAGAAGAAAAAGTACGCTGCGGTGCTGGTGGACGAGGATGGCAAACGTACTACCGAGATCAAGGGTCTGGATATGAAGCGTCGCGAGTACTCGGCGTTATCGAAGAACGTGTCGAACTACGTTCTCGACCAGATCCTGTCGGGACAGGCGACGGAATTGGTCGTCGAGCATATCCACGAGTATCTTTCGGACATGTCTACCAAGGTCAAATCCGGCCAAGTCGCTCTGGACGACTTTATCATCTACAAGCGGCTCGGTAAGAACCCGGAGGACTATCCGGATGTCAAGTCGCAGCCGCACGTCCAGGTCGCTTTGCGCATCAAGGCTCGAGGTGGAAGTGCACGCATGGGAGATGTGATCCCTTACATTTTTTGTCTTGGCGAGGACGGAACTCCGAGTACCAAGACGGCGCAGGCGGAGCGGGCACACCATCCCGATGAACTGCGAAGGAAGGACAGCGAGCTCAAGATCGACTACGAGCACTATCTGGCGTTGCAGATCCTGCCACCGGTGGAGAGGTTGTGCGAGAGCATCGAAGGAACCGATCGATCGAGGCTGGCCGAGTGTTTGGGATTGGATCCGTCCAAGTATTCGAACGTCTCGGTGTCAGCATCTGCATCGGCGGATCGAGAGTTTGCCACGCTCGACTCGCAGATTCCGGACGAGGTGCGGTTTGCTTCGTGTGAACCACTCGAGCTTACCTGTCCTTCGTGTCGCGAGATGAGCACCTTCCTCGGTCCGGCACACCGTCGTCGAAGCGCCGCCATCCAACCGCTCTCGGACTCGACCAACACCTCAGCGCGCTCGTCGGAGCTTAACGCCATCTCGACCAAGGGTATCCGCTGCACCAACCCTGCATGCCAACGTCTGCTTCCGCTCGCGACCATCGCGATCCAACTCGAGCTCGCCATCCGCACCTACGTAGCGCGCTACTACGCCGGTTGGACCGAGTGCTCCGACCCCAACTGTCACTCGAAAACACGCATGGCCAGCGTCTACGCCAAACGCTGCCTCGCCATCCACGACGCCAAATCGGCGGCGCTGCTCGATGCCACCGCCACCGTCGGCTCGCACCTGGCATGCAGAGGTCGAGTGGAACCGAGTTACAGAGACAAGCAGCTGTACGACCAGCTGGTGTACCTCGAATCGCTGTTTGATGCGAACCGCATCCGGGCCAAGGTGGAAGGTGGAGCAGGAGCAGCAGTCAAAGGGTGGCAGGACGAAGTTTTGGCGACCCTGGATGTCAACAAGAGAGAGTTGGAGGTGCTGCACAAGACGATGGACAGGTATCTCGCAAAAAACGGCAGAAGGTTTGTCAAGCTGGCGAGCTTGTTTAGGTTTATGAAGGTTTGAAACCGTTTTCTTTTCTTTTTTTCCTTTTCAATGTATGTTGTTCTCACTCGAGCCAAGTTTGACAAGGATGGACTGATATTGAGCATTGCGAAAAGAGTAACGCTATCTAGGCAAGCAAGCAGCAAGGGAGGTTCGAAAGGCGGGTTTTGAGTCAGTCAAAAGATCATGTCGGTTGCCGCAGCCTCTCTCTCTGTCTTTCCACTTGCACCCCATCCGCCGCATTCTTCCGGCCACTCATGGCTAGGAAGATTTTGGCGATTGCAGAAACACAAAAAAATCAGTGTAACTATGACTAAAATAAAAACTCTTGACTCCTCGCCCAAACGTCAGAGAGAAGGGATTGGTAGGTCCACATCCTCCGACATGTGTTTGAAAGCTCCGAGATGATTGGGATGTTGTCATCATGTTTGTTTTCGATCGAATTCCGGGCATTGCCTAAACACTTGCTTGTCCACGAGACAGAGAGAGAGAGGGGGGGTGGCGGTTGTGGTATCAGGTAAAACTTACGAATTGATAGGAGGATCTGCAGCGAGCAAAGAAGATCAGACCTGCTGCGCTTTGCGAATGTACACAGCTTCCGCAGCCTTGTTCGATGTAGATCGAAGGGAAAGGGATGAAGAAGAGCGTACGAGCGAGCACAGATGGGGTTTCGACCAACGGAAATGCTGCTTGCAGATGGTTGTAAGAGGGAGAAACAAAGTCGCGTGCAGGAAGAGGAGTTGACACGATCTTTCCTCCCCCTGCCAAAAAAAAAAAACGCAAAAAAAGTCGCCCTTTTTCTTCTTCTAGCTGTCGATCACGTGAGATCCGCATGCCCGATCTATCGATCCCACTCAACCACCCCGAAAATCTAGGAAGCCCTTTGGCTGTTGAGCCATCAAGAAAAGTTGAAAAGAGTCGTCTGATCTCCAGTCCAGGGTCGAGGGTCGAGACGCAGCATTAAGACGCTGTCACCCAAGAGACTTGAGGTCAAATTTCGTCGTCGGGAACGACACACCTGAGCAGCTGAAAAAAAAGCGTCTCCCGTCAAAAGACTTGGTTCGAGATTCACAAGCCAATCTCGTCGCAACCACCCTTTGGACCCCCCGGTGAGCCACGCCAACGGATGCACGGATAGTCGCCCGCTTTTCTTGTTTCGCTTTCGCTTTATCGGGAATTTTTGGGAAATCCATCTTTTTTTTTATCGCGCGTTTTTGGCGCTGTGGAGCGACAGACCCGCGTTTGTCTCTTTTTCTTCTTCTTGTTCCAGATGAGAGATTATTCTTGCAGCTGGTTGGTCAGTCGGTCCGTCGCGAGCAGGAAGCGGATTCGAGATTCTTGATTAGGGCTTTTCCTTTTCTTTGGTGATGGTCTTCCGAGTCAGTCCTCTTTTTCAAGTTTGATCATCTCACACCACCATTTCTTATACCCGCATTCCCATCTCTTATTCGTCGTCGCAGACAAAAAGAAAACCTCGCACAAATGTCACCACCTCCAGGAGTCAAGCGCGAATCGGCGCAGGCGCGTCTTCTCGGTTCCGGTCTGTCTGGCATCGCCGAACTGATGGTCTTCCATCCCGTCGATACGGTGGCCAAACGGCTCATGTCGAACAAGGTATCCGGGCTGTCGATGGCGCAAGTCGTGTTTAAAGAGAAGGCGAGTGCTTCGGTATCGACCAAGTTTCTCTCGCTGTTTCCCGGCTTGGGCTATGCAGCGGGATACAAGGTGCTGCAGAGGATTTACAAGTTTGGAGGTCAACCGTACTTCAACGACTATCTGACGTCTCATCACAAGAAGCAGTTTGAGAGTGTTTTTGGTGAAAGGGCGGGTAAGAGCATCATGTCTGCTACCGCCGGTTCGTTGACGGGCATTGGAGAGATTGTCTTGTTACCCTTGGACGTGTTGAAGATCAAGAGGCAGACGAATCCAGAGGCCTTTAGGAGTAGAGGTTTCCTCAAGATCTTGGCCGACGAAAACATCAACCTTTATCGCGGTTGGGGTTGGACCGCTGCCCGTAACGCCCCCGGTTCGTTTGCCCTCTTTGGCGGTTCCGCTTTCACCAAAGAATACATCTTTGGCCTCAAAAACTACAGCGACGCCACATGGACCCAAAACTTCTTCGCCTCCATCGGCGGTTCCGTCGCCTCGATCACCGTCGCCGCTCCCTTGGACGTCGTCAAGACCCGCATCCAAAACGCCAACTTCGAATCCAAAGTCGGCGGCGTCACCATCATCAAAGACATGATCAAGAACGAAGGCTTCGGTGCCTTTTTCAAGGGCCTCACCCCAAAAGTCTTGGTCGTAGGCCCCAAGCTGGTGTTTTCCTTTACCATCGCCCAGAGCTTGATTCCCTTCTTTGGCAAGTATGTTTAGGAGCACAGAAGGCTAAATGGAGCGGCAGCCGCCGAGTAGTCGTCTTCGACTTTTGTATTGTATATATCAAAAAAGCAACTGCTCAGCTTTCAGTTTTGCAAAATCACCATTCAGACACACACACACATCCACGCAGACCGACGGCAAGGCGAACAGCACGATTGAAAACTCTATTTGCAAAACCGACAACTTCCATTCACAACTCTAAATGCTCTTCCAACGCCGGCGCTTTGTTATCCTTCTTCCTCTGCTTTTCCTCGTAGAACCGCTTGACACGCTCAGACAAACTATCGCCGACTTTCGCCATCCTCAGCGCCTGTGGCTGCTGCTGTTGCTGCTTCTGCTTCTTGCCGCGGTCATCGCCTCTATCTGTTCGGCTCGATGTATCGAGCTGGTGTTGCATCTGCGTGTTGATCACCTCTGCGATCTTGTCGGCCAGCTTCTTTTGCAGGTTTCCGTCTTCTTCGCCGCGCAGGACCGACATGAGGTCGTCGATTTCGAGCTGAAGTTCGAGATTGCCAGAATCATCATCGTCGTTGCGCCTTTTGCCTCCGTCACGGCGAAGGGGCTCTTTGCTGCCGTCTGAGGTAGGCTCGTCGGCGAGCTTGTTGACATGCAATTTGCCATTCTCGTCCAGACTGAGTTCGACCACGATTTCTTGTTCTTCATGCTCGTCGCCAACATGTGGGTCGTCATGCACATGGTCATGGCCATGGTGGTGATCGTGGTCGTGGACGTCATGCCCATCGTGGAAGAGTTGGTACAGAGCGCCTGGCCCACCAAGAGCTTCGTCGTAGTAGTCGTCATGCACCGAACCGTATCGCGAAGGATCGCCAAACGTGTGCGAGGTGGTCGTCGCTTCCTGTGCGCCTTCGGCACTGCTAGCCGTCGCCTGTTGTGACGATTCATCGCTGTCGGACTTGGTCGAGTCTGAATCTGATCGCTGTGCACGAGCGCCATCATCAGCGCCGGACAGCGAAGGCTGCATGATCTTGTCCGGATCCCCCACGGTGGGACCAGCATAGTCATCGGTAACGACCGAATGACACTGTATTGGAAGCGGAGCCTCCTCCTTTTCGCTGCCGAAAGCTGGGTCAGCGCAGAGTCGTGGGGTCTCGATGACGAGCACATAGTTGCAAATGGTGGTCTCCTTGAACATGACGATTCGATCCTCGAGCGGTTTGCGGTTAGAGCAGTGGAATTGCACCTCGACCGTGCGTGGCTGGTGGTTCATGTCGCACATGGTGCCATTGGTCCATCTCTGGGTGAGGTAGCGATGTCGTTGCGATTCGTTTCCCGTTGTGCTGGAAGCATCTCGAGCAGCTTCGACAGCCTTGTCGCTGTTGGAGCCCTTGAATTGAGCCAAGGCTTTTGCTTCAGCTGCAAAAAGTTCCTCTTCGTCCCAATCGCCGAACTGCACCTGTTCCACCAGATCCAGCCCAGCCGAGTTGATCAGCGACGGCAATCCACGTTTGGACGCTACTGCGACGCCTGTAGCAGACTCGTGTGATTCAGGTTGATTGGCCAGAGGTTGCTGCTGAGGTCGCTGATGGCTCTGATCGTCTCCGACAATATCTTCGTTCTGACGAGTCCATCGACCCAGGATGAAGGCCGGATATTCCGGATCGGCAATGGGATGCTGAAGCTTGCTGATCTTTTCCGCTGCTTCGATTGCGGCCTTCTTGCCAGCTTCACCGCCTCCCGCCGCCTTGAACGCCTTTTGCGCTGCGGTCTGCGTTCCGAGTTGGCGAAATTGACGGATCTCGCGGCCGTGACAGAAGCTGTAGGTGAACCAATCGGTGGTGTGATAGAGGCAAACCTTCTTTAGAGGGTCGAGCAGTGCCTGTGCAGATCGAATAAGCTCGTGCCTTGGGCGCGAAGATGCGGCAAAGGACGACGAATGACGGTTCGAGGTATCCCTGCTCGATGATGCGTAGGAAAAGTCGGGTATCGAGCAGAGCTGGAAATCATTCTGCGAGATTCGTTGCAGGGTCCACAGAACGGGTTGCGGTGCGTCCTCTTGCTGGCTACTGGATTGAGATCGTGAAAGTCCTGCTACTTCGAGAGATGAGATGAGGGTTGAATGGGGTGGCACGACTTGCGATGAGGTGGAAGAAGAGGACGAGGAAGAAGCCTGTTGCTGCTCGAGGATGTTGATCGCATCGCTATACTTGATGGGTAATGTCGGCTCGCCCTTGCCAATGCCGCCGAGCTTGACCTCGAAAGCGGGCTTGGCGAACACATCTTGCGGGAAGCCGGCAGAGGTGGAGGTTGCAGCATGGGTGGCACGTGCTTGGAGGTAGAGGAGTCCAAGTAGAAAGACGATGGACTTGGTGCTGACCGGTGAGGATGACAGCATGGCGAGGAGATGGCTTATGATTCTGTCATGAAGGGTGTTGCCGATCAATGGACGGTGAGTGGTTGCCCTAGTTGATGTGGTGGAAGCAAAGCAACCCTCTTCTCATACGTGTGCACATAGAGCTGAGCTGAGCTGAGCTGAGCTGGAACCTTGGAAACGAGAGGGTCCGCGCGTGGCTTTTGGTCTGTCTCGCACGGCTTAGACAGATGCGAGGCTGGAAATGTGGAGTGCAACGGCGTCCAAAACAGCACCTGAGCAGTGTTTTCGCGAAAGCTGACGCACAGGGCAATCCAAATTTCTCACCAGAGAGGCTCTCCAACTGCGAAATTTGGCTGCAAAGTCAAAGTGGCATGCGACTCTCTCTCTGAGTGTGTGGGCAGTGCAATGTCGTCGTCCATCACAACTCAGCTTCCGTTCTCATCATCATCATCATCATCATCGTCATCATCATCCTCAACGGCATCTGTACTTGCATCGCATCGTATTCGCTGTTCCGGCTTCATCAGCACCTTTTCTCCCCGCGTCCCGCGTCGAACAATCTCACGATTATTACCAGTCCGCATCCACCACGTCCAAAACCAGCGTTGCGTCGCTGTTAATAACTACTGATACCGTCATCGCATCGACCTCTGCCTGGATCCAGCGCTTCATTTGAATTGCTCTCTAAGACCATTCTAACATCAGATCTCTGACGTTATACAAGCAGGCCGCTGCCAGCCGCTCAAGATGAGCTCAGGAAACAATGATGATATGAATCCGTTCCAGATCCCCGATGACGAGAACGGTGCATCCAAACCATCGGCAGCAACAGCAGCAGCAGCATCCTCCTCTTCCTCCTCCGACTCTTCCACCTCACATTCATCTCTGCAGAATGGCACTCACGCGTCCGCTTCAAATCGCGTTCAGGAGGATGACGACAACCAGGGCTGGACCGGCTCTTCCTCGCGTGCACAGATGAACGCCTCTGTAGATCCCTCGTCCAACACCGATCAACCATCTTCTACTTCCTCGGCTCAGCGCGCTACCTTTGCCTCGCCGCCATCCATCATCGAAATAGTGGATGCACAAAAGTCAGCAGATGGAGGCTCCTCTTTCATCGTCTACGTCATTCGCAACGATACCACCGAGGCCAAGAGGAGATACTCCGAGTTTGAGGCACTACGCGAAGCACTGGTTCGATTGCATCCCACCATTATCATTGCGCCTATCCCTTCCAAACATACCCTCAGCGACTACGCGGCCAAGCAGAGCAAAGCAAAGGAAGACGCCACCATCATTGCTCGCCGTAAACGCATGCTCCAAAGCTTCCTTCGCCGATGCGACAACCATCCGAAACTCCGTGGCGACGAGGTGCTCCAAAAGTTTTTGGACGGCCGTTATCACTGGAACGACATAACTTCCTCGCCTCCGCTCGTTCATTTGCCCAAGAACAATTTGCGCGCACCCGTCCAAAACCCATCCGACCCGCATGCCAGCCCAGCGTATGCTCACCTTCCTTTGCCGTCTTCAGTTTCTTCGCTCCGACATCCAAATCAGCGCTTCATCGACTCGGAAGCTTTCACCAATCGCTTCGCAAATCACCTCTCGGGCAGCATGGAAAAAGTCAATCGTCGGCTCATGCGACGTTGGACAGAGGCGTCCACCGACTATGCAGAGCTCGGCGCTATCCTCAACGGCTTTTCGCTCACCGAGTCTGGGCAACTCGCCACCGCCATCGAACGAACAGGTCAAGCCGCCGATGCTGCTTACATTGCCACGGGTCAAATGTTGAAACAATGGGAAGAAAAGTTCACCGAGCCTCTGCACGAATACACCCAGTTCGCCGCCATCCTCCAGAAGCTGCTCAAGTGGCGCCATCTCAAACATCTACAGTATGAGCTCGCACAGGACGCGCTCGAAGCGAAAAAGACACAGCTCGAAGAGCTCGAGAGAGTAGAGAACGAGGCAAAGCGCTTGGAGGAAGCGTTGGAGCGTGGTGGAGCTGGATTGGTCAGCGGTGGTGGTCGTGTGACAGGCGGTGGCATCGACGCAAATGGCATCCGTGATGGTGTTGGATCTGGATTCCGTCCCTCGGCGTCTGTCTATGGACGTGCAAGTGGTGACGAGGGCGATAGCGCCAACGCAAAAGGTGGACGCGGTAACGGCAGCACCAACGGCGAAGCTACTCCAACTTCAACGACAGATGCAAATGGATCCCACCTCGCAAGATCGCGGGCCGCCTCTCCACCTTCTTCGCCCTCCAAACGATCCTCCTCCCGCTCTACCGGATACGGCCTGTTAGGCGCCATCACGCACACCTTCCAAAGCGTCATGGACGTCGATCGAGACGCCTCCCGGCGCAGTAACATCTCCAAGCTCCGCGAAGAGATTTCCCTCTTGGAAGAGGGACTTTCGCTCACCTCCAACGATCTTCACTACGCCACTCAAGCCATCCAAGCTGACCTCGACCGGTTCCAAAGGCAAAAAGTAAGCGATCTGAAGGACATGATGCTCGACTTTGCCAGGATGCATCGCGAATTCGCGCAAGCCAATCTGGACAATTGGAAAGAGGCCAAGAATGAAATCGATGCGGTGGAGAAGCCCGCCGGTATGCCCGAGAGCAGTTTGACCAGGAGGGACCAAGAAGGCGCGAGCACGCCGGGTGCGCCAGGTGCGAGGAGGAGGTCTTAGATTTTCGGTGCAATGCAAGATCAATCATAATGTTATGGGAGAGCAAATTTTGAGGTTGTGACAGGAAGGCGACGTCCGAAAGCTTGACCTGTTGAGTATGGCAGCAGAAGGGAACGTGGTGAGAACGATGCATCTCGCTTGAAAAGCGGGAAGCCCTTGCTACTGGAGGTGGGGTTTGGGGGGTTTCGTAAGGGTCTTGGCGAAGTTTGTTCTTGTGTCGGAATGACACGCGAGCGGATAAGGTTGGAGAAGCATGAGAAAGAGCAAGTGGGTTGACAGGGTGAAGGGTCGAAAGAGCCAAAGGGATGAGAGGGAGGGGGTCTGTGTCGCTTTTGCACCCCTGTAAGCGCTTTTTCAGAGAGATGTGTGAGGGGTTGTGTGAGGGACGAGAGGTTGCTTTCCGACTTCCAACGAGCGACAGCATATCAAGAAGCGGTGCTCTGAGGGTGGTTGGCGATGCGTCTACCGACTTGGATCAGCATCGTGGTCGCGTTCATCTCCTCTGGCGTGGTTCATACCAGTCGATCCTCGTCCGAACTCGCATCCGACCTTGTCCCTACTTCATCCGCTCTTTCGGTTTGCACCTCACTCGTTTCGCTCCTCCCACGCTCCATCGTCCTGCTTGTCACCTCCCCCAGCTACACCTCCGCCGCGACATCGGCCTACAACCCGCTCAACGCGGCCCTCTCTCCAGCATGCATCATCCAACCCACCACTACCGCCCATCTATCCACCACCATGCACGTTATCCACCAGCATCGCGTACACTACGCCGTCCGAGCCGGTGGCCACTCGGGCATGACTGGCTGGGACGCTACCGAGCGAGGGGTGCTCATCGATCTATCCAAACTAACCCACTTCCAGTACGATCCTGACGGGCAAACAGTCACCGTGGGTGCTGGATTACGCTGGTCGCAGATCTACGAGTTGTCCGAGAAGTTTGGAGTGAGCCCGATGGGTGGTAGAGTCGGACACGTTGGTACGGGTTTACTCTTGGGTGGTGGGTTGAGCTTGCTTTCCCCCATGTACGGGTATGCATGCGATGGGATCGTCGGCGTCCAAGTCGTCACTGTTCAAGGCTATGTACGACACATTGACGCCCGATCGCATCCGTCGTGGTTGCGGGCGATCAAAGGCGGAGGAGGACGCTTCGGCATTGTCACCTCGTACACGCTCAGAGCGTTTCCAACCGGAACTCGCGACGAAGAGCGCTGGTTCGGCGGGTCGGTGACGACTCTAACCCGCTCCGGGATGGACTCGATGGTTTTGTTGACCGAAGAATTCGTTGCCGAACCGCACGACGACCCGCGGGCAACCATGCTGTCCAACGTCGGGATGATCAAGCAGAACGGCGTGCCGTTCTGGTGTGGTACAGCATTCTTGTTCTACCAGGGCACCAAGGCCGAGTTCGAACGCGTATTCGCACGTTTCATGGCCATCCCAGAAGCGTCGATAGACATCAGGACAATGAGCTACATCGAAGCGTCCCAAACCATTCCTTTAGGCTGGGCGGCTGACCAAGCATATAAATGGATCGGTGGCAGCCTCTATCCGCACTCCCACTCGTACCTCTCCCTCTGGCGTAACGTCAGTTCGTTCCTCGCCCACCACGAAGCAACGCTCGACTCGGCCTTTCTATCCATAACGCCGGTTCGCACCACCCAGATCAAAGCCGGCTACGCAGCAGGAGGGAACGCTCTTTCACCACCCAAAGGAAAACCGTATGCGCACTGGTTGTGCTCGCAGATCCTCGCGCATGGGACAAACGAGTTTCCGAACGAGTTGGATGAGGATCGCTTGAGGTTGATCGAGCAGAATCCGAGCAGTGCCGGGTTGCCCTTGTTGCTGAATGAGGTTGATGAGAGTCAGAGGGTGTTTGGGAGCTATGGTTGGTATAGAGGGTTAAGGGAGCTTTACACGAGGGTGGATCTGAAAGGGTTTGCTGTAAGGTATCAGGATGGGCCGGCGTTTTGACTTGTTGTCTGAGACGAGGGTATCGATTTGTGAGCTCCAGAGACTGCGCGATATAGAAAGTGGTTTCGACAAATGTGATCGTGTGCGATTCCGTGGCTGTGATCCGTATCGACAGGTGTAATCTTTGCTTGAAGGATGATGATGTCGAAGCGGCTGGAAAGATGATTATGTCAAGGTCGAGAAGCATCACTGGTTTGTGATAGCAGATCGAACGAGTTGCATGAACTCGTCCACTGCATCTTGACCTGATTCACGTATCGAGCGATGCAAGGTAAACGCTCCTCTGATGATATCCTTGATTGCCTTTTCTTGCTCCGTCTTGTCTCTTGCTTGCGCCTCTGCTCCCCTCGTTGCTACTCCATCATCCGCCTGCACCACACGCTTACCGTCTCCGCTCTCGCCGTCATCAGAGAATCCAGCCCAAAAATCATCAGCGTCATTGATGTATTCCGCTCCACCCTGTTCCTCGCGTTGCCGTTCCTCCTCGCTCTGCACTTCTTGCCTCTGCCTTCCCGCCCTGGCCGTACACCTCTCCGGCCACCGATGCAACCCTCCCTCGACCTGTTCCATCTCCGCCTGCCTCAGACTGAACAGATTGTCCAGCCGCAACACTCCCTCGTCGTCCCCCACCAGCATCATGTACAACTTGACCTCTTCAAACTCCTCGACCTGTGGGAATCGGACCAGCAACCGTCTCTGCGTATGCCATGCATCACAACAAAACGTATCGTAGTCGAACAACTCGATGGGATCCTCTTCGCCCTCTTTTGCGATCGCATGGGCTTTGATGCGGCGCTGAAAGAGGTTGTGAGCGGTAAGGCCGATGTCGGTAGAAGAGATGGTCAATTCGATGGGCGGACGCGAGATGGAGGATGTGAAGGCGCGTTGGGAGGCGTTGCGCTCAGCGTCGGAGATGAGTGCGGACGAGGAAGAGAAGGTTTCGGAAGAGTCGTAGGCGTGTGGTGTGACAACGCCGAGCATGCGTTGTCGCATGAGGAGATCTGGTGAGAGTTGGTTGGGGGTCAACTCTGGTGGAGTTGTGAGGAGGAGGGAGGTGAGGATGCTGCGAAGCGATTCGAACTTTCTGTTTGAGATCGTGAGAGCGGTGGAGTCGTCAGAAGCGTAGCTTGACGCTGGCAACCGTTGGGTGTTGATGCGATGAAATGGATTCGACATCGTGGAGGCGCCTTGCGATGAGGATGAGAAGGACGATGGTGTGCGAGATGAATAGAGATGCAAGGATTGAGATGTCGAATGACACCAAAAAAGAAGAAGAAAAACAATTGCCGATCAATTGGCCGACGTCTTCAGAGCTTTGGACCCTTTTACAGTCGGTCGTGGCTCAGCTTCAACCTTCTCCCTCCACCAACCATCATTCACGCCACCCAACGGCAACCGCCGTCACGGGTCCATCCCCACCATGAACACATCATCACCCCCTCGCCGCAACCGCCGCGAACCACCACCAACTTCCCTGCCCGATCACTTTGCCCGCAAAGGCTACCTCTCCGTCTCCGACCTCGTCGGTCCATCCTGGTGCGAGTACAATTACCAATACGGCATCCTCTCCCTCTCCCACCTTCCTCCCTCACAGCGTCCGGCAACCATCACAACCGAAGCCGGTCAGACTCTCGCAGCAGCACCCGCTCTCGTCGCGCAGAGAGAAACGACCCTGCAAGCTGGAAAAGCGGTGCACACTCTTCTCGAGAACGAGGTTGCACCGGTACAGGTGGTGGTCGAGACCGAGACCAAGGAGGACAGCTGGGCGTTGAGACTGTTGAATTTGTGGTGCGATATTCAGAGTCTGGTGCAGATGAGGCCGGAAAAGGGCAAGGGGAAGGAGAGTGCGTGTGTTCGAGAGGTTCCCGTGTATGGGTGGATTCATGGCGTGCTGGTGATGGGGGTGATTGATGAGATTGCCAAGCGACCGCTTGACCTCACGGAGCATGGGCAGAACACCAAGACTTGGGCTAGTCAGGAAGACTGGAAGAAGTCGCAGTCGCGCCGCAAATCGTCAACAAGTTTGAAGAAAACCAAGACGTCCAACAACGATGCCCCTCGACCGCTCACCGCTTTCTTCGGCTCCTCACAGCCATCACAACCTGTTCCGAACGTCGACAAGCCGGCAAGCCAAGGCTGGGCCTACTACCTATCCGACACCAAAACCCGCATCTCCTCCTGGCTACCCGCCGAAGAAGACCAGTTCTCCGCCCGCATGCAGTGCATGACCTACAAACGCCTCTTTGACGGGCTCCTTCTCGGCGCGCTCTCTTCCACCTCCCCCATCGCCCACGGCTTCGACCCCAACGCAACACCCATGGACTGGGCTCGCACTTTCACAGCGCTATCGCTCGACCCTCACCAACCGCTGTCCGAGGCGTTTCTAAGGGATGCCCGACTGGTGTGTGAAAGTTGGGGTGTAGATCTGGCACAGTGGGTGGGCGACAACGGGGCTGATGTGTGTACGTTGGATCATGTGAGGTTGCTGTTGGAGCTCGGGTTGAGGGGGTTGGTGGAGGATGCGGCTGAGGGGAGAGCGGGTGGACATGGAGGAGGGGTGATTCAGGATGTGTTGGCGTTGACGTATAGGCGGCAGACGAGGGGTAGGCGGGTGAAGCGGAAGACGGCACGGGCGGTTGGGGACGATGGGAAGCAAGACGCGAGGCAGGCGACGCTCGACAGCAGCCTGACACAAGCTCGCAATGCCAAGCCCGACGACGAGGGTGTACAGCTGCTCCTCGAAGCGGAAGTCACAGCAGACACCGCTACGCCAACCATCGAAGCACAGAAGAACCTTGACGCACTCCAAGGCAAAACCGACGCAGCCCAGGCCATCTCAACCACGCTACCCTCGCCTCCGCCTTCCACCCCCCTTCGCAACCCCACTCCTTCACCACCCTCACCCCTACCACCCACCACCTCCATCCTAGGAACCATCCACTTTACCCACAACCCTACCACCCTCGATGCACATCTCCGTCACACCCTTTCGCTATGGAACGGCACACGCGCGCCGATTGGCGTGACCACGGATCAGACACGTCGATGCTGGACCTGCGAGTGGATGCAAGGCTGTGAATGGCGCAGCAGCCAAGCTGAACAGGCGGGTGGAAGACGAGCGGTGGCCAAGGTAGGGATTCAGACGGATGAGAAGGACGACGATGAGTTTTGGCAGAGTGTCGATTACGAGGCAATCCAAGTTCGTGATGGTCAAGGTAATCTCGTTGCTTGGTAGAGTGGCAATTGCAATATATGCCCCTCTTTTTTATCAGCTTAGCGGTCTCAACTTGGGCTCTGCGGGATCCCACGGTCCTTTGATCTCCATCTTCCATCTCTGCGCATGCACAATCCACCACGGACACGCGACACTCACAAAGCTCACCACCACATTGATCCACACCACCACCGTCACTTCCCATCCACCTCTCTGCAACCAGTGAAACAGCCCCACGACTACCATGCACAACACGTAGACGCTCACAAACTCGGCCACTCCTGCGTGGCTCTCCCTCCCGCTGGTGGGAGCAAACATGACCACCGCCAGCACCAGTAGCGTAAACGTCTCGCGATCCGTCTGCAGTCGCGAAGCCAGTACTACACTGGCCGAAATCGCCGCGTTGAACGACAGACTCGACGAAAGCTGTTGGCCCTTGACGCCCGAATAGTCGGCCAGCGTAAGGTGCAGCGCAAAGAGCAGCACAGCCAACGCCCAGATCGTATCCGACGTCGTCGACTCGGTCAAGGTGCGCAAAACCGGCGATACGGCCATCAGCACCAACGCCATGATGATCTTGCTCACCACACTGCCGAGTGCCTTCCTGTGGCTGCTCGCGCGTTGGCGATCGCCGCTGCAATGAAGCAGCTTTACAAGGCCGAATATAGCCATGCTGAAACCGAGCAGCACCTCTGCATCCACCGTACGCAGATGCAAGTGTACAAACAGCAAGGCGAACAGACATACGCATAGAAACCGACTCGAGATGCGCAACGACGCAATCATAACTTGCCGCCGCGAGAGCAAGACGACTTGCGAATTGGTTCGTAGATCCGACAGAAACGTCGCGGGTACAAAGTTGTCGGCGAAAGGCTGTTTGCGCCAGAGCACCTTTTCGAACTGAACCTCGGCGGGACGAGTACCGCTCGACATGGCGGCGGATCTCAATCTCGCACCTGCTATGCTTATGGATGAAACTGAGCGCCTTATCGCCCACCGCCAGAGATGCCCGGCTTGCCACCGCGTTTCCGTGCAAAGACGACCTTGTCTTGATCTTTGCCCCTGTCGTGCTTCTTGTGCTTCTTTTGCGAGCGAGAGTCTTGTTGCTGGTTGTTGCTCTTCTTGTTATGAGTCGACTTGGCGCTGAGAGAGCCGGGCTTAACAAAACCTTTTGGCTCTTCCTCTTTCTCACTCTCGTCAAAGTCTGGTTCTAGAGTTTGATCGTCCTCGTCGTCCTGTTGCCCTCGCGACCTCTTCTTGGAATCTTGCTCTTCTCGCTCGTCGTCTTGGCCTTGCTTCTGCTTGCCCAGCTTTCCGAACGTCTGCCGCTGACTCGTTCTGCCCGGATTTGTCGCCTCGCTCGGTTGCTCCTTCTCCCTCGTGATCAGCCAAGCGTCAAACCCCGCCTCCTGGGATATCGTTGGAACGTCTGTCGCCTTGGTCTTGTTTCCACGATTCGATCCGGTCGCTTTCGCTCTCAACCTCGCAATCGCAGCGGGAGACAGCGACCACTGTTCTTCTTCTGCTGCTGCTGCTCCAAACGCAGGCGAGCCAGGGATACAGGGTGCGGGAGAGGAAGCGGCAGGTGAAGGCGAACCTAGTGGCGTTCGTGAAGAGGATGCGGTGGATTTTGTAGGCGTACTGCTGGTCGAGGGAGAGGCACGTTGCATAAACTTGAGCGCACTGACACGCCCACTAAGCGATGTGACTGTGGCCGATCGACCTGGTGGTGCCGACATGAGAGATGGCTTTGGCTTTGTGAAGAGGGCCGGTGATGGTGGTGGGAGTGAGAGTGAGAGTGGTTTGCAGAGAATGTGGAGCCAACACCTTTTCTTTTCATTTCTTTTTTTTTTTTTGGGACGCAAAGACCAACAAAAAGCAAAAAAGTCGTTGGAAAAGAAAGAAAAAATGCGAATAAATGGTTGCAAAAAAACGAGGCTTCAAGAATCGAAGGGTATACAACAACAAACTCTTGTATCAATCGTCGTCATGATCGCCTACGAAGCCATCGTTTTCCTTGGGATCGGCTCTGCGCACTCTTGTAGGATTGACAAGCGACAGCGCCCTCTGCGACTGCGACGGCTTTTCAGGTGCATCGCTTGACAGCGAAATCAGATCGTCGGAGCTCGGTCCGCCACCTCCTGCCATACCATTGGAACTGCTACTACTCGGCAAACCAGATTTGTACCTTGAACCGGACGCTGGGGAAGACGGCGTCATCGTCACCCGCTGAGACCTCTGAGACGCACCTGGCGGAACAGCAGGGCCTAGACCTATTACAGGTCGTCTGCCCGCACGCGCATGAGCGGCCGACGGAGCAGCAAGTAGCGACCGATACTTGTGCCGTTCCTCACGCAGCGCTTGCTGGGTGTTTTCCAGCTTGCGTTGCAGTTGCGACAGCTCGATTGAGGCTACGCTTTCGGCGTCGTTTGAGACTGATTTGGATACGGTGGTGTCGGATGGAGGATAGCACGTGCTGAGAAGGAGAACTTCTGTGCTTCGAATTCGAGCTAGTCTGTCGTCGAGCTTGTTGAGCTTGAGTCGGATAGGATCCTGTTCGACATCGATGTACAGCTTGATGGATGGCCACGAGCCGTCTGGATTGCGAGCAGACTGCTTCATTCCTATCATGATGCTTTGTCGATTGAAGGCGGTGAGGATCTTGTCTACGAATTGCTGGCATTGTTGCTCTGTAAGCTCCATTGGCTTGCTTGAAGGTGAAGACGCCTTTTTCCCACCGGAAGTAGTGATAAGTCGCGTGAGCTCATGTCCATCCAGCGAGACACCCCACCACCATGTATCGATGGATCCGACTGTGACGCTCAGAGTTCCTTCCAGATCATGATTTGCGAGGCGCCGCTTCTTGATTGTCAGTTGCGACTCGTCTCGATTATAAGAAGATGGACGGTAGATGCCATACTGAAAGGCGATCACAAACCTGCTAAGCAGAGATTCATCCGTCTCGATGATGGTGTGTATGCAGTTGAGTTGTGACAGCGCTTCGCTCATCTTGAGGCGCGGCTACGATCGACAGCCACATGAAGCGGAGGTTATTGCAGCAGCGACGGGTGTCATGGGAGTGGACCTTCCAGATGGTGCATGGATGACGGGAGGAGCAGCGCTGTGTGGTCCGCTCGACGCTGCTGAAGGAGCGTCTCAAAGAGGTTGGTTGGCTTGGTCGTGGTAAGCAGGAAGCGGAAAGAGTCAAGCCGCATCAAATTCGGAAAGTCGGCATTTGGACCCTGCATTTGACCATCCCGCTTGCTCATCGCCGAGATCCGAAGTTTCCGCTCAAGCCATGCTTAACGACATGGTATAGAATAGATTACAAAGAGATGGCTGCTCATTCGTCCAGTCGTTCGCACACACATATCAACGCCGAGTGAGACAGGCGATGATAGTTGTTCAAGGTCTGTACGATTACTTGTCTTTGCAGTCCTTCCTAGACCCTCAGTAAGCATACTCAAAGTAAGGATTCTGCCAGTCGGTCCAATCCTCCAGAATTGCCCGCCTTTTGATCTCATCCACCTCCTCCTTGCTTTTCCCCTCTTGCTCCCTCGCCTGCCTCCTCGCTCTGTTCTGCCACCACAATCCCGCATCCAAGATGAGCGTCAGAACAATCGTAATAGCCATGCACGTGATGATAGCCACAAACGTCCGGCGGTAATGAATCGGTGCTTCAGAGGCAAGCGTCAGATAGGGAGCGATGATGTTGCCCACATTGTACCCGGCAAAGACAAACGCCGAAGTGATCGACTGCTTCGTCGCTCCAGCGACATTGGCCGTGCTCAACGACAGCATCAGTACAAACGGCGCACCGAAAATCGGCAGCAGATAGTACCCCGCCAACGGAATGGCACGATTCGACCAATCCCCCTTCCAGATCATGGCGGCGCCTGCAATGACAGGTAAGCACGTGAGAATGAGCAAGATGGATCGAGAATTTTTCACCTTGAGCACGACGATGGTCGAAATGTAGATCGAGACGGCTGTAGTGGCACCACCGGGAGTCTGGAGGATGATGGATCGCAGCGAGGTGTAGCCGAACGACTTGATGATGTACGCGCCAAAGGCTGTTACGCCTCCGTTGCAGATGTAGATGCTGATGGCTTGGAGGAAGAAGAGGTAGATCTTGTAGTCGAGCAGCGCCTCTTTGATTTGGCGTGGATTCCAGCGTTGACGAATGCCCGATGTAGAGGCAGACACGTTGAGTGAGGCAAGCTTGTCTTTGAATCCGCTTGTGGGCAAGGGATTGGCAACCGGTTCTTCAGCAACGTGAGCTGCAGACTCGTTGTCCGAGACATCCTCTTTGCGGTCGTTGGTCGAGCTCGCACGGAGGGTAGAAGCGTCGTCTTCGTCCACCTCTCCCGTAATGTTGGAGCGCAGACGACCGACAGCCAGACTCTTTTCCTCTGGAGAGAAGCGATTGTACCCTGGGATCTTGATCAGAGCGTCGCCGATGGGCGACGATGGCAGGAGCAGCAGCATGACACCTCCGAAGACGATGGTGAGCGCACCAGCAAAGAGGAACATGTACTTCCAAGCAGCCAGCTTGGCACCTGCCCTGCTGCCAGCTTTGCCCAGCCCATAGTTGACCAGACCAGAAAAAATCGAGAAGAGACCTGTTGCCGAATACCAGATGCCCAACCTGAGCGGCTGTTCTGACCTCTTGTACCAGGATCGAGTGATCAGCACAAAACCGGGGCTGACGGCGCTCTCGATTGCGCCCAAGAAGAAACGCTGTGCGATCAAGCCTCTCCAACTGCCGATGGCGGGGGTGAGGATGACGATGGCCCCCCAAAGCACAATGGCGCATCCGAGAAAGACGTTGGGACGGAAACGCTGAACGAGCAGGGACATAGGTAGAGCAGCTACGAGGTAGCCCCAGTAGAATGCGGAAGTAGCTGTCGAGTAACGCTCCAGAGACGTCTTGGGAGGGCGACCGGGATGTACGACGGCGAGGTCGAGGTCCTTGAGGATGCCAAAGATGGACGCCGACGCGAGGATGGCCTTGTCGTAGAACTGAAGACCGTAGGCGATGGTCATGAGGGGCATGAGGAGCAGGTCAATCTTCCAGAGCAGACGACGCTCTGAGACGGCCGCGACGGAGCCCCTTGCCGTCGGTGTAGATGTCATCACGACGGGCCGGATAGGTACGAGCTGAGGGTGGGGGATGAGGATGAGGATGAGGTCAAGGTAGCGAGGCAATACATGGGCGGCAAACAAAGAGATCTTTGAATTCTTTGACAAGATTTGTTTGCCACGAGGGATAATCCTCGTGTGCCAAGGGTCTCCTTTTGCAGCTAAAGTTAGTATGGAAGCGGAAACAAGCGGCGCAACCTAGAATGGACCTGCAGAAGACGAGTCATCCTCATCAGCAGGATCAGGATCGACGAAGCTCGGCCAACTCGGGGTCAGAAGTACGAAGTTTGCAGCGCAAACAGCAAGATCGCTTCTATCTCGGACCGAATCATTCATCGATTTCCATCAGCAAGAGTCCGTCTTGCTTGATATCGAAGCCGTCAAGGCCCTTCCTGCGGGACTTTGCGGACAGGACCTCGCATCCGGTTTGAACGGCGCCGGTCTCGATTGCAACGCACATCTTTGCTCGTCTTGTGCACCGAAGATGATCAAACATCGGTAGTGGTATGCTCAGCTTTTTCGTATGTGTCGTCTTGTACGTGTGAGTTGTGTAACAAACAATCGGATTTTGCGGTATAAAGTAGCTCGTTTTCGGCCTTTAACCATGTCAGGTTACAGCTTCTTCGCTGAACCCTCATCGGAAAAAGGTGGAGGTCGGACAGCTTGTCGAGGCAAACGACCTCGTTCTGCACCATCATCCTCACACAGCTACTGGACCGGGTCTTGCCAGCAACGATGGTCACAGCACTCAGAACCTCGCGGAAAAGCTTGGCAGCAGCGACGGAGCCGTTTGTGCGACTGCACGGCACCACTCTGCAACCAGCAAAAGCCTGCATTGCCAGCTCGTCCAAAGCTCGACACATGCACACGCAAACGAGACCTCGACAGAGCAGCCTTGCCTTGCTTCGAGGGAGACTGCATGTCGAAAGCATCAGGACGTTCACCAGCGGGCTATCTGCACGTGCAGCCGAAAAGCGACCACAGAACCCACGTCCGATGCTCAGCGACCTGCCCGACAAGGTCAACGTCTCGGTTGGCCCAGCTGGTCGACTTTCCAAAGTGATCCCTGCTCGTACCGGATCCAAGATCACCACACGAGTTGGAAGCAGCTATGCCGGCACGCACACGTTCCAATGGATCTCGCCACCATCCAACGTGCTCATCGTCAAAAAGGAACGCGATCAGCGCGCAACCAAAGCCATGTCTCGCATCATCAGCCACATTCGAGCGACTTATCCTTGGCTGAATATTATTCTAGAACGGCAAGTGATCGACTCAAACGACGGCGATCTGGCCAGTACCTTTCCTGAGCTCGTATCTGCCGACCCCGCGGACAAGCTCATGCTGGCGCAAAAGACCGATTTCGTCATCACCTTGGGAGGCGATGGGTCGATTCTGCATGTGTCGAGTCTGTTCGACCGCGATGCTGTCCCGCCCGTTCTCAGTTTCTCCATGGGTACGCTCGGATTTCTGCTGCCGTACGATATCAGTGGATACAAGGAAGCCATCAAGGATATGGTGCAAGGCGATATCAGTCTGCTCTTGCGCATGCGGTTGAGGCAGACCAGCCATCGCAGGGACGGAGAGGCATTCTGCCAGATCCAGGATCAAAGGCAAGGCGGAGGATGTTACGATGTGCATCTGATGAACGAAGTGACGCTGCATAGAGGCAGGGAGCCACACATGACCAAGATTGATGCGTATGTGGACGGACAGCATCTTACACAGGCGATTTCGGATGGATTGATCATTGCGACGCCGACCGGATCGACTGCGTATTCGCTTTCAGCAGGAGGGCCAATCGTCCATCCTTCGGTGCAGAGCTTGGTGCTCACACCCATCTGTCCGCGATCGCTCAGTTTCCGAACGGTTCTGCTTCCGAGTGACTCGGTCATTCAGCTCAAGGTTGGTCACAGGCTTGCTTCTTTTGTTTGCATTTGACTCGTTTTCTCTAACCTGCGTATGTCTACTTGCTCTTGAACCGCAACAGATATCGGACGATTCGCGCTCGCCGGCAGAACTTACGGTCGATGGCCGAGTATCCAAGCTGCTTCAACCGGGCGAATACCTCCAGGTATCCATGAGCCCATTTCCCATCCCTTGCGTCAGCCGCAAATGGTCCGATCAGCATCCGCCACCCGCTTCGCTCACCTCGTCGAGCAGCGAGACAAGCGAGACACAAGTGGTTGGGCCCAGCGAAAAGTACTCGGATCGAGGAGAGGACGATTGGGTGCGCGATATCAACACTCTGCTCAAGTTCAATGCTAGTTTTGGCGGCAGAGGTACGCTCAGTGGTAATGGGGGATTCGAAGAAGAGGAGTTGTAGCGGGAATTTGTTAGTAGGCAAGAACCGCTGGGAGTGTAGACATCTCTGTGTTGATATCGAGTGACATGTGTACTGTATATGTGTGTGTGTGCTTCATAGGAGCGTTGAATGGGAGGAGCCGAAAAGCGCCGAGCTGCGGGTTTCAGGACCGAAGAGGTGGAGGAAATTCGAAGAAAAAAATATATCGCAACGCAGCAGCGCCGCTGTAACTGAGAACGAGCCACCTCTCTTGTTTCTTGTCGACGCCCCACCACCATCAGCTCATCACTTTTACTCTATAGCAAAGCCAAGGCTATCCAACATGCCGGCTAAAGGTACGCTTTTTCCAACTCTCTCTACTGCGGAGCGCTCGTGACCGTGCCAGAGACAGCTATACTGACAACGTTTCACCACCCTCACGCCTTTCCATGCTTGGGGCTTTTGCAGGAGGCGGCAACGCGAAAAAGGAATCTGGACGGGCCAAGAAAGCCGCCAACGAAGACAAGAAAGCAGCTGCGGCTGCTGCCAAAGCCGAAGCCGACGAAGCCGCACGATGGGACGACCCTGCTGGAGGACGCGGTAAGACTGCCGCCGAAAAGAAGGCGGAGAAAGCCGCCGAAGCCGCACGCAAGGCGGAAGAAAAACGACGCCTGGAAGCCGAAGATGAAGCCTCGACGCCCACAGCCCCCATCAAATCGGCCAACAAGGGCAAAGGAGCGCCCAAGAAATCCGCGCTCAAATCGGGAGCACCTAGCGGAATCGACTCGGCCATCGCCTCGTTCTCCGCCGACAACCTCGACGACGCCCTAGACGCCATGTCGCTGGTCAACGAACGTTCCGACAAAGCATCCAAAGGTGCCGCAGCTAGCCAAATCGAACGTCATCCCGAACGACGCTTCAAAGCGGCGTTTGAGGCGTACAAGGAACGCCAACTGCCGATTTTGAAGGAGGAGCACAAGGGATTGCGGTTGCAACAGTACCACGATCTGCTGTACAAGCAGTTCCAGAAGCATCCGGATAACCCGTTTAACCAGGTCAGCGTGAGCTACGATGCGACCAAGGAGGACAAGTTGGCGGCGTTGGAGGGCAAGAGGAGTCAGACGGAGAAGAGGTTGCGTGATGCGTAGAAAGTAAGGCAAGCGAATATGGAAAAGTTTGTGCGATTGCAATCAAAGTTGGTTAGTACTGTACTGTACAGTACCAGTGTTCGTTTCGAAAGGATTGGCAGATGTGTGTTTGGAGAAGCGTCGTGTGAGCGCGTGGGGGTCTGTGGAGGGAAGGAGCGGAAATAAGGCGGCAGGAAAATCACGCAACCGCAAAGACGGGTTTGGCGCACCGACCAGGTCGTCGTCGTCTTGCTTGGCATACCGTCCATCATTGGCCTTTTTTATATCCACCAACATCTGCCTGTAAAAGTCTTGTTTTCACCATGTCAGCACGCACACTCATCCGTAGTCTCCGTCCATTTCGTACCGCCTCTGTACTGCCCGCCACCACCCTCACCCTCTCCACTACCGCTACCGTCCGCCTCTCCTCCACCAACGTCCAACCATTTGCCGTTCACCTCACCCGATTCTTCCACAACACCCGTATCTCCCACTCCAAGGACACGACCTGGCAATCTCGCGGCAGCGTAAAATACTCGGAACTCAAACCCGAAACCTCGTCCCCATCTGGTGAGATCACCATCATCGACGTCCGCGAACCCAACGAGGTAGCCCAAGGAATCATCCCTTCCGCAGTCAACGTTCCGCTCTCACAGTTTCAAAAAGCCTTTTCGGGTGATGGAGGCGATTTCCAACGCGATTTCGCCTTCCCGCGTCCGGCGTACGACGACAAGATCGTCTTCTACTGCCGAAGCGGTAAGAGGAGTCAACAGGCGTTGGAGTATGCCCAAAAGAACGGTTGGTGGAAGTGAGTATTCCGCGCAAGCACGAAATCGAGAGTCAAGAAATAGAGAAAGGCTGACCAAGAATTGTCTACGTTGATGTTTACAGCGTGAGAAACTACGTAGGTTCCTGGTTGGACTGGGTCCAACAGGAAGAGGCCAGAGGCCACAATTCAAAGGTTAAGGAGGACGACGATTAGTCCAAGACCCATCAGCCTCTCGGTTCCCACCCCCCCCACAACTCCAATGATCATCATCCACCCAACACACTCTGCTCAGCAATCAAAACCGTGTACCACCTCAATCTGATCCTTCCACCAGCCAAGCATCACCCCTCAATCCTTTACACATACTGCAACCCTCACGGTGCAAGTTCACCAAATCTCACCTCACATTTCACATCTCGCGCACGCTCATCATTCTTACCGAGTTTACATTGGCATCTAGGCACCACCCGCCATCTCCCTAGCCTGCTGTCTCACGCGCCGCTCATACGCCGTCGCGTCCTTCTGAAACATGGTAAACGCCTCGCTCTGTGCCGGATCGTGCGGGTTGGGATCGTTGAGCAGATCCTGAATACCAAGCAGAATCTGCTTGATGGTGATGGCGGGCTTCCAGCCTTTGTCTTCGTCGAGGATGCTGAGACATACGGTGCCGGAGGGAAAGACGTTGGGGTGGAAGAGGGGGGGTGTGAATTTGCACTTGGGTGGTTTGCTTGGGTATTCTTCGGGAAAGATCATCCTGAGCTTGTAGAGGCCGCCTTCCCATGGCGTCTGATGAGATGCGGGGAATGCCGAGGTGGGACAAAAAAGGGGGTCAATCTGTGTTGCTATGATGTAGCGGAGAGCGGAGAGAGAACAGAAAACTTACGTTTGCTTTGCCTGGAATACCGACTTCCCAGTTCATGAGGTCGAGCGAACCATCTGCGGCTTTTGCTGGACGGGCGTAGAAGCCCTGCGAGGTGGGGGTGACAGGGGAACACCAAGATAGCAACAAGTGCACAGATGCGGGTCAGTTAGCCAGCTAGAGCGGTCGAGTGTTGTCGTGGTGGGTAAGAGACCTACGAATGGGTGATCTTTGCGCCACTGCTTGCGCTCCTCGGCAAGACGGTTCCTGCAGATACCCGCCATGATGACAGTCTAGATCGATCCTGCTATCGATGCGGATGCGGATGCGGAGGTGGATGTGGAGGTCAACTTGCAGCCCTGGTAGTAGCGACAGCGCTGAGGTTCCAGCGGTAGATGCAAAAGGTTTCGATCGAGATGGACCGAGACGATTGCTGAAAGGGTGCGGAAGAGCTGCTGCAGATCAAGATGGAGGGGGAAGTGGTAGTATGCAGTCGGCCCACGTCGTACGACTGCCAGAGGCGAATGCAACTAGCCGCGCTCTCGTGTGTCTTTTGAAGAGAGTCTCGTATGTACAAGAGGGGTATTGATGCAGCGGAGCGAGCCGAGCAAGACGATGATGGTAATACAGCGGCAAGAACAAAGGGGAGAGTGACAGAAAGGGTTGTGTGGAGAGAGAGAAAGACAGAGAGGCAAAGAGAGAGATGCGCAAAGGCCAAAAGCAACACCGAACCTCCTCGCCCTTTTTTTTGCGGCTCAGTTAGAGTTGTGAATTCGCAAAACTAACATTCTCTAGAAGAAACGCCTCGCGAGCACGTGACTTGAGCCAGGCGGATAACGGTCTAACAAATCTATCTCTTGGGATCAAGGTTCGGGACCGCTTTTGAAACACGCTTCGCAGGCAGAGGCACCTTTTCAACACAACCTGCTCTCTCGACAGGCAAGGCAAGGACGAGCCTTTGCTGTGATTACGAAAAGCAAACGGCGGTCGACATCTCCTGGTTGTGCGTCTGCGACGAGTGACGAGACGACGTTGTATCCCTTGTTGGCTCAGCGAACCTTGCATCGTGTTTGATTGCCGACAGGATAAGAGAAGACCAAGAGAGCCAGAGACAAAGCTCGTCGTCATTGCGTAGAACTCGGCTCAAGCCCCCCACTTGTCGCTCTGCTGCGCCGTTTCAAAACGACATTTTGAATACAAAATCTGAAAAGAGCGTGAGTTCCAATTTCGAAGGGTCAAGCACGTTGACAGAGAGTGTGCGCCGTGACCGCAAACGGACTTGAAAATGCACGTCACCTTTTGGAGCATTTCAACTTCAATGCTGTGAAAATGCTCGTTTGTATTCCAAGACGAAACCAGCTTCACAATCGTGTAGCGCTGCAGAGTGGGGCCAAAATGGGGCCAAATGAGCCGTCGTGCTAAACGCGTCGTTCAACAGGCTGCTGCTGCCGCCGCCGCTGCTGCTGCTGACGGTATTGTAGGATTATTGCCGCTTTGGAGCCAGTGGGAAAGCCAAGCCAGCGTCCGTGGCGGTCAAGGCGGGTTGGCTAATTTGGCTGTGGGACCCGCCTTTGCCACACGCACTTTTGGTCGCTCCTCAAGGCATCCCTATCGCTCTTTGATAGCAATTGTCCTGATCGTATTTCCTTCAGTCCATGATCCCTGTCTAGCCAAGATCAACATGCATTGGTGTGCAAGTATGTTGCAACTATGGTGGAACAGCGTCGAGGATGCTGCTGCTGCTGCTGCTGCTGCTTTGTCTGCGGGCTCCTTTGGCGTCTTGTCTGGCTCAATGTACTCCACTCTCTGTCTCGTTCGCCCTGTTATGTATTTTGGTTGTGCTTTCTGGCTTCAACGCGTATCACACTGTGCTGAGCTGCCTCAAATTTTTCCACTCGAATTCGACTTGATCGAGCTCCGGATTGAAACGCATCGACCCTCTTGGTCGTCGGTCATCGTCCTTGTCGTCGCCGTCGTGGTCCTTGTCTCGATCACATCACTCCTTACCATCACATCCTTGTGCTTTTCGTCGTCACAACCGACTGGCAACATCACAAGCCACGTATCCTACTCATCCGCATTCGTTTACACACCCTCGGTTTTACCCAGCACAACCATCTCCGTGCACGCAAGCCAACGCGTATCTCCGGATCTTCTGGTCACCATCTGTCTACCATTGCACCACTTCTCATCGCTCTTCGGGCATCAACAGCTCCTTCTAGTGCTACCACTCTCCATCACTGCCGGATCGGTCCTCTTCCTGCTCCCCCGACATCCACCACAAGTGTCCCATCCACTACCCACCTCCACTTTCCATTGGCTCAGCTTATCCAAGTCTCCTACCGTTGGCGACCCGCGCTGGCCGGCTTTCTAGGCAGGATCTACTTCTAGACTCGGTGACACACATCCAATTTCTTCGCATTTCTCTCTCACAGCCAACTTCCGCAACCCGTCTCGGTCAAGTGTGATTCCACACACAGCCTTGGTCGTTGCGCTGCTCCTCCCCTCCTCCCATGGCAACGGTTGTGCCCCGTGCCAAGAAGCAAAGGACAATACCTGACGAGCTCATCGGCCTCGCCCCTTTATCGCTTCAAGGCACCGATCCAGCCGAATCCAGTATGCTCGTACACCAGCACCCAATACTTCCAACACATCAACAGCAATATCCATACACACACCCGCACAACCCTCCCGCTGCTTCTTCCACCATGTCTGCAGCTAGCGGTAGCAGACCCGTAAAGCCCGCGTCCGGCTTCCAAAGAGTCAACGAGCTCATCGGAGGAAAGGTAAGTCGACAATACACCCGTTTGGGCGTCTCTCTTTCTGCCGTACGCACCACTGACTTGATGTCCCTTCTCTACACTGCTTGCTGTGTTCGTCTTGTACAGGTCCAAGAAGTGTTTGTGATCGACGACGATACACCACCACCTTCGAATCCGCTCAGCGTCCAATCCGCACGCGATCCGCATCTTGTCAACAACTACGCACACGTCAACGGACATGCCGCTGGAGCCCCATACACTTCCACGTTACACGGCTACGCTTCCGGCTCTGCTGCTGATCCTCGCTACGATGCCAACGCACATCTGGCCAAGGGCAAGCGCAAAGCCCAGGACAACGGTACAGCTGCACGTCTTTCAGCTGCGCATCTCAACATGCTGCCCCACGACGCCGACTTGATTGCCCCAGCACCACACTCGGGCCCTCACGCTATGCCCGGCGAGGCTCCCGTTCCCAAGCGGAGAAAACGCAGTCATCCAGTCAAGCCAGAAGATGCACTGGCGGCGGTTGATGCTTATGATTCCAACGGCGCTGCCGCAGCAACAGCAGCAGCAACAGCAGCAGCAACAGCAGCCCATCTCTCAGCACCGGGTACCGCAGGCTTGGTGCCTGCCAAACGACATGCGCCGGAAATGATTCAGGCGAGAGTACAACCCAATTATCGAGGGGGTTATCCTGCAGGTTCAGGCGCGCTCGACTATGCCGCACGCTACGATCCGGCGGCTGCCAATGCCGCCTACGCCCAAGCACATTCCGGCTACGAGGGCACGGCCAGTGCACGCGACTCTTACGCCAGCTCTGCTTCGTACGTTGCCGCCGCAGCAGCCAACAATGGTCCCGTAGACGACGATCAGGGTCACTTTATCGTCAACCAGGGCGATTACGTCACGAGTCGGTACAAGATCTTGCGGCTGCTTGGTCAAGGTACATTTGGTAAAGTGGTTGAGTGCTACGACAAAAAGTTGCGCAAGTACGTGGCCATCAAGATCATCCGTGCGGTGCAAAAGTATCGCGATGCAAGTCAGATCGAGATCCGCGTGCTGCGCACCTTGCGCGAGAACGATCCAGGCAATGAGAACAAGTGCATCCACCTGCTCGAGACGTTCAACTTCAAGAACCACGTCTGCATCGTCTCGGAGCTGTTGGGCAAGAGTGTCTTTGACTTTCTCAAGGAGAACAAGTTCCAGCCGTTCCCACCACTTCATATCTGGCAATTCGCCAAACAGCTCATGCAGAGCGTCGCTTTCCTGCATCGACTCAATCTGGTCCACACTGATCTCAAGCCCGAAAACATCCTGCTGGTGAGCAGCGAGCACTCGATCGTCGCCACATCGAGAAGGTCGAATGCCAAACGTAAGCATGTGCTGCACAACACCGAGATCCGGCTGATCGACTTTGGCTCTGCGACGTTCAACGATGAGTTCCACTCTTCCGTCGTATCTACACGGCACTACCGCGCACCCGAGATCATCTTGTCCATGGGCTGGTCTTTCCCCTGCGACGTCTGGTCTATCGGCTGCATCCTCGTCGAGTTCTTCACCGGTGACGCCCTCTTCCAGACGCACGACAATCTCGAGCATCTCGCCATGATGGAAGCCGTGCTGGGCAAGATGCCCGACGATTACAGGCGCAAAGCCGAAACGTACAAGCCAGAGTATTTCAAGCATGGCGCCCTCAAGTATCCGTTGCCGGAAACGACCAAGGACAGCCGGCAGTACGTAAGGCGCATGAAGAGGTTGCAGGATCTCATTGCTACGCCGGCCAACCAGCCGCAGTATGCCAAGCACAATAGCAAGTTTTTGGATCTGTTGCGAAAGCTTCTGGAGTTTGATGCAGGCAAGAGGATCAAGGTGGCGGATGCGTTGAAGCATCCATACTTTCAGTTGGACCCGGAAAAGGATTTTCCGCCGTGAGCATGCGGTGGGACGAGGTTTGGTAGACATGCGAGGGGAGGAAGGGAGAGGCTGCTTTTGCCATTGTTTTGTCAGTGCAGGATGTGATTGCAAGACAAAGTCTGTTTTCTTTTGCACCATCGATGTCTCGTTCGTTCTGGGATGTGAGGCGTGTGCGGCTCAGCTTGAGCGTTGGAACTGCGGACACACAGTTGTGGTTAGTATCAAGTGGTGACAGGCCTCTGAGGGGGGTTTTTTTCTTCTTGTGGAGAGGCGTGCGTGAGCGGCAAAAGGGTGGAATTGTGCATGCGTGCCGTGTGGGATGCTCTGAGTGGCGCGTGAGACCAACACTTTTATCTTGTTTCCCCTGACCCTGTTTCGTTTCGCCCTTTACCAACTCGTTTGATCATCTGCTACGACATCGGGATTGTACCATAGCAATCGCAACGCGACAAGGATCGGTTTGCTCGCTCGCAACGTCAGTCCCTTTTTTGACCGGACGGGGGGACCGCCACATCGCTACGCAACCAGTATCTCAGTTAGACGCAATGGATCCAGCTTTCTCGCTAGCCGACGAGCTGGGTCACTTGGATCGGGATGATGACGAGTTTCACCCGCACACGTACGACTTTGCAGCGTCCAGGTTGGACGACGAGCTTACATTGACTCAAGGTTCGGCACTCGACGTTGAGCTGTCAGCGTTGAACGTGCACGACGTGTCCGGCGGTGGAAGTCTAGCTGCTGAACTGGATCCATCGTACACCGACGCCACTCGCGTTTCGAACACCAGTGGCATCAACGGCGAGGTCGATGCGTCGCTTCGTCTAGAACCTGTGGGTGATATTTCGGAAACCATCCATGCGACTGATGGATTTCTAACGCTGCTGGCTAGTGGCGTGGATGGAGATAGCAAGTTGGAGTTGGCAGCGGCAAGGTTTTTAAAGCTGGTATCAGAGTCTACTGCCGAGAGAGAGCAACAACTGAGAGAGCTCAGAGATCTAGATCGACGCTTGCAACGCGATACCACCATATCCACCGGTCCATCCACTTCAGACCCATTTACACCAACCCATCGATCCACCTCCTCCTCCCTCAGCAACACCTCCACCCCACCTCCTCCACTGGACACGACGCAGTTTACACCGCTCTACACCACCACTACCCACCTGCTTGGCTCGCTAACATCGCTGCACGAACACGCCCAGGTGACCAAGAGCAGCTCGGCCGACGCCGCCCGCAAGCTGAAAACCGTCAAAGGCCTCATTGGTCAATGGAAGGCCGAGGTCGAGAGTGCAGAGTCGAGCGAGCGCTGGATACAAGAGCAGGCGTCCGAACAGCCCAGAGCTAAACAGTGGGTAGAGGAGCAGCTCGAATGGTGTACTCACCAATGGGAGGTTGCTCTAGCAAAAGCGAGGGTCTTACTTACGCCCGTTGGCATTCACACTTGACCATCTTCACAAACAACGCATGCTTTCGCAACACTTCCGCATTCCCATCCCCCGCTCCCACTTCACTTTGAAAAGTAATACATCAACAAATCACACTTTTCACCGTGCAATCCCAAACTCGCAAAAATCCGATCGTGACTCGCCTCCATCTCTCTCCCCGCCCTATCGTTGATCTTCTTCAACATGGTTGTCGCAGCCAGCCGCACTTCGGCAGCAGGATCGTCCAGCGCAGCGGCGAGGACGCCTCTTAAGCGAGGGAGAAAGTCTTCGAGCACGAGTTCTGGAGGTAAGCGCAGAAGCAGCGGCGTGTAGCCCGACCGCAGCACGGCGACGGATGCAGTCGAGGACGACAGGAGCGAGTCAAACCCGAGCACAGGGTCGCAGAGCGACGCCCAGGTGGAGAGGATGGCTTCGAAGCCTTGCGACGAGGATTTTCGAGCGACGATCGACGACGAGCTGGCCGGTGTGGTGGCTGTAGAAGCGCTGAGGTAGGACACGACGAGTTGGACGAGTTCGCCTTCCTTTCCCGAAGCCGATAACAGCGGGAACTGGTATTCGACCAATCGGTGGAGCACAACCTGCGCGCCGAGTTGGAGTTCGCTACTCACCCCGCCTTCGAGGTAGAGCTTGAGACCGTCAAACAGCGAGCTAAACAGGCCGCTGTCCAGCCATGCTTCCGTGCCGTTGCGGAACAGCTCGTCGTCGCGCTTAGGTTCGGTCAGATTGCCCAACCGTCCCGGTCGGAGGACTGTTTCGTCCCCCTCCTCGTCGTCCTTATTCGACGGAGTGGGAGAGACCTTGAACTCAGCAGACAGCCTCGCAAGGCGTCGAAAAGTCCGCAGGTCCGCCGTACCACCGCTGAGCGCTTGAATCCAAGGCCAAACTTCCGGCTTGACCTTGGCTGGCGAAGGCGAGCTCGTCGTTTGTGAATCTAGCCTCTTGGCTCGGTTCTCCAGCACACTTGCTGCTCCCGCACCATCGACTTTCGGAGGCGACGGACGTGACGGAGTCGACGACAGAACCCGGCTCGACGTTGAACGCGGCAAAGGCTGCCTGTTGATGGACGAGGGCGAAGGAGAGTGCATCATTGATACGGGTCGAGGCAGGCCCGAGCGGCGGACGGCCGTTCCGGGTGTGGTCGCCGAGTTATTGCTCGAGGCGCTTGATGTCGATACGGTTCTGTGCGTCTTGGATTGAGGAGTCTGCTGCAGCGAGTCGAGTGCGTTCTGTCGTTCGACCAGCACCGATTGTGTTTTAGCAGCACGCTGGGTGGCAGAAGCGGGAAGCTTGAAAGGCGAATTAAAGTTCATACCCATTAGATCCATGGATGCGTCTTCGGGAGCATTGAACTGCACCGTGTCGTCCTCTCCAGCACCATTGCCATGTTGCGCCGCAAAGTGCCGAGGCTGCTGGGTCGCGTCGGCTGTGACATCGCCGTCATCGATACCGTCGATGCTGAGATTCTCCAGGTCGGCATCAAGCGCATTGCTTGGAGCCGTCGTTGCGCGGTACGAACGAGCAGTACTTGCCGAAGTGTGCATACGAGCAGAAGGTGACGATGCCGATCCTGAACCTTGGGACGAAAACGACGAAGAAGAAATGGCGCGATTGCGAGCAGCGATGGGGCTCAACCCAGGTGAGCGAGGTTGCGAAGACGCTTCAGAGCTTGTACGAGAAAGAGTGGAGCTAGAAGCACGAGCACCGTTCTGTGCAGGAGTGGGACTCGTCGGCAGCGGAACCGAGATGGCAGTCTCGATGCGTTGATGTGCTGTAGGACTCACCAGCACCGACAACTCGGTGGATGGTTTGAGGCTGGCTGTGAAGCTAGGCTGCTGCTGCTGCTGCTGGGTGCGATTCCTGGTCGGCATGAAACCTGTGCTCTTCTTGTGCGTTGCTACGGGCGTAGCATAATCGTCTGACGATGCTTGCTGTCGGGCTTGCTGTTCGTCCTGCTGATGCTGTTGTTGTTGTTGCTGCTGGTGCTGCAATAATACTTGCTGCTGTTGTTGCTCGGCCAAAGCAGCTCGAGCAGCAGCCACACGAGCCTCGTGCGCCGCTGCCGCATCTTCAGCCTTCTTGCGCTCGCGTTCTTGCGTCGCCTTGAGCGCCGCCGCCTTCTTGGCCTGGATGAGCGCCATGGAAGCTCCACCTGGCCTGACACGGGCGGGCGCACCGCTGATCCTGGGCTTTTGCTCGAGGATCGCCTCGGTCTCCACATCGGCTGGTGCCAAAGCCGCCACCTGCTTCTTGGTGGAAGGGTCGAGTGAGTTCAAAATGACATTGGCCTGGTCGGGCCAGTAGCGATGAAAAATCCAAAAAGCTTCCCTACCCTTTGTCCTAGCAGCCGGATTCGAGTCGCCAACGCCTTTCCTGAAACACTTGTCGAGCAAGTCCAAGCCACCATGGGATTCGACAGCATGCTTGCGATGTGCGGCGTGATGGTTGAGCACGGTGCAAAGATGGTCGGCGGCTGCTGTGCGAGTGGCAACGTTCTTGTCCTGAACGCCCTGCCATATGAGTTGGAGGTAGAGGGGACGAAAGCTGACACTGATCATGATGGCAGCAGCTGCTTCCTGAGTTGCATTGGCGATGAGCTTTTTGGTGAAGCCAGCCATACCGAAGAGATGAATGAGGAAAGCCTCAACACAAGGTGCTAGATCGTCCCCCAATTCGATAGCAAGCTCTTGGACCAGGTGGACGGCGTGCATCGACAGAGTAGTTCGTAGACTGGCGACGCACTTGAGGATGCCTTCTTGGACGGATTTGAGTTGGCTGACAAAGAAGGGTTGGCCGAATTGACGGTGGGCACCTGAAACGACGAGACCGCGGATCTTGATCATCGACTGCTCTCGATTGAGCCAGTTGTGCTCGGATTCTTTGGATTCGAAGAAGGGCATCATGGTGGCGAATGTGCGCTCCAAGTCGGAACGCGAGGCGATGTAGACGGGGCGAATATCGTCAGCCTCGGACGTTGCGGCGGCTGACAGCGCCATTTGTGCAGACGATGCGGCGTGTGATGAAGTGGTCGGAGCCGTCTTGGTGTATGAAGTCGGTGTCGAAGCGTCATTGCCATGTAATGAGCTGGACTGAGCCCGGGTGATGGGGGCGAAGGAGGAGGAAGCAGGCGGACTAGGGACTGAGGCTGAAGCTGCTGATGGCGCTGAGGCCGCACCAAGTACTTCCAGCAGAATGGCTTCGGCTGTCTGCTTGCGTACTGCTCGTTTCTCTAGTTCCTTCTTCAAGTCTGCTTTGGCGGCTGGCGTGGCGCTGCTGAAGAGCGTTACTAGTGTCGAGCGAGCGCCTTCTCTTACAGTGGCATCGGCATCCAAGAGCAGCTCGACGGTGATGGGCAGCAGAGGTCTGACGGGGTACTTTTCGCAGTTCTGACGCAAGATAGGCAGAAGCAAGACCGACTGCTCTCTGACTCTTGCAAACTTGGCGGCTAGACCCACCTCGCGCAGCGTACGCTCAAAGATTCCGAGAGGAGTGTCTGTCTCCTTGCCCTTGCCCGAGGTAGTGAGATGTCCAGAGCTGATAGCGTAGGCCGCAGTGCCCAATTCGATGAGCGCTGTACGCGCAGCTTCTCTGATGCGCTCCTTCTGATCGCCTAGCTTCTCTATCACGAGCACGCCGACAGAGTTGATGAGCATGCGTACGTTGTGGTTGAGAATCGAGTGGGATTCTGAGCCGTCGCCGGAGTAGATCATGGAAGCATAAGTGGGGACGAAGGACAAAGAGGCGGTACTGAGAGACTGATTGGCATGCTTGAGCGCCACTTTGACTGCCGAGGTTACGGCATCTGCCTCGACTACATGGCCAGCGGATTCGAGCTGAGACTGTAACGAATGCAGAGCCGCTACACGTTTATCGACATCGATGTTGGACTCTATGCGCTGCGCGAGTTCGTAGATTGCGTCGGGGTCTGCCATGGTTGTTGCTGGCGATTCTTGCGATGCACGCGGCGTTGCGCTTGTTTGAGAAAGTGGGAGAGAACCAAGGTTTCAGGGCAGCTGTGAGGGGACCAGAAGCGACAAGTGATCCAATGGGACCAAAGCTAGAGATTCGTCCCGCCTGGCAATCGTTGAGAAGCGACAGAGTCGATGGAAGTTATGAAAGAAGAAAGGGTTTGGCGAGCTGCAGCTTTTGTTCATCTTTGTGCATCTTTCAAGCCGATTATTTGGCCAATTTCCGGAATCTAAGTGTTGTTCTGCCCTTTTGCGCCCGCGCGCGCCTTTGGCAACGCCCGCAAACAACGACGCGTCGAAGCAATTTTTTATTTGAGAATGTGAGCAGCTCCAATGTAACACTTTCCAGCCACACTTTTCGCTCGCTTATGCCTCCACTTTGGCCGCAGAGCCATGCATGAACCCTTTGCCTTGGTTTTCTCAAAATGCTGAGTCGCTCTGAAACGTTTTCCTCACCACCACCTATGACAACCCGAGAGGCACCATGTCACGCCGTGAGAGAGAGCAGCAAAGTCTTAGTCCTCCCATCCCACAAGACGAAAACGATCTCGATGAGGATTCTGCCGATGACCAACTAGCACGCGAGCTCGAAGAAGAACGACAAAAGATTCTCGCTCGAGTCAACGATGCTCGGGATGCTACAACACGGTCCGATGAATCTCGTACCACATCAGACCAAGACGGTGGCTACGATTACGAAGAAACAGATGATGGAGGTGACACGGCTGCTGTGGACGAGGATGATTCGGAGGACGAGTGGCAACCACCAGAGCCAGCTGTCAAATCGACAAGACGAAGCAAGCGTGACCGGCAGCCGTCGATCTCCGAGGACAGAGACGGCGATGCAGCCTCGATCATCTCTGAAGAAGAATTCGGAGCGGTCCCGAAGAAGTCTCAAAAAACATTGTCAACAAAAGCAATCAAGAGCAACGGTTCTCAATCGAAGCCGAGGGCAAAGACTCCAAGGCTAGAGCCACCATTGGCAGGCAATTCCGACCACGATGCGGACGAAGAAGTTTACGACTCGTTCGACGAAGAAGCAGAGCGCGTACAAGCCGAAGTAGAGGCAGCGGCAGCATGGGCAGACGTACGTCGACGCAAAGAAGCAGCCCAGGCTCAACCCGCCACCAATGGCCCCAGCTCGAACCACTCGTCCTCACAAAAGCAACCTCAAGCCTCTGTACCGTCGCTCACTGCCTGGCTTGGCAAGGGCCCTTCCGCCTCTTCGTCCGTCTCTGAGCTCGCCTCATCCCTACCCATGCCTTCCACCTGCACAGCGGCACAGATCGTCGACCGCAACTCGCTCTTTATCGGCTACGTTTATCCACTCATTACCACTTCGTCGGCGTACATCTCGACGCTTCTCTCGCATCTCTCGCGCGTTGTCCATCCAACCGTCTCTGTCGGCCTTTTACCGCCCCAATTCGCCAATGCCCCCGCCAACAAGCGCGGGTCGTCGCACGACATGTACGCCCACCGCGTCTTGGAGCTCAAGCGTGGTCGAACGGGCTTAGCTGGACCCGATGATTTCTCACTCCAGGAAGGCAAGGAGGACGATGGTGAGAGGTGGGGTGGCGATCGGGTGTTGAAAGTGGCGAGGGAGGAAGGGGCGTCGGATGTGTTGGTTGTGGTGAGTCGGTGGTATGGTGGAGAGCTGTTGGGGCCGGTTAGGTTCGATCATATCGAGAAGGCGGCGAGAGAGGCGCTGGTGAAACATGTGAAAAGAGAGGAGGTGGAGGAGCTGAGGCAGCGGATACAGTGGTTGGATCGGAAGATTGCCAGGCTGAAGATCAAGTTGGCCGGTGATGAGGGAGCAGGTGGCGCAGAAGAAGGGGAGGTGGCAAAGTATCAAGGTCTGACAGTGGAAAAGGGACAGCGGTTGTGGTTGGCTAGGCAGAAGGCGTTGGATGTGCTACAGAAAAAGGTGGATCAGATGGCGAGTCAGGAGCTGACAGAGCACCGGCAGGAGGCGGCGCCAGAGCAGCGGGTCGCGTCGACGGAGGATGCGCTGTTGGATAGTGCGATATCCCCTCCGCGACACGTCGAGACACAGCAAGTAACAGAGCAGGAAACAACGGTCAAACCCGAACCCTCTGCACCTAGCCTCACCGCTTCACCACTTGTCAACCCAGCCACACCGATCAAAGCACAAGTAATCGATCCCCCACTCCCAATCAAGCAAGAACACCCTGCTCCCAGTCCGGAACAGACTGACGACAACCCAACCATCAAACCCGATCCCGACAACGACTTGACGGGGTGGGACGATCTGGCCTGACACCCCCCCCCACACTTGCACACCTTTCCACACACACAAGCATTGTCAATATGAAACTGTATTCCAAACCCCCGGATATTAGGAAAAGTAAAACTGATCGTTCTTCTTCTTAGCCTGAACCTCCTGGATGCCGCCATGGAAATGTTCGTGATCCAACACAGTCGCACCTTCGCGCAACGCAATCATGCCCGCTTCGACACATACCGCCTTGAGCTGCGCACCGTTCATCTCGTCTGTCGACCGCGCCAGTTCTTCAAAGTTGACATTGGGACCGACGGCCATTTTCCTACTGTGAATCTCCATGATTCTGGCCCTCGCCTCTTCGTTTGGCAGCGGGAATTCGATTTTGCGATCCAGACGGCCGGAGCGCAAGAGTGCCGGGTCGAGAATGTCGATTCTGTTGGTAGCGGCAATTACCTTGATGCGCTCGTCCGACGAAAAGCCATCGAGCTGGTTAAGCAGCTCGAGCATGGTTCGTTGCACTTCGCGATCGCCCGACTTTTCCGAATCGAAGCGTTTGGTTCCTATCGCATCCAGTTCGTCGATAAAGATGATGGCGGGGGCTTTTTCTTTCGCCAACTCAAAGGCGTCACGCACCAACTTGGCGCCGTCACCGATGAACATCTGAACCAGCGATGGACCGGCGAGTTTGAGGTAGCATGCGTTGGTCTGGGCGGCACAGGCACGTGCAAGGAGCGTCTTTCCCGTTCCCGGTGGACCGTACATGAGAGCTCCTTTGGGTGGACGGATGCCGAGGTTCTTGAACTTTTGCTCTTGCTGCATGGGCAGCACAATCGCTTCGACCAGCTCTTCGATTTGCTTGTCCAGCCCTCCGATGTCGGTGTACGTTTCCGTCGGTCGTTCGTCCACCTCCATCGCTTTCACCCGCGAATCGTACTCGGCAGGCAGCTTGTCGAGCACCAAGTAACTGTCCTTGTTGACGCCGATGAGATCACCGGGACGAAGCTCCTCCGCAGGCACCAAGCCAATCAAGGGCAAAAAGATGGTCTGACGCGTGCTTGTCTTGATCACCGCACACTTGCCCTTCCTCCTCGCATCCAGATCCACGTTTGCACCTTCCTCCGACTCCTCATCAATGTCCGGATCAATGTCGAGGATCTCGACCACGTTGCCGACGAGGTAGGGCAACATCTTGTTCTGCTTGATCTTGTCCGAGTTGTCCTTGATCATGTCGCGTTTGGACGACTGCTCGTGCATCAGACGCATGTGTTCGGAACGCATCACCTTGACGTCGTTCTCGAGCAGACGGGTGCGCGTTTGAATCTCGTCGATCGAAGCGTTGAGGATCTCGGGATCGAGCGCCTCCTCTTCGGGCTCGGCGGGGGCCATGTTTGTGTCGCCGTCGGTGGCAGTAGAGGAGGAAGAGGGACCTGGTTGAGAAGCGTCTGCGGCGGGTGGCTGACGTTCACCTTCACCGTTGTTGGGAGGTTGTGCGTCCGACATGATGCGTGAGCTGTGGAATCGATTTCTGTGGCGGATGTTGAGTTGGTGCTTCTATTCGAGCACTGCTGTTGGGTTGTTCGACAGCTGTTATGTGGTGTGGAAGTTTAACGAGTCAAAGAGATGTAGCGCTGATGAGGGTAACAAACCAAAAGGAAGGTGCAGCTGCTCAGCCTGTGTGCGGTTGGGTTCGTGGCTGAAGCACAGACGGAAAGTGGAGTTTCGATCACAAAGTCACAAATTGCTCGCGCGTCCTTCGTGCTGCTTCCAGGCCGAGTCCAGCTGATTTTTCAACAAGGCTAAAACACAGGCGCGATCTCACAATGGATGGGGTTCGGAAATCATCTCGGAAGCCTTCAAGGGCTCAAACTTCTTCTCACTCAAGAGCTTTGTAGCTTCTCGACAAGGGTCAACAACATGAACTTCGCAGAACATGCACACGCAGCAGCATAATCTTTGAGAGTTGAGGGGGGGAAATGGCGCTCAGTTCGCTAAGCATCAGCGGTGTACGTCCTACTCGCCCTCGCAACCACGCCGTTCTCGACCAACTTCATCCGCAACAGCAACCGCTTCGTCTCGCGACACCTCCTGTCGCCCAGGTCGATCGCCGAGTCAAACACTGCTCTGCGCGCATCCTTGCTTCGATACTCAAGCGTGTGACTGATCGCATCGATCCTCGCATCACCGACCTCGGTCGCTTTGCCTGCCAAGTTCTTGAACTCGCCTCGCTCGATGCACGCTACCAGCTCTGCCGTCATGTGCTCGGTCGTCCATCCAAATGCTGCAGCCATTCGCGCGATGCTGATCCTGTCGAACGGTGTGAAGAATTGTCGAAGTGCGCGCCGTATCAGCTTGGTGCGCAGAGTGTGGACATGCGGTGCCAGGTATGGGTCCAGAAGGTGTCGTGCTTGATGCTGATCCAAGATCTCGCTGACCTTTTTGAAGTGGGCCGAGCTGAATGCTTCGAGCAGCTCTCGAGCGTACGGCTCGTGTTCGAGAAAGCCGCGGAACCGCGTGTTCTCCAGCACCTGCGTCTTGAGATCAGCACGCTCCATCGTGGCCAGGCTGCAGAGTGCTACATAGATGGAAACGTCGGAAGGTGTAATCATGTCGGAGAGCGAAGAGCTGTGAGCTGGATCCAGCGTGAGCAGCATCAATGCTGCAGAGCTGTACTGCCCGCGACACATGAGAGCCACGGCATCGGCAGCACGAAGCTTCGCACCCGTCTCGGCGACCATTTTCCTGGCTGCGGCCTGAGATGCACTTTCGCCGCCAGTCCCAGCCTGAGCGTTGGAAGATGATGAAGTCGCTGCAGCGATGGCTGAGGATGCGCTTCCACCTGCACGGAAAAGCGCACCGATCGCATCGGCACCCGAGGTAGATGCCCCTTTAGTGGGAGGCGCAATACTTGACGTGCCGAGAGAGCTCAACTTCCTCGCCCCCGCGCTTCCCGACGGCACATAGGACTCGAGGACGCCTTCCGCCTTGCTGACAAACGTCTGCACATTGGTCCAGTTCTCCAAACGCAGTGATACCTGGATAACGTTCATACACATCTCGATGACATGATCGGTCGTAGAGCAGTAGTCTCTCGTCTTGGTGTATGACTTGAGCGCCTCGTGGTACTCCCCGGTATCCCAAAAGTGGTCGCCCAAATCTCGATGGGCCATTCGAATCGACTCCTTAATCAGGTTGTTCTGGTAGTTTCGCATCTCGAGTTCGAGCTTTTCACGCTCGGCATTGTTGCGTTGCTGCGTCGCCTGGATCCATTCTGCGTCTGCTGTGATGCGATCTGACGCAGGAACGAGGTTGCCTGTTTCAGGTTCGGTGTTGTGGACGGTGATCATTCGCTGGTAGGCAGCAACATCTCGCGTGTTTTCCTTGAGATAGTCGATCGCCGCTTTACTGCATGTGCTGCGTAGAGGAGGGCAGTGTGTGGCGATGTACATGAGTCGATGGGCGCCTGCATTGCCTGAGTAGGCAGACGTATAGGCCTCCCAGTCGAAGTTGTCCGTCGGATGGAGTGGCACATTGGTCAGAGAGATTGGTTTCGAAGGAGAAGAGGAAGCCATCCTCGTATGTGGTGCAGCTGAGGTAGATGCGACCTCGCTGATTCTTCGAGAGTCGATGATATTCCTGAAGAGTGAGGTTCAGATGAGGTGGGAAGGACGAATGCGTTGGCATGATTTTACTGCTCAGCCATGCGCGCTTGACCGAGAATGGTGGAGGCTCGAGCGCAGACCGAGGCCTCGATCTTGCATTGTTCGATTATTAGGACCTCACAACTTGGTCCTGAAAATTCCGTTCGACTCCACCTGACGGTCGAAATTTTTGGATCTCATCTTTCCACTCTTACTTCGCAATCGCCTCAACACCACCTCGACCATCATCCGACACATCAGCGACCATGTCAAAGTACGACAGGAGGCGGGTCAACGGACCACCCAGCTATGTTCCTGTCTATGAGCACACCATCTCGTCCTCCTCAAGCTCAGCTGCTGTCGCAACCACATCGCAGCAGCGACCGGACAAGCGGGCGTATACAGACCTTCGACCGATCTTTCTCCAGACGAATTTGGTCCCTTCTGCATCTGGTAGCTCCTACGTTGAGATTGGAGACCTCAAGCTAGCATGCTCTGTGTTTGGTCCTCGACAAGTCAAGGGACGACAGTATAGCGGTAAAGCCGAGTTGAATGTTGAGGTTAAATTTGCTCCGTTTTCGAGCAGGAGGAGAAGAAGACCTGGAAAGGTAAGCACCACAGCCCTCCTTTGCCTTTTCTGGACCTTGTGCTCTGCATCACTTTACTAACACGACACTCTTTTGTCCTTGGAATAGACAACGGAAAGTGCGCATCTCTCCAACCTACTGCATCAAGCACTCCTCCCATCCCTCCGACTCGACCTCTTACCGAAAGCATCGCTCGACATTCACATCATGGTCCTCCAGATCGACGGTCTGGAAGAGTCGTGCATCGCAGCTGCATCGATCGCCGCTTCTACCGCTCTAGCTTCGGCTGGTATCGAGATGTACGGTCTGGTCGTAGGAACGGTGGCCCTCGTTACCTCGAGTACAGGCTTGTTGCTCGATCCAAGCTCGGCAGATCTCGGGTTGGTGTCGGGGATGAAAACCGCAACCCGTGTACTCATGTGCGGCATGCCAGCGTTGGCGTCAGTGACGTGTTTGAATGTCTCTGCTGGCTCGCACTCGAAGGGTGGTGCCGGTGTGGCAGCGGACGAGCTCGATGTTGCACTGACGACAGTCAACGCGAGCTTGGCGGATATTCACAAGGTTGTGGCTCAGGCCCTGGCGGAAGATTTCGCACGAAGGACTGCGATAACTGGTTCGAATGCGCACTGATGTACAATGCAAACGAGAGGCTGTTTCCAAATCGGTGGTATAAGTCCCACGCCGCCAGGCTGTGTCGGTCTGCGCTCAACGTCGCAGACGACGACGAAGATCTTATTGAGCAACTGACAGAAATGCGATTGATGAGAGAATATGCAGAGGGGAACAAGATGAGTTCGAAAAAAGGCCGCAGCGTTCAAAGTTTCCATCTTATCGAAATGAATGCAAACAGATCAACCACCATCACCTCCCTGGTTGGCGAACTTCTTGGCGTCTCGCCTAGCCTTCCTCATGCGTACATTCGCCTCATCCGCCTCGAGCTCATCCGGCGGAGGAGTGAAGTTCATAAACGACTTTGGCTTCTTGGAAGGCAACGCGACCGCACCGCCTGCAGCACGAATCTGCGGACTCGAATATGGCGATGGAGTAAAGTCATCCAAGATGTATCCGTTGTCCTGTTCGTCTGTGAGCGAGTCCTGACGACGCGGAGCGGTGCTGCGTGGATCGGATGGATCGTAGCTCGGAGGCAGACTGGCAGCGTCTTCCGTCCAATAAACAATGGGCTGGACCGGGTTGGCGTACCGAATGCCATGCTTTTTGGCATAGAATGCAAATGCAGCGAAGAATGCGTTTTTGCGGTAGAAGCGACGTCCCCAATCCTGCCACGTGTCGGCGTGAGTCATACCAATGGTACACTCGATGGAGCGCATGTACTCGATCTTTTGCGGAACGATGGCGGTGCTGGGCACGAACAAGCGCTCGGGTTCGGTCTGGAGCCAATGGATCAGGTCCTCTTCCAAAGCATCTAGCTTCTCGAGCGGCGTGTTGAAGTCGAATTGCGCCGTGATAGCCTCCCACTGGTAGCCGGAACGGCGCATGTTGAGGATGCTCGTAGCTGAAAGAATAACGTTGCTAATGTAGACGTCTTGGTTGAGCGAGTCGGTAAACAGGCAGGACAGAAGCGACATGCGCTTGACCACGAGCACGGCGTCTCCGATCTGAATCCGGTCACCCGTATCGAAAGGATGGGTGATGAAAATGAAAATGATCGAGTCAAACACGTTGGCGGCCGACTCCTTGAAGACGAAGGCAAACGCAATGGCGAGAGAGTAGAAAGTGGTCAGCGTCTTGCCAATGTTGATGTTGAAGATGGCAAACGCCTCAAACATGACAACGACGAGCGCCACGACCAAAAAGATGCCGTCGAGCTGGCCGACAGCGTGATTGACATCCTGCATCGACCGACTGAGGAACCGACGCTCCTTGTACACCTGCATGACGGTGTTCTTGATCTCGGACTGCGAAATGTCGCCATTGCCATCACGATCGAATACGCTGAACGCATCACGGGCATCCTCGGGATTAGGGTAAGCGGGCTCGAAATCCGAGGGGATTAGGTAGCTGCGCTTGTGTGTACCTCGGAAGGCGACAAAGATGGAACGGGCGAGTCGCTTTGCTTCAGCGGGCGAGTTGACGTCGGTGCCAATACCAAGTGCCTCGTTGCGAAGAAGCCCGAAGGGGTCATTCATGGCAACGCGCGCCAATGTGCTGGCTTGGCCGGCAGTGACGCGCATCCTGCGACCTCCTCTGGCTGCCGCTCGCGCAATGATGTTGGACCTGCCATCACCACGCGCAGGCGCTTGGCCCTCTGCAGGCTTGCCCGTGGCAGGGTCGATGGCGCGATCGTTGATGCCAGTATAGGCTGATTGCTGGTCGGACGGACGCTTCTTGCTGTGCTTTTTGAACCAAGAGTTGTTGCTCGAGTCAGAGACGTTGCGCGAAGCTTTGGTGTCGCGATCGAGAGCAAAGTCGCCAGGCGCAACCGGAGTAGCTGCACCGCTGGCACTGGGCGAAGCTCGTGCGGAACGGGACAGGCCAAAAGTAGCGTCTCTGCCCTTGAGTTTGGGCTTGTGATCGCGAAGCCAATCGAATACCTTGAGCGACTTGGTGACCTTTGCGATTCGATCGGCGTAAGCACTGCGATGGAAGGACATGGCGATGTGTTTGATGATGATCTTTTCGACACAGAGGGTGAGCGTCAGGAAGAAGAAGAACTCGATGACCTGGTAAATGCGGTAAAGATAGGCAGCGCGGCTGGCACGAGGATCGGAGTGGTTGTAGAGGCCGTAGATGGAGTTGAAGATGATGGCCCACGAGCCCCAGCTGAGCGCAGCATAGGCGACAAGCTTGATGTACCCCTTGATGGCATTAAAGTACTCTGCGAGCGACAGAACGCGCTGGCTGGGACGACCCCAAACGAGCTGGATAAGGCCCAGGACGGCTTTAGGGAAGAGTTCGACGAGCAGGTGAATCCACCACTCGACATGCAGATTGAAAGCAGCCCAGATGAACCAGGCCTGCACGTTGTCTGCAACGTAATCGCGATGGCCCTCGTCAGGACCGCGACGACGGTAGACGTACTGAAAGACGATGACGGGAACTAGCAGACAGGCAGAGATGATGAGGTTGCCGAGGAAGGTGGTAGCAAGAAAGTTGAGGATCTTCCAAAGACTGAGTCTACCCATGCGAATCTGCTTGGCCTGCTCGTTTTCGAAACGCACTGCTTCATCCAGATCCTCCTCGTCGGACCAGTCGATGTCGCCGTAGTCACGGTCGTTGCCGCCATCGGTGGAAGAGACCTCACTGTCCTGACGAACAAAGGGAGGACGGTAGGGCGCGTTGCTCTTGTAGTTGAATGCGCCTGGAGCCCGGTTGGTCTGATGCGGAGGGAAGTCGGACTTGGGACCGAGACCAGCAGGCTTTTCGAGATGGCGATCACGGAAGTCAGCCAGGGGGTCTGTGATGGCCACACGTGGACCAGCGGTGCCGGGACGCGAGTTGGGAGCGGAAGAGTGTGCAGAGTCGGCGAGAATGCCATGATCTTGAGCCGAGCGGTGCGTGTGCTGTGCAGCCTTGGCATGCCCTGGAGGATGTGAATCCGAGCTGTTGGCGTCGCCAGAGGCAATAGCAGCTACAGCCGCATCGTGGAGCATGTGATCGTCGTTGGGAGTGGACGGAGCCGCAGTAGCGAGATTGGATCTGCTCGCATAGATGGGCGGGAGAGGATCGTGAGGGTTGCTTGGGTGGTAAGGTGGGGAAGCAGGCCCACTTTGAATGCTTTCAGGAACCGACTCGGGAGAGTGCGGTGGCTTGGGCGAGGATGACATGATTGCCAAGTTTAGAGTGGTAGCTGGTACCGCTCAGCTAGTGTATGTCGTCCACATCCAACGGTCAAAGGATGTCTGAGTGAGCAAGTCGAACCTCGTCTGACCGGCAGAGAAGCCAAGGTCGAATGCAAACGACGATATGATGGTTTCGATGCGCTTCAGTCAGTCAGAGGCGACGAGGTCCCTCTATGGCAATGATAAGCAAGCAAAGACTGATGCAGGCTTCAGGGACGGATGGATGTGGTTGGTTGAAAGGGAAGAGAGGTTCACGTCTGGTGTTGCGATGTTGGACTCGCACCGATCTGCTCGTTCTGCTCACTCTGCTCGGTTGCACGGTGCCTTAGAAAAGTCTAAAGTCACATTCGAGTGACGTTTGTGCAAAATTTGAGCTGCAGCAAAGCAAATATGGAAAATCACATCACATCACATCACACAGCACAGCACAGCACAGCACAGCACAAGCCAAAAGAGCAGCAAAGCGTATATCCTTCAAACGCTACTGCACCTCTTTTGCGTGTTGAATCGATCGAGCCGAAAGGAGCTAGCTTACACCTACGAACGAGGACAAAGCTCCAAGCTCCAAGTCCCTTTGCCAAGATCATTCAGATGTAGTCATGTCCGTCCGCATGGCTGGCACATTGTCGACCCCTCAAAATTCTGCATGGGTTTGCAGTTCGTTGTGCTGGCTGTGTGGCCTTGGTTTCGGTCACTTGAACCCACGACGACGACCTCGTGCTTTCCTGCTGCTTCCTGCATATCCAAAAAGAAAAGTCGCCGAGCCTCGGTCGGCGTTTGTGCGTTTGATGGGCCTAACATCCTAGTGCTCAGCCGACGAGGCTTCGTGCTTCCTTCACACCTCTGACTTTGTTCAGGGTCTTTGAGAAAGCAACCTTTGCCTCGAATCCCTTCCTTTTGCCATCATAGCAATCACGGCGCAGCTGTGGTTGAGCTCGCAGAAAGCATGTCGCTCCTTTCATCACACCAGTAATTCTGCATCAACGCACCGCCTTGATGCCGGCTCACGCTCGTGCGCCTCCCACAGCTCCTGCTGCCTGGCAGAACCAAGCCGGCTATGCTTCATCCAGCGCCACCAATGGCTCATCACAGCTGCAACCGCCTACAGGTCCTTCTCGAGGCAATCAACCTGCTCACCACCCGCTCGACATGATGCCACACCCGCAGCAGCCTCCTTCTCTTCCTCCTCCTCCTCCTCCTGCTGCTGCTCCAACAACATCAATTAGCACCGTCGCCGCTCTCGTACCACCCGCCAATACGGACCCCCCACCCATCCCCACCTTCTCGCACATCGCTTACTTCACCTCTATCCAGCTTGAAACGCTCTACACCCGTCAACGTGGCGTGCGCATGTCCGCCTCCACCTGGCACACCAACCGTGACATTGCTACCGGCTTCATCCAGTCGGTCGCTTCCCGTCTTGGATTCCCACAACGAACGACTGCGACCGCTCAACAAATCTATCAGCGTTTCCATCTGTTTTATCCTCCCTCCGACTTTGTGCTGCACGAAATCGCCGTAGCGTCGCTGTTTGTCGCTGCAAAGCTCAACGATACGCACAAGAAGCCCAGAGACTTGCTGTTGGCCAGTTATGCATTGCGCTTTCCGCACTTGGTTAAAGGGGGTGGTGGTTCAAGTGCGCAAGATGTTGCATCAGCAAGCCCTACGGAGGAGCCAATTTTTCCGACCTTGGCCGGCCAGAAACGAAAGCTTGCAACAACTACAGCTGCCGAGAGGTACACATCGTCCCCCCGACCGCTAGCTATGGCCATCGGCGGCGTAGGGGAAGCAGACATCGATCCGACCGTCCTCGAGACCGATCGTAAACGTCTTATGGCGCTCGAAAAGCTCATTATCGAGAGTCTCTGCTTCCACTTCCATAGCAGTGCAAACACGGCCCTCAAGATGCTCATCAAGTTGGGACGCAAGAGCAATCTGTCCAAATCGTTTATCAGGACAGCGTGGAAGATTGCGGCCGACTTGTTCCGCACTTCTGCACCTATGCAGTATGCGCCCAATGTGGTCGCTGTCGCTGCGCTGTATGCGGCTGCGCTGTTGGCCAGGCCGCCGGCAAGGACGCGGCGATCGGAAGCAGCGACGATGACAAGCGAGATGGACGATGATGCGGATGCACTCGTGGCGTTTTTGAAGAGTATCAAATCGGTTTCGAGTACGCCGGTACCACAGTCGACGAGCAGTGACGATATCGAGAGAAGCATTCCGCTGTCCGAACCTTTCCCAGGCTGCAACGGTGACTACTACGTTCATGTCGAAGACGTCGAAGAGGCGGTGCACGAGTTGCTCGACCTCTATCTCTCTTGTGCTGCTTCACTTCCACCTTCGCTCTACATGTCTAGCGCTTCTGGCCTTGGTGCCACGCACGGCCATGGCAGTGCAGCAGCGACACCCTCGCCACTCTCCCCCGCCGATCCCATGGACGCCTATGGTGCATCACCTGCATCGTCCGGAAGCGATCCGGCCACCCAGCCCTCAAGCGCTCCCAAAAAGCTCAAGCAGTACGAATACTCTCCACCCCCCTTTGGACTGGTCGACTGGCTCAACTCTGCACGCTGTACTCAGTTGCAGAGCGGTAAAAAGTCGGTGGATCCAACAGCGCCGACAAAGGAACTGACGTCGCTCTTGACGGATTTGAAAATCTATCTGAGAGGCATCGAGTACGATCGGCAGCGGGCGGATGACACGTTTCTTGCTACGGCCGGTTTGGTGGCTGAAGTGCGAGTGGTGGCAGTGCCGGGAACCGAGGCGGCGGTGGAGGCGGTCCAGCCGTCGATGATTGGAGGTGCGAGTACAGCGCATTCGGTGGTGATCGAACTGAAGCGGATGAGCGACGTGAAGCGGGCAACCAAGATGGATGAAATCCTGACAGAATTGGGTCCGCAGGAGAGGGAGGTGGTGGAGAGAATCAGGAGGAGGAAGTTGGCAGCAGCCTTGAGGTTGACGTTTGTCGAACCGGGCGTGGAGAAGCGGCAAGACGTGGTCAAGGGTGCAAACAGCAAGGAGCAGCATCATCAACCGACGTTCAAACAGACGGCAACAACGACAGCAGATCCAACTCTTGTGGTGAAAAAGAATCGTATCGACCTGGCCAAACGATACCTCTTCTAGCTCTCCCTCCTTCGTCCTCATCATCGACACTCTGCACACTCTTTACCGAAAACCAACCCTGATCACATTCAAGTCTTTCAATTACCAATGAACCTTGATTTCTTTCGATCATTAGATCAAGCAATGTCGGCATCCATTTCTTGCCCAGAAGCGGTAGAAGCAAATCCCCAGCTTGACTAGGTAATGTGTATATGGTGCTCGCCATCTCAAAAGAATGGCTACTCTGTCCCGTTTTTCCCTCAACCAGATGTCCACTGAAGAAAAGGACACTGTGATGAATATAACGGGAGGACTGGAGAAGGCGGATGGGGGAGCAAGTGGCTCATATGAGGTTGGAAGGGGAGAGTGCGGGCTGAGAAAAAATCAAAAGAGTGCGGCAAGACTCGGGTAAAAGAGATGATCGCCGACGAGAACGACACTCGACACAGGCGAGCAAGACTCGAGACCATGGGTCAATCCACAACGTGTTGCGAATGGAGGAAAATGAGAGTGTCTCTGGGTGCGGCGATGCCATGTTGAAGAATGGACCGCGTCGGGCTCCAGAGGCAGCTGGTATCTTACAATGGGTGCGGTCAATGCTGGGAAAACGGAAAGAGAGGTGGTTGAGTTCCAATACTGGTGGCAATGCGATGCTTGACGAAACCGAAAAAGAAAGAAATTAGACGAATGAGAGCTGGAAACGGAACGTGGGTGGTGATACAGTGCGCCTGTGTTGGCAAAATGGAGAGACAAGTCGAATCAATGGCCGCTGTTGCTGGCAGTTGCCGGTGGTGGTTGCAGTACCAAGTGCCGGCTCACTTGCGGCGGTTCTGCTGCATGCCAAGGATCTGGACCATCCTGACAAAGATGTTGATAAAGTCGAGCTCGAGGCTGATCGACTCGGCCAGAGGGTCGCCGCGGGCGTAGCCGGCTCGCACCATCTGCGCGTGCTTAAGGATGCGCTGCGTGTCGTAGAGCACAAAGGCACCAAACACGGCGAGACCACCGTAGAGCGAGAGTGCCTCGGTGGCGGCAAGCGTGCGGAAGGCGGTGCGAGGCAAGAGCATGGGTGCGAGCGACGAGAGAGCGACGATGGTAACACCGGCGAGCAAGGGACCGCCCATCCACAGATACTTGTCCTCCTTGGCAGTAGCACCGACGTAGCAGAGCGAGCCGACGAGGCCGGCAGTGTAGAGGGCAGCCCGCGACAGGACGGCAGGGTTGAGGAAGAGCAAAGGGCTGAGCACGGCGGCCTGAGAAGCGTTGAAGAGCAGCCACGAAGGGACCTTGAGCGGGTGACCAGGTGGGAGCGAAGTAGCACCGAGCATGCCTCCGATACTGGCGACCAGACCGACACCGAGGACCAACCACGGGTTGGCCATCATGACGCGCTGGGAGACGCCGTAGCGGTGGAGACCAACCGCCGCAGCGCCGGTAAGCGTCAGGCCACCGGCAAGGTACATGAAGGTGCTGTGCAGATACTCGGCCTCAACGGGGTGAAGCGAACCGCGGGTCTCGCGGTTGAAAAACATGTTGGCACCAAAAGCGGTGGCACCAATGACACCGAGGCTGGTGAGAGCGCGAGTCCATCCGCCAGGCTGTGTGAAGCTGGTGGGGGCGTCGGCGGCGGGAGCAGCGTGAGGAGCGGCAAAGGCAAAGCGTGCGCCCGAGCCACCGCTGTTGCCACCGTTGGGACGGAAGGGGCTAGTGCGTACTCCCCGAACCTGTTGCTGGATCTGACGAAGCGGCAGCGTCGTTGGAGTGGTCTTGGATGCAAGGGTCGCTTTAGCCGTGTTGGCAGTGCAAGAGAGCAAGCGCAGGGGCTGAGCAACGGCGCTGCTGGTGGTAGCAGAATGCGATGCAGAAGATCGAGCCACCAGCAGCGAGCTGTGCAGCGAGCGCTGCAGAGTCTGGAAGGATGGCCTCAACATCTTTTGCATGTGATGGGATGGCGGTGAGTGCCGGAACTGAAAAAGGGGGGTGTCGTGATCGACGGTCAGTAAGTGCAAAGCTGTCGAGGGCGAGTAGATGGAAGATTGTGCTGTTGCGCTGTTGCGAATAGCGGGGAATGATGGGTAGAAGCCAAGTCGGGCTCAACGATGCTAGTTGGTTGATATAAGCAAGGAGCAAGCAGAGCGCCCATCTGTCGCAGAAGCAACGACATGACTGACTGAGCCTTCTTTCTTTCTTTCCTCTTTAGATGCTGGGCCTCCTCCACCTCTGAGCCAATCAAAGCAGAGCCGAATCCACCCTCTTTTTCCACGCGTCATCCGCAGCAACTCTGGAAATACTGAAAGCAAGCCTAGCACCTTCCATGCTTTTGCGATCACACACAGACCTTGTTCTTTTCTTCATCCAGTTCTTTTGCCGTGCGAAAAGAATACAGTATTTCATTCGAAGATTTCATTCCAAGCGTGGCAAGCACAGGCGTGTTGGCAGAATTGAAAAAAAAAAATTGCAACTGACAACACAGAGACAAAAAAAGCTGCCAAAAATTTTGAACTTTTGCTCTTTTTGGCACGGAACAAACACACGCACCCTCACGCTGGCTTGGCTGGAGAGGGAAAAAAAAAAAAAAAAAAAAAAAAAAAAAAAGGAAAGTGTTCTTCTCGTGCACAGTAACTTGAAGCGAAGCTCGAAAGAAGAAGAGTTGGTCTCGGCCTTGGATTTTTTTTTCTTTTTTCTTTTCCTTGTCTTCGCTTTCTTCCTGAAATGCTCAACCTCGTGTCGACTCGGTCATCCTTTCCGCACTTCACCTTGTCGACCTTTCCCTTGTCTCTTCCTCTTCCTCATCCTCATCCCACTTCTCTATCCACCCGCGGATGCTTACAAGGATCGTTCTCATTCTACGGCCTACCTCTCGATAACCACCTCTCCCAAGTAGCTGCTCCCCGCAGGTACACCACGTTGGACTTCTAGCGGAATACAACACTTCCGCAGTCGTTCAAGGCGCTCATCGTGGATCAGGCGGACCACTTTTGTTCCTTCCACTTTATCTTTCGCCCTACCCCGATCTTGTAGATCGCCCTTTACATCGTCATGGACGTGAGTATCCCCTTCCGCCATCGTTGCCCCATCGATGGTAGCCACTAACCCAGTTTCGCGTTCCTTTCCCCTATCGCTATCTTGCAGCCCTCCTTCGTTCAAGGGCTCCACGAGCTCCTCAAGCAGAGCAACGTCCCTGACACCAACACCGTCAAGGCGGCTACCGAGTCGCTCCAGAACAACTACTACAAGAACCCACAATGCATTCCCGCTCTCTTCGAGATCCTTGCCACCTCCCCCGACCTCGCTGTCCGTCAGCTGGCCGCCGTCGAGTTGAGGAAGCGTCTTGCAAAGAGCGGAGGCAAGGTTTGGACCAAGCAGTCCGTTCAGGTCCGTGACGGAATCAAGGCAAGGCTTCTCGAGGTCGTCACCAACGAGCAGGCCGCTGCCGTCCGAAACGCCATTGCCCGTGTCATCTCCGAGATTGCCAAGCGCGAACTCCCCGCCGGCTCCTGGCCCGCTCTCCTTCCCTTCCTCTTCCAGGCCGCAGACTCGCCCAACCCTACCCACCGTCAGATCTCGCTCTTCGTCTTCTACACCGTCCTCGAGACGTTTGTTGACGGTGGCGAGGCGCTCGACAAGCACCTCCCCCAGATCATGCAGCTCTTTGCAAAGAGCCTTCAAGACCCCGAGTCGCTCGAGGTTCGTGTCACCACCGTCCGTGCTCTCGGAAAGGTCGCACAGAACCTCGAGAGCGACGCATCCGCCGACCTCGCCGCCATGCAGTCCGCTGTCCCTCAGATGGTCGGCGTCCTGAACCAGTGTCTCGAGCAGAGCAACCAGGACGGTGTTCGACAGATCCTCGACGTGCTCGAAGAGATCTGCATGCTCGAAGTGCCCATCATCTCCAACCACATTCCAGAGCTCATCGACTTTTTCCTCGCCAACGGTGCCAACACCGAGCACGAGGAGGACCTGCGTCTCATGTGCCTCAACTCGCTCATCTGGATCTGCTCCTACAAGCGCTCCAAGGTGCAGAGCCTCGGTCTCGCCAAGCACATGATCGCCCGTCTCATGCCCATCGCCGTCGAGGAGGATTCCGACGACGTCGACGAGGATTCGCCCTCGCGTCTCGCCCTCCGTGTCATTGACGGCCTCGCCACCGAGCTCCCTCCCAGCCACGTCTTCCCTCCTCTGCTCGAGCAGATGCAGGCCTACATGGGCAACCAGGACCCTCACCACCGCAAGGCCGCCATGATGGCCTTTGGTGTCTCGGTCGAGGGCTGCTCCGAGTACATTCGCCCCCACATGAACGACCTCTGGCCCTTCGTCGAGGCCGGTCTCAAGGACCACGAGCCCGTCGTGCGCAAGGCCGCCTGCGTCGCCCTCGGCTGCCTCTGCGAGATGCTCGAGGAGGAGTGTGCTGCCAAGCACGCCACCTTACTCCCCGTCATCATGGAGCTCGTCAACGACCCTGCCACCCAGCGATCCGCCTGCACTGCTCTTGATTCGCTCCTCGAGGTCATGGGCTCCGACATTTCGCAGTACTTGCCCGCTATCATGGAACGTCTTGCTGGCCTCCTCGAGACTGCCCCCATCCCCGTCAAGGCTACCGTCACTGGCGCCATCGGCAGTGCCGCCCACGCCTCCAAGGAGGGTTTCCTGCCTTACTTCGACCAGACCATGCAGCGCATCAAGCCGTTCCTCACTCTCACCGAGGAAGGCGACGCTATGGACCTGCGCGGGATCACCACCGACACCGTCGGCACCTTCGCCGAGGCTGTGGGCAAGGAGGCTTTCCGCCCTTACTTCCAGGACTTGATGAAGCTCGCCTTCGAGGGTATGGACCTCAACAACCCGCGTCTGCGCGAGTGCAGCTTCATCTTCTTTGCCGTCATGTCGCGTGTCTTTGGCGAGGAGTTCACTCCTTTCCTCCAGCACGTCGTTCCCAGGCTCATCTCGTCGTGCCAGCAGTCTGAGCACGACCCGGTGCCTGGTGCTTCTGGTGACGGCACCATCAACGGCATCGGGATCCCCGGCATCAGCGCTGGTGGCGACGATGACGACGACGATGGATTCGTCGACATTGACGAGCTCAATGATGCTTTCCTCAACGTCAACTCGGCCATCGCCATCGAGAAGGAGGTCGCCGCCGACTCGCTCGGCGAGATCTTTGCCCACACCAAGTCTGGCTTCCTGCCTTACATCCAGGAGTCGGTCGAGCAGCTCGTCATTTTGTTGGAACACTTCTACCAAGGTATCCGCAAGAGCGCCGTCTCGGCCCTGTTCACCTACATCAACACACTCAACGAGCTCAGCAACCCACAGCCATGGCAGGCTGGTGCGCAGGTCAAGGTGCCCCTCAACGCCGACGTGCAAAAGCTCGTCAACGCAGTCATTCCCGCCATCATGGAGATGTGGGAGAGCGAAGATGATCGGTAAGTTCTCCATTGACGCGGACAGATGCAGAAGACAGACATGGACCATTGCTTTGGCAACCTTTCACAGGATGACAAACTTTCTCAGCTCACAATGATCACCGTTATAGGAGCGGTCGAAGTGACTACAACTTTTAACCTATTTTCACTGACTCTTGGCAAGCTTTTGGCTTTAGCTTGTGTGCCGATCCGCAAGCCCAGGCCGACAGCGGCAAAGGTCCATGTCTCAACGCTGACGTCTGCATCTCGGGCTAAGACGCCGCCCAGCTAGACAACAGTGACTGACCATCGTTTTGCCATCGTTTATTGCTGCATCAACAGTACCGCCGCTATCGAGGTCTGCCAGTCGTTGGCCGAGTGCCTCAACAAGAACGGTCCCGCCATCATTGCGCCAGAGCACTTGGACGTTGTGTGCACCTACACCATCATGATTCTCGAGAAGAAGAGCCCACCTCAGCTCGACTCGGAGATCCCTGAAGAGGAGAACGAGGAGGCTTCCGAGTACGAGTCGGTTTTGGTCTCGGCGGCTTCCGACTTGGTGGGCGCGATGGCCAACGTGCTTGGTGCCGACTTCACAGATCCCTTGAAGCAGTTCATGCCTCAGATCATGAAGTACTACACACCCGGCCGCTCCGTCAGCGACCGATCCACCGCGATTGGCTCGCTGGGCGAGATCATCACCGGCATGAAGGGCGCCATCACGCCCTTCACACAGGACATCCTCTCGTTGCTCTCGCGTGCGCTTTCGGACGAGGAGGCTTCGGTACGATCCAACGCCGTGTTCGCCTCGGGTGTGTTGATCGAGAACACACAGGCCGACCTGAGCGCGCACTTCCCTGCGCTGCTCAACGCCATCCGACCTTTCTTCGAGAAGAGCCAGAACGAGGCGGATGAGGTGGTGACGGCGCGTGACAACGCCTGCGGCTGCCTGTCGAGGATGATCATCAAGAACGCCGAAGCTGTGCCATTGGACCAGGCGCTGCCCATCCTGTTCTCGTCGTTGCCATTGCAGAAGGACATGGCCGAGTGGTCGCCGGTTCTGCACTGCATGATGAACCTGATCCAGGCCAATAACGCTGTTGCCTCGCAGAACATCGACACCATCTTGCAGCTGTTCGCCCACGTTCTGGCAGGAGACGAGGACAACCTGGGCGCCTTGCTGCGTGGGCAGGTGTGCGGCTTTGTGAGCCAGCTCAACACACAGATCCCTGACAAGGTGCAGGCGGCGGGTCTGCAGCAGTACCTCGTTTAAAGACTCCCTCTCTCTCACACCAGCATCAGACAGGCAGACGCGGCTTCACTTTTATCGATTGCAAAACATACCCGAGTAGTGTCTTTTTTCGATATACATTTGCTCACCTTGCACTTTCAGCATCTCCATTTCGTTCTCAATTCTTTTTTTTCCTCTTCTTCGCATTGATGTGTCGACGCTCGCCTCGTGGTTTCCCCCATCTCTTTTAGACGTTACCGAAAGTCAATCAGTTTCTCGTGAATTCAGTGTGTGTTGGGAGTTCAGAGTGGGTGTTTGAGGGGGCGTGGCACAGTTCGATGTACTGTCCAGGGAGAGGGTGTGAATACATCTTGGACAATGTGCTTAGGGTGAGGTTCGATAGGCCATTTTCAGGGTCGTCGGTCCCTACGCGCGCGGCAGAGTCGCGTCGTGTTGCAGCGAATGGGTTCATCCAACCACATCTTATTCCTTGATGACCTCTAAGCTCGACGTGACAAGGCTCTTTTCACTACTTGGCGATTCAATATTTGGTCTTTGAGGTCTCTGAGCTGAGCTGAGAGGTCATCGTCACAGCCTCCTCATCCAGATTCGAAGCTGGACTGCGGGAAGGAGGCTTGACAAGATGGTTGCCAGGCGTGTTTCGACTTTGGATCGTTTTGTATTTAGTCTGCTAAGAAGCAAATACAAATTTCCCACAACCCGTTTGTTTGCAATACAAATCCCGTCTGTCAAAGAGGAAAGACAGCGAGACAGACACGCGCGTGTTGCTCTTTCAAAAATTCAGCTTTAAATGTCCAACCCAACCAACACTTTTACTTTTTGGCGCTGGCAGGTCGACTGCAACCGCAACTCGGACTGAGTCAGTCTAGCTTGGCGCGTCTGACAAGGCGCTTTTTCAGGCAAAGGCTTGGAAATCGCGATACTTCCCTTGTATGACAGCACAGAGACAGAGACAGAGACAGAGACAGAGACAGAGACAGAGACAGAGACACAGAGGTGAGCTGGCGAAACTATCAAGCTCGAATGTATGTGCATTGTTGCCTTTGTCGCATTTGCCACATTTTGGGGGTGAAGGACAGAGAACTAAAGGGAACGAACAAACCAACAACCCACATAGCAACGCACAGTCCACTTTGTCTTACTGTACAACCTGAGAAAGAAAAAACGAAAGCGAGGGCGGCAGCGGTCGTGTCACATGTGTCAGAGTTGTAGTTAGCTGACAGGCTGATGGACGGGCAAAAGCCAAGTGGCTGTCTGGCTGAGCAGGTGTGCATTGCTGCGTGTGCGTGTGTGTGAGACTTTGAGCCTCACTAAGTTAGCTCTCGCTTCGGGGCTCCTTTCTCTCTCCTCGCATCTGCTGCAGCGCAACCATCCCTTCGGGCAACGCATCGCAACACAACGCAACTCTCTCCGACAAAAGCAAGCGCGACGCAGTCTTCCATTTTGGCCTTGCTCTTTCTTTCTCTCTCTCTCTCTCTCTCTCTCTCTCTCTCTCTCTCTCTCCTTTCTGTTTCTCTTCTTCCAGCGTCCTCCCCCTTTCTTCTTCTTCTCCTTGTTTCCAATCATTGACGCTCGTGACCGCCATTTGCTGGATTCGCTTCGTCTGGCAATTGGCAATACCTCGAAAGCCACGGCATATCGGCACCGTCACGGGTCACCCGCACTTCCCTTCTTCTTGGTTCCTTTGGCGAGAGCTGGCTTTTGCATTTGTGCTCTCAGTGAGCTATCGACCGCTTCGGTGCACACACTTGGTAGCGTAACGCTGCACCAAGCGTCATCACAGCAAAGCTACCCCGGCGGTTCTTGGCTTCTCTTCGGTCGGCCGTTCCGACTCTAGCAGCATCGTTCGGCAGCGCCGATTTGCGCATTCCCCCAACAAGCATCTCTACACGACGCACCTCTCCTCCGATACACAATCGCCATGGCACCTGCACCAAACGATCTGCTCGCTGCCTTTGTGCCGGGCACCAAGGCTTGGTTCCCAGATAAGGAGCTGGGCTGGATCAGCGCAACCCTCGCAAAACCCGTCGCAAAGGGCGGCTCGGGCGACATTAATCTCGAATTCACCCTCGACGACACCGGCGAGTCGAAAACGGTCACCACCTCCGAGGCAAAGCTGGCCGCCAAGGATGGCGAAGATCAGCTGCCTCCCCTCCGCAACCCGCCGCTCCTAGAGGCTACCGACGATCTCACCAACCTCAGTTACCTCAACGAACCTTCTGTCTTGCATACCATCCTCAACCGATACTCGCAACGCATCATCTACACCTACTCTGGTATCGTGCTCATCGCCGTCAACCCATTCTACGGTCTCAGCCTTTACAGCCCCGAAATCATCCAGGCTTACTCAGGCAGACGCAAAGGCGAGCTCGAACCACATCTCTTCGCTATAGCTGAAGATGCCTACCGATGCATGATCCGCGACGAAAAGGACCAGACCATTGTCGTCAGCGGTGAGTCTGGTGCCGGTAAGACCGTCTCGGCCAAGTACATCATGCGATACTTTGCCACCGTCGAGGACCCCGATAAGCCAGGCAGTCGCAAGGCCGCCGCAGGAGCCAAGGACGCCAGCGGCATGAGCGAGACCGAGCAGCAGATTCTCGCCACCAACCCCATCATGGAAGCTTTCGGTAACGCCAAGACCACACGAAACGACAACTCGTCCCGATTCGGAAAGTATCTAGAGATCCTATTCGACAAGAGCCACGAGATTGTCGGTGCCAAGATGCGCACCTACCTGCTCGAGCGCTCGCGTCTCGTCTACCAGCCCGAGACGGAGCGAAACTACCACATCTTCTACCAGCTGTGTGCAGGCGCACCTTCCTCCGAGAGAAAGGACCTCGGTCTCCAGGATGCTTCCAAATTCTTCTACCTCAACCAAGGCGGTGCTGGCAGCCACATCATCAACGGCGTCAACGATGCCGAGGAGTTCAAGGCGACACAGAAGGCGCTCAGCACGGTCGGTCTCACCATCGAGCGTCAGTGGAACATCTTTCGTCTCTTGGCCGCGCTCCTGCATCTCGGCAACGTCCAGATCACTGCTGCACGAAACGATGCCGTCTTGGCAGATGACGAGCCAAGCCTCTTTATGGCCACCCGCATGCTCGGTATCGATTCGTCCGAGTTCCGCAAATGGACCGTCAAGAAGCAGCTCCAGACCCGAGGCGAAAAGGTCGTCTCCAACCTGACCCAGGCCCAGGCCATCGTGGTGCGTGACTCGGTCTCCAAGTATGTCTACACCTGTCTCTTCGACTGGCTTGTCGACCAAATGAACCGATCGCTCGCACTGGGCTCCTCGCAATCGCGCGAGTCCATGATCGGTGTTCTCGACATCTACGGCTTTGAGCGCTTCAAGGTCAACTCGTACGAGCAGTTCTGCATCAACTACGCCAACGAGCGTCTTCAGCACGAGTTCAACCACCACGTCTTCAAGCTCGAACAGGAGGAGTATCTGCAGGAACAGATCTCGTGGACTTTCATCGACTTTTCCGACAACCAGCCGTGCATCGACATGATCGAGGGCAAGCTCGGTATCCTCTCGCTGCTCGACGAAGAGTCTCGCCTGCCCTCGGGCTCGGACGAATCCTTTGTGCAGAAGCTCTACACCCAGATGGATCGACGACCCGAGTTCAAGAATGCATTCAAGAAGCCCCGTTTCGGTACTACCGGCTTCACCGTCTGCCATTACGCTCTCGACGTCGAATACTCTAGCGCAGGCTTTGTCGAGAAGAACAAGGACACGGTTCCCGACGAGCACCTCAACTTGCTCAACAACACCAGCAACCCGTTCCTCAAGGAAGTCCTCGACACTGCTGTCAACCTGCACAAGCCAGACGAGCCCAGCGAGGCTTCTGGCGGCGACTCGGCCGCAGCCAAGCCAGGTCCCAGGAAACTGGCCGGTGCAAGCATCAAGAAGCCCACACTCGGTTCGCAGTTCAAGACGTCACTCGTCAGCCTCATGGCTACCATCGACAGCACCAACGTCCACTACATCCGCTGCATCAAGCCCAACGAGGCTAAAAAGGCATGGGAGGTGGAGCCGCAAAACGTACTTGGACAGCTCCGAGCCTGTGGTGTGCTCGAAACCATCCGAATCAGTTGTGCCGGTTACCCGTCGCGATGGACCTTCGCCGACTTTGCCGAGCGATACTACATGCTCGTTTCCTCCGATCGCTGGAACATGTCGGACATGGACAAGGTCAAGGCGCTGGCCACCCACATTCTCTCGACAACCATCACCGAAAAGGACAAGTACCAGGTCGGTCTCACCAAGATCTTCTTCCGTGCCGGTATGCTCGCCCAATTCGAGCAGAGGCGCACCGATCGTCTCAACGCAGTGACGACCATCATTCAGAAGAACCTCAGACGCCATGTGCATCAGAAGAAGTATCAGGCCATGCGCACCAATGCCGTCAAGATCCAGGCTTGGTGGCGTATGCGTTTGGCCATCAAGTATGTCGAGCAACTCCGACAGGCCACAGCTGCGACCAAGATTCAGACCGTCACGCGTGGCTTCTTGGCGCGCCGACGATACCAGACCACCCGCCAGGCTGTCATCAAGATCCAGAGTGTTGTCCGTGGACGCGCCGTTCGGTCCACGTACAAGACCGCCAAAGTCGAGTTCTCGGCAACGCGACTCCAATCGCTACTCCGAGGTGCTTTGGCTCGCAGGCAATACCGCAAGGAGAAGCAGGGCGTCATTCATCTTCAATCGTGCTACCGTCGTCGCCTTGCCAAGAAGGAGCTGGTGGCTCGACGAAACGAAGCTCGCTCCGTCTCGCACTTCAAGGAGGTTTCATACAAGCTCGAGAACAAGGTGGTGGAGCTCACGCAGAACCTGCAGAAGCGTATCAAGGACAACAAGGAGCTGACGTCCAAGATCAAGGCGCTCGAAGCCCAGATCCTCACCTGGCAGGGCAAGCACGACGAGATCGAAAGCAAGAACCGCGGCCTCACCGAGGAACTCGCCAAACCTACGGTTGCCATGGCCGAGTTCGAAGCTCTGGTGGCGGCCAAGAAGGAGCTCGATGCCAAGCAGGAGGCTGCCTTGAAACGCATCACCGAGCAGGACAGGCGTATTTCGGACCTCACGGCCGAGATCGAACGTCAGGCCGACGAGTTGCAGGCACGATCCGAGGCGCTCAATGGCGCCACCAAGTCATCCCAGGACGACGTTGCCACCATCAACTCGCTGCGATCCGAGGTGGCTTCGTTACGCGAGCAGCTCAACCGTGCCAATGCACTCAACACCTTGCAGAAGAACTCGCAGCGCATCGAGAATGCCGCACCCCCCGTGTTCAACATGGCCACGGGCAAGGAGAACGGATACGCGACGGGCGGAAGCAAGCGTCGCCCTCGTCGTCACAGCGAGACCGGCCCTTGGAGCGATGCGCCCGCTGGTCGCGACGAGCACGAGGAGGCCATGATGGCTGCCAAGCGCAGCGCTGCTACGGCCAACCGCCACGTCTCGGTCGCTTTTGGTCTTGAGGGCCACCAGATCCCTGGCTTTGGTCAGCGCAACGGCTACGATGACGAGTACGATGAAGATGACCCGTCCGAGGAGATCATCCGTATCCTTGAGAATGAGGAGCAGCTCGACGAGGATGTGCTCAACGGACTCATCCGCTACCTCAAGGTGCCTGCCCCGAGTCTGCAGAATCCGCCTTCGCCCAAGGAGGTGCTGTTCCCCGCCCACCTCATCTCGCTCGTCACCAACGAAATGTGGAAGTACGGTCTTGTGCGCGAATCAGAGCGCTTCCTTGCCAACGTGATGCAGACGATCCAGCAGCACGTCATGTCGTTTCAGGGCGAAGATGCCATCGTCCCGGGCATCTTTTGGCTTTCCAACGTGCACGAGATTCTGTCGTTTGTTTGCATCGCCGAGAGCGACATGCTGCAAGGAATCGGTCCTGGCGTCGATGGAGCCGCCCGCTCGTTCGAGTGGGGCGATTACGAGCGTCTGGTCACCATTGTCAAGCATGACCTGGACTCGCTCGAGTACAACATCTACCACACGTGGATGCAAGAGGCCAAGAAGCGTCTGCACAAGATGGTCATCCCAGCGCTGGTCGAGAGCCAATCGCTGCCCGGGTTTGTGACCAACGACCATTCGGGCCGTCTGTTCAACCGGTTGCTTTCAAACAACTCGACGCCGACGCACACCATGGACGACATTCTCGGCATCCTCAACAAGGTGTGGAAGAGTCTGAAGAGCTACTACGTGGAGCCGTCGGTGACGCAGCAGGTGGTGACGGAGCTGCTCAAGCTGATTGGTGTGACGAGCTTCAACGATTTGCTGATGCGAAGAAACTTTTGCTCATGGAAGCGGGCGATGCAGATCCAGTACAACATTACGCGGATCGAAGAGTGGTGCAAGTCGCACGACATGCCCGAAGGCACGCTGCAGCTCGAGCACCTCATGCAGGCGACTAAGCTGTTGCAGCTCAAGAAGGCGACGCTGGGCGACATTGACATTATCTACGATGTCTGCTGGATGCTGACGCCGACGCAGATTCAGAAGCTCATCTCGCACTACTACGTGGCCGACTACGAGAACCCGATCTCGCCCGAGATTCTCAAGGCGGTTGCATCGCGTGTGGTCCCCAACGACCGCAACGACCACCTGCTATTGCCGCCCGAGGTGGACGAGGCTGGGCCGTACGAGCTTCCGTTGCCACGCGAAGTGACCGGGATTGAGACGTACTGCCCCGCTTACATTTCGGTACCTGCCATCCGACGCTTGGCCAGCCGTGTTGCGTAGTGTTTGCACTTTTAGATACCATCCACCGCAAGATCGAAACTTTTTTGTATATAGTCTTGTACCTTTCCTGTAAACTTGAGGCGCCTTTGTGTCACGATTATCGTTGTTAGCAGTGTGTCTGACGTGCAGAGCATCTTATCCAGAACAAACTTGACTCACGGTTGTCCAAGTGATAAAAAGCCAAAGCGAAACGCCGGAGCTCGAGCGAGAGGCCCAACGGCAATCGATCGGGATCGACTGCGATCTGCATTCGGCTTTGCCATGTGGCCATTTTTTCGATCACCCTGTCCTTCCCGCAGCGTCGACTGGCAGAGTGACAGCGCCGGGAGAAAAGGACGCGTCATCTATTTTCTCAGGGTTCAATAATTGCAGGGAAAGTTACAGAAGCCGGTGGACCGAGAGGCAGAGGCAGAGACAGCCATCTGAGGTGAATGATGATCACAGGTTCCTGACTTGGACCAACAAAAAAAGGGGTTCGAAATTCGAAATAATTGCAACAGCAGGGAAAGAAAAATAGGCTGCGGGAGCTGCATTCGAAATGCGTGTGTGGAGGTGTCTGAGAGAAATCAGGCAAAATCACAGCAGCAGCAGCACAGAGCGACGGTCTCGCCACAACTCAAAAACAGTTTCAGCCCAAGTGACTCTGACTCGGACTTTGGGTTTTGAACGGATGGAATTGGCTGAATTTCGAATCCCTCAGCTGCTGCTTGCTGCTGCTGTTGCTGGGTCTCGAAAATGAGGTCAAAGCAGATAAGGAAAAATTGGCACCGCACAGCATAGCACACTGCATACAGCCTCCCTTTCCTCTCCGCCCAGCTACGGGCAACGGGCGACGGGCGAAAATTGGACCGGATTTTCAGGCTCAGCTTGCCTAGCCTTTTTGGGACTGTGACGACAGATTAATTGACCGTCCGCTTGCGTGTACTGCGTGTGTGAGTGTGGCGTGTGTTGGAGGGGCAAAAGCAGATAACGCATTCAAGTGCTGTGCTGTGCTGTGCTCACAATTACGTGTAAGCTCGCCTGACCTGAGTCACACACACACACACACACACAGAGGCTAAGATTGTATAAGACCTCGCCACCTATCTCCTTCCTGCACTCCATCATCACCACCAGCATACCTCGACCCTCACATCAAAGCATTCGATACCCGCGAACTGTTCGCCGGCATTATCCATCTCTGCGTTTCAACTTTCGTCGCAGCACTCGTCACTGTCCCTCTCAGACCCGCATCGACTTTGCTTGAGCATCGAGCTGTGATACCAACGACTCCGGCATAGAGCATTCAAAGTTTTCGAACCCACACTTTCCGCATCCGCATCCAGCACCTGACATCTAGCACCTGGCTCAAACAGTAAGTAGCTTCTCAGAGCCTGTAGGCTTGCTCGCCATCCATCAGCTCAAATTGCTAAATCCTCTTATCGCTCGTCTGTGCGGCACTGCCATCCACTGCTCTTCACCTCAACCAGATGCAGATCTTTGTCAAGACTCTCACTGGCAAGACCATCACCCTCGAGGTCGAGTCTTCGGACACGATCGACAATGTCAAGGCCAAGATCCAGGACAAGGAGGGCATCCCACCTGACCAGCAGCGACTCATCTTTGCGGGTAAGCAGCTCGAAGACGGCCGCACCCTTTCGGACTACAACATCCAGAAGGAGTCGACCTTGCATCTTGTGCTTCGCCTCCGTGGAGGTATGCAGATCTTTGTCAAGACTTTGACTGGCAAGACCATCACCCTTGAGGTCGAATCTTCGGACACGATCGACAACGTCAAAGCCAAGATTCAGGACAAGGAGGGCATTCCACCTGACCAGCAGCGACTCATCTTTGCGGGTAAGCAGCTCGAAGACGGCCGTACGCTGTCCGACTACAACATCCAGAAGGAGTCGACCTTGCACCTGGTCCTGCGTCTCCGTGGTGGTGCCAAGAAACGCTGTCAGAACGGCGCCGGTACAGAGGGGCAGTGCAAAGATGCGGCCATCAACCTGGTTGGCGAATGCCCGCACTGCAGTCTCAAGTTTTGCGGCAAACACCGCCTGCCGGAACAGCACAAGTGCGCACAGGTAGAGCAGGTCCGCAACGCTGCGTTTGCCGCCAACAAGGCCAAGTTGGAGAGTGAGCGGACCCAGGCGACGAGGGGCTTGGCTCATTAAAGTGGGCCTTTGCGTCCGTCGATTGTTTTTGGTGTTTTCCGTCTCTGCAATCTTTCTCTCCATACCACACATACCTCTTTTGCTGCTTTGCATCCGTTATTGTTATTCTTGTATTAGTATTGAATAGATGTTTCCGATTCTCTAATGTGGGGATCTGAGTGTGGGTGTATTTGAGGGTGTCGGTTACAGCGGTCGAGTGGGAGCGGGAGCTCGGTAGCTCGGGAGTGTGCTTGGAGGATCGGGGGAAATGGATGATCCGGATCGGATGTGGTGGATGCTGTGTTGCGGTTGGAACTGATGTTGCTGCGTGGTTGGCCTTTGCTTCCAAGGTGGTGTGGATGCTTTTTGACGATCTGCCGTTTCAGAAGCATATATCCTCGATTCTAAGCGGATGATACTGCGTTATTGGTTCCATAGGATCACCAACGACCACAAAACAAGGGTGGGGGGAGATCAGGAACACATCTAACCTCTGCTTGATCAACTTGGGGCCTTGGATCTTTGTTCTTTTCCTCTGGACCCACTCTTTGCGTCTCGCTTGCAGATTGGCACTGGTCGATCTGTGTCTCTCTTGGCATTGCTTGAAAACCGACCAAAGGAAGAGAAAGAGAGAGATGTGGGGTCACAAGATGGTTTCTCGGGAAAAGAAAGACAGGCAGCGTTTTTGGTTTAGCACCCTTTCTGGTTCGGGTAAGAGACAACACCAGAAAGCGCTAAATTAGTACAACTACCCCTCGAAAGATTGGTGCAAATTTGAGCTTTACTTCCATACTTGGAATTGCCAGCAAGGGCAAGGCGGTCTTGTGTGGGTCAGTGTTTCGACCCCGACACTCGATCAAGGGGGTGTTAGCGGAGGTTTGGGTGTGTATTGCGCCATACGAAGGCACCAGAAAAATGAGAGCAGTTGGCCATCGACCTGCTGTCAGACAGGCGAAAAAGGCGAATAAACGGAGGCGTTTGCCGTCGGGAAAAAAAAATCAAAGGGGTGGTCGTTAAGCGACATCTCAAAATTGTCTCCCCGGCGCTATTGGATCGCTGCCGCCTCCGCCTTGTCCTCCCCCCGTTCCTTCCCCTCCCGCACTTCGGCCCGTTCCTGCTCTACGCTCTGCCTATACGATCGTCAATGCGTCCGAAAATATACAAGATCCTTTGATCGTCGTTTTTTCTCATCCCCGACCCCATGCTTTCCCATGCAGCGTAGCGCTTATTACCGAGACATTGCTAAAGAAGAGGAACGAGGTTGACCCGTCCTTCAACAAGACTTTAGGACTTTGTGGGTGGTGAAGAAGACGTGCCGGTGCCGCTTGGGAGTCGTGCTGTGGCGGTTCCAGTGTTGTGCTCGTCAGCCTTCATGTTTAGCTCGCAACGATGTGCTTGCCCCGCTTTCGCGGCGGTCGAGGCGTGGAAGTGCGGAGGAGAAGCTTACCCCGCAGAAAAGAAGATGGAGCGTGAAAAGGTGGAGGAGCGATGATCTTTTCCCAACAGGAAGCGAGACCAGGACGGTTCACTGTCTTCCGAAGAAGAAAGGAGAAGAACGGGCTGGTGCTGGTGAAAACGCCGGCGTCGTTGGAGAGCCGTGTAAGGGGAGGGTCGAGGTGGTGCAAATGAACGGTTTAGGGTGCTTCGTGCGAAAGCGGGGAAGGTATGAGTGGCTTGCTGGAGAGTCTTGTAGGAGGAGATTCTATGAGAGAGTGATGTTGTACTGATGCTCCATGTAGGTCTTCTAGGACGTTGGAAGACGAGCAAGGTGGTCATACGAAAAAAGGCATATAAGCTCTCCCTCTTTTGCATCACGACTTGTCCTCTCCTCATCACACACCATCACATCTCTCAAGCTTTCTTTCCACTCTCTAACAGTCACACACTTTGCCCCCAGATCTTTCCTCTTAAACCTTTTTTTTCAAAATGAAGCTGCTCCTCAGCACCACCTCGCTCCTCCTCCTCGCCTACACCACCCTGGCCACCACCGTCGCCACGGTCAAATCCGACATCTCGTCGATCGACTCCGCCGTCACCTCTCTGAACAAACAACTCGCCTCCAACTCGATCAACTACTTTTCCGCCCTCGCAATCAACAACGCCGCCGTCGACGTCGACAACAAGATCAAATCGGCCACCTCGGACGTCAATTCTCTCACCGAAACCCCTACCGATGCAGATGCACAGGAGATCATCGCCACTCTCACCGGAACCGAGAAAAACGTAAAGTCGGCTACGGACCGTCTGATCGTGCTCAAGCCGCAGTTTGATTCGCTCGGCGTCACCGGTCTGGCTAAAGACGATATCAACAATCTCAAGACCGACACGGCTGCCTTTGGCGCAGCTCTGGTCAAGGTCAGCCCGCAGGCGGAAAAGGAACAGGCCCAGAGCCTGGCGGATGAGTTTAACGCCGACTTGGCTAAGGCTGCTGCTGCGTACAATTGAAGAGAGTTGCATAGGTTGGCATGCCTCTTGGTCGTCAACTTGAATCGCGGCTGGAAGCCGACGAATTGCATGTCATGCTCGCAATGCGCTCTGGAATTGGAAATCCCAAGAACCCTGTCTTCTCATGTCGCGGCAATGTCCAAAGTCGCTGCTTCCCATTGTTTTGCCCAGATCCCACGTCGATCTCATTGCGGTGTGTCAAGTATGCACTGAGAATTTGAACTCACAGTTGAAAGTGGGTATGCTGTTCTGAGAAGCCCTTGACGCTAGCGAACGGGTAACAAGTATACCTTAAAAAAAAGGGTTGAGGTGGCGTGATGCGGTATAGAAAGGAGAATAGAGATCGGCCGTCCAAAGCAAACTGCTGCGAAAAAAAAGGTCACGGGAATGATCAACGGACCCTCTTCCTCGGCTTGACGTCGAGCTCTTCGTCAAAGTCGTCGTCGTCCTCATCCGCGGGCGCTGCTCTGCGCGACGGGCGACGCTGTGTTGGTGTCCGCTGATGATCCGGTTCGGGTTTGACGCGTGTCAACCTTGACTGTGTTGGCTGTTGTTGTTGCTCTTCGTCCGACTCTGCTTCCTGTTGTTCCGCTGACTGCTGTTCCACCTCGTCGTCGTCGTCGTCGTCGTCGTCGTCGTCCTCTTCGTCAACCTCCGACACCCGCCTTCTTCCCGACCGCCTCGCCACCTCCTGCGACGCTTCGCCCTGCGAGCTAAACATCCCATCATCACCACCGCCTCCCGTACTCAGGTTCAACGCCCTCGGACCGATCGGACGCGACTTCCATGTGCGCAGGCAGTTGGGACACGAAAACCCAGCCAAGCGGTGGAGCGCATCGTCGTCGTCGACGGCGGAAGCGATGGTGTTGCGCGCACAGTGGTAGTGGTAGCGCGTAGTGCAGCCGGCACGAGTGTTGGAACAGCCGATACCGAGGGTGATGAGATCTTTGCAGTGGGTGCACGTGTGGTAGTGTTCTTCGCCAAACTCGTTTTGGAGGTAGTTGCGCAGTTCGAGTAAAGACCGTGTCGAGAGGGTGTAGATGCCGTCGCTGTTCGAACAAGAGCCAGAGGAAGAGAAAATTGGAGTCAGTTGGGCTACCAAGTGGAACAAGATCGTCAGCGACAGGAGGAGGTTACGTACACTGAATAGTCGATCCACCGATGATCGACCAGATTCTTCAACAGCTCTTCCGTAGCGTCCCTGGTCAAGTGCGTTCGCAACTTGCCTCCCAGCCTCACCGCTTCCAGCGCCGGTATCGCATACGCTTCTCTTCTCGCCTTGAAGATCTCTTCTATCAACTTCTTGACAAACGCAATCTCGTTGGTCGAGTATCGAGTTGCACGTTCGATCTGCTTGTCTGCTCTGGTATTGACCAGGGCCAGCAAGTTTTGACCCGACTGCTGATCGCGATACGACCTCATCTCCAGATCGAGCACCGACAAGTGCTTGGCAGCATCTTCGAACATGGATCGGTATGCGTTCTCATCGTACGCGACTCCAACGATGGCGCAACAGCGTCGGTAGAGGTGTTTGGCGAAGGAGACAGGGACGATACGATGCGAAACGAGGGATTGAAGCCATGATATGCGAGCGAGGGTGTGCTTGTCGTACTCGGACATGGCTGTGTAAGCCTCGAGGTGAGAGTATCAGACGTTGATGGAATACCGAGGGGATAAAGAGCGGAAGCAAGGTCATGGCTGTAAAGTGTCAAGAAGCTCGTCAACCAAAGCTCAGTCGAGAAAAGTGTTGATCTCCAAAAAAAGTCGGCGCTTTGCTCCGGACACACCGCGAGGCGCGTAAAGTGCGATAAACTGTACGTGTTAGACCTTCACGTCTTGTTTGCTCAAAAAATTCACGCGCTCGGCAATCTCGGAAGCATTTTTCCGAAGCGGGGGCGGACCGGCAATCTTTGTGCTGCCCATCATCCACAGTAAACGGGCCTTGCTTTTCACCGCTCTTGACGCCGATACGGCTTGGCAGAGCGCGGATTGTCTTTTCGTACTCCGGTCCGCAGGGCGCGGCAAGCTCGGCTTTTGGCCCTTCTTTTCCCTTCCGCGCTCCGCTTCCTGTCAATGGAAGTGATGACCTCATCGTGTTCGATCTTTCCGAAGCATTCGAGGTTTGGGTTGTACCTTTCCGTCGGTCCGACGATGGTGTTGCCCTTGCGCCGAGGGTTCATTGGACTGTACAATCATCGTCAGAGGCAAACAAGGTACACGAATCTTTGTTCAAAAGGAGGAGCTTTGGCAAAAACGCTAAAGATCACAAGTGCGGCGCTACAAAGCGGTCTTTGCTTGCAAGGAACGGTGCGTGTCTTGTACGCTTCCGTTCTGTGTGGGGGGTTAGATCCATTGCGCACAGAAACATGGGCGGAGCTCGACGCAGAAATTGGCCGACCACAAAGAAGAAAAAAAAATAGGCCCCCGAAAGCGCGGCTTGCAATCCTCGACACTGGCCGACCAACGAGCTGTTTAACCGAGAGGGCATGTCTCTTTTCGCTCAATGGCCCTCCGCTTTGACGCTTTACCGCTGCTCAATGGAGCTCCAGCAAAGACGTTGGTCTGCGTGGGGGAGGAGGTGAAGGAAGTCCGCTTGTTTTGACATCACACGGTTCCGTCCACTATCCTTTGCGCCCTCCCGGCTCGCACAAATCAGGAAACGAATATATATCACCCCACGCCGTTCGTACTGGCTCATCTGGAGACCCTCGCAACACACGCACTTTCCACTCCATCTCGTCGGCCAAAATGGAGTCCCCTGACTCCCTCACCCGCGCTCCCGCGACACCCACCGACACCGTCGACAAGACCAATCAACTCGGCAAAGAGACCTCGCCATCCAATGTCTACCGCACCGATTCACTCGCCATCAAGCCGGACGACTTTCCCGAACTCGCCGAACCCTTCTGGAGCAAGTACCTGCCCAACATCTACAACGAGAAGCGCGTACTCAACCTCTCGGCTTTTCAGATGAAGTGGGCGGTACAACTGGTGGCGGGTATTGCGATTCTCTTCTTTGGTTTCGGTAGGTCTGACTCGTACTCTCGGACGTAAATGATCGTTGGGAAAAACTGACTATCATCATTTCTTCCGGGTGTGCATTCTGCAGATCAAGGAGTCATGTCCGGCGTCAACGAGTCGAAAGACTACCTGCGTCTCATGGGGACCGATTCGGGCGTTAATGGCAAAGAATCCCAGCGAGATTCCGCCGCCGTCGGAGGCATCGTCGCCATCTACTATGCCGGAACCCTCTTGGGTGGAATGCTCGGCGGTTACATGGCCGACTCGGCTGGTCGCCTCAAGACCATCTTCTTTGGCTCGTTCTGGGTCATCCTCGGGGCCGTTCTGCAGACGTCGGCCCAGAACATCACCTGGATGATGTGCGCCCGCTGCATAACGGGCGTCGGGACGGGCCTTTATAATTGTTGTGTACCGGTCTGGATTGCGGAACTCTCCAAGCATGACTTAAGAGGAGCAGCGATCGGCTTCGAGTTTGTCTGCAACATTGCCGGTCTGGCGCTGGTATACTGGATCTCGTTCGGTGTACGGACGATCGAGACGGGCGGGTTCAACTGGAGGTTCCCGCTGGCCTTCCAGCTGGTGTTTGTTCTGATGCTGGTCGTGACTCTGCCGTTTTTCCCGGAATCGCCTCGATGGCTGGCGAAAATGGGTCGTGTCGACGAAGCACGACGCATCCTCGCACGTCTGCGTTCGACGCCATACAACGAACACGACGAGGAGGTGAATCGCGAACTGGACGAGATCCTGGCCGTGGCCAGAGTGGAACGGGTGAGGCAGGAGAATGGCGAAGACGGCTTCGTCCGCATGCTTGTCACGTCGGTGGGCAAGTTGCATATCCGACGACGAATCGTGTTGGTGGTCTGGCTGCAGATCTTGCAAGAGTTGGCGGGGATTGGTGTGATTACGGTCTATGCGCCGACTGTCTTCAGGTCGGGAGGGTTTAGCGATACCCTAGCGAGACTGCTGTCAGGTTTCAACGACGTTTCGTACATGTTTAGCGTCTTTATTGCGGTTTGGGCGCTGGACAGGACGGGTAGACGCAAAACTTTGTATTGGGGAAACGTTGTGATGGGGATTTCGTTGTTGATCGCGGGTGTGGCGGCCAAGTATGCCTTGCAGTACGGTGCAGGGTCGGCTACGGAGGATCTGGCACTGGCCAAGAGGTGGGGTGCAGCGTTGGCTGCCATGGTATTTCTGTACACCGCTACGTTCGGTGCGACGTGGCTGACTGTACCCTGGCTGTATCCGACCGAGGTGTTTCCGTTGTTCATCAGAGCCAAGGGAGGCAGTTGGTCGGTGTTTGGGTGGAGTATTGGCAACGGTATTGTGACAGAGATCACGCCGTTCCTGTTCACGGCGATCAGCTATAACACCTTGTAAGTGTCACGGTCAAGTTGGGAGAAAAGGGGGGACAGATTTTCAACTGACAACCATCTTGCTTCCTTTTGACGGCAACAGCTTCTTGTTCGGAGCCCTCAACTTCTTTTGTCTGCCATTTGTCTGGGCTTTCTATCCCGAGACGAGCTGTAGGTCGCTCGAGTCGATCGACGAGCTGTTTGAGTCGGACTCGGCCTTTATTGCTTTCGATAAGAGGCTGACTTCCGTGAAGCGGGCGAAGACTGTTGCAGCCGACGAGGTGTAGAAAGCTTCTCTTTCCCGTAGTGTAATGCAATACATCTCTGCACATCACATCGCGAGACTGGGCTCTACGCCTGTTTGGCGAGGAGTTTCTTGGCTTCGCGTTTCGCTTGCTTCTTCTGCTGCCGTGCTGAGCCCTTCGGACCCCCTTTCGTCGTAGCTTCTACCGCTGTCGCATCCTTCTCCTCCTCGGCCGCAGATATCGGCGTCTGGAACGTGCTGCTGGCCCACATGATAGCACACACAGAAGCAAAGGCGCTGAACCAAACCAAGTATCTCGGATCCGAGCCTTCATGGTAGTAACCCGACCTCTTCTTGATATCGTTCTCATACGTGATGAGCAGCATCGTAAACGCGAGCAGCGACAGCGTCATTCCGAGGATAGGGTTGCCCGGGATGCCGAGTCGTCTACGCAGCTCGTAGTTGACCAGAGCGCCAAGATCCTTGAACGCGACAAGGAAGAAGGCGGCAAAGATGGTAGTGGCCGCAAGAGCGTAGAAGGACGGCATGACGGAGTCGCTTGGCCATCTGGGTTGTGCGAGACGAAAGATCTCGCCGGGCTGTAACGTTTGTAGTGCTGCTGGGATGGCGGGTGCGCCGGGAGCGATAAGAAATTCGCGGTAGTTGGCCGGAAACATGGGGATGCTGGTGGGTGGGGCGACTTCCAACATGTTGGCGAGGTTGAGGCTTTGATGAGTAGGGCAGAACAGACGTGAATGTCATGAGAGAGGAGGATAACGCGTTGCTTTCCGTTATATTGCCGGCATTTGGCTGTCCAAAAAAAAACGTTTGGCTCGTGCGGTACAAGAAAAGCTGTTAACGATCGTCATTGTGCACATCCAACCAAAAAAGAACCAAAAAAGAAGGCTTTCCGTTCGCTGCTTTTGTCCCGAATCCGAACACCCGATTGCAGATCCAACACTTTCTTAGAAAGCTCGTGCCTTCTCCATCTTGATTCCTCTCCACGTTCATCTACAAGCATCGCCTGTATTCCGACACAATGACCTCACCATCCATCAGCTCCTCCCCCGCGGAGCCATTCTGTCTCGTCAAATCCTCCATCAACATCGACGAAACATTCCTCGTGTCACACATTGTTCGACCTGGCGAAACCATTTCTTCCACCGGCCTCGTTTCACGCCCCGGTGGAAAAGGAGCCAACGTCTCTGCTGCAATCGCACTAGCTGGTGCTCCCGTATCATTCTCCGGTGCAGTGGGCAAAGACGCACCGTGGCCACTCGACGAGCTTCGATCACGTAAGGTGATCACCGACGGTGCCGAGATATTGGAAAACGTGCCAACAGGTCGTGCTTTCATTCAGATTGCAAACGATGGAGAGAACAGTATCGTCCTGCTGAAGGGAGCCAATTTTGCGACGGATAGCAAGTCGGCAGATCCTGCAAAATCGTGGAGGCAAGGAGGACGCAGGATCAGCCATCTGGTGTTGCAGAACGAGATCCCGTTGGAGACGACTGTTGCCTTTTTGCAGTTTGCCAAGTCGGACAAAGTCGACAATCATGTAACGACAATCTTCAACCCGTCGCCGATGCTCAGTAAGAAGGAGGTGGAGCAGTTTCCATGGAAGCATGTCGATGTGCTGATCGTCAACGAAGGAGAGGGTATGGATCTTCTTCGTGTGCTTTCACCGTCGGACGCAGCTGACCTCGAATCGAAGGCCGAAGGCGAAGCGCGGTCGAAGAACGTGTTGCGGGCTCTATCGATGCACGAAGGGTTCAGCCATACCGCATGGGTCGTCTTGACCCGTGGTGGAGCAGGTGTGATGGCGGACGTCTTGCTTGACAACTGCAAGGAGCGTACATTCTTCAACCACGAACCGTTCAAACCGAAACAGGTTCGAGATACCACGGGTGCAGGTGACACGTTCACCGGCAACCTCGTAGCCGCACTCATGGGTCACAACGTCGACGCGGATCACGGGTTGCTTGAATCGGCGCATCCAAGGACGGCCAAGTTTGTAGAGACGGCTCTGGGTTGGGCTGTGAAAGCTGCTAGTTTGGCGTGTGAGGAGGAAGGAGCGATGCAGAGCATTCCTTCTGCTGACGAGGTCAAGGCGAGAGAGGCGTAGGGGTTGGATTGTAGTTGTATGACCACATGTCTCCAAAACCACTTCAATACAAACACAAAAGCATTCGCTATACTGCACACGCAGTCTCGAACAGACAACGCTTCAGGCTTTCTCACCAAACAGTCCGATAGACAGACCAACATCAAAATCGCAAATGCAAATTGCAGAAGCAGTAACAGCGCGAGACATCGAAGCAAAGTCGAGGACCAGCAACTAGCACTGCCGCCAGTCCTCACTTCTTCTCGCGAACGACCTTGTCAATCCAAGACGCAACGTACTCAACATTGTTGGTCGTAAGACCAGCCATCGAGATACGCGAGTTGCTCGTCAAGTAAATGTGACCCTCTTCGAGCAAGCGTTTGCACTGATTCGTGTCGAGACCGAGGAAGGTAAACATGCCAATCTGTTTGAGGATGTGATCCCAGTTGCCCGGTGTTTGAAACTTTTTGGTCAACAGATCAAACAAGCTCTGTCGCATGGTGATGATTCTACCCGCCATCTCCTTGACGTCAGCCTGCCACTGTTGGAACAACGCAGGCTGGGTGAGGATCATCTTGACCACACGAGCACCAAAGGCAGGAGGGTTCGAGATCTCGCTACGCTGGATAGCAGCCAACTGCGAAAAGACAGCGGCGCTCTGCTCTGGAGTTGCCGAGACAACGTGGAGCGCTCCAACACGTTCGCCGTACAGACCTGCGTTCTTGGCGAAACTCTGGCAGACGAGCAACGGAATGCTCTTGCGCGAAACAAAGTGGCGAACCGCCCAAGCGTCCCTGTCCAGATCTCCCGAGGCGAAACCCTGGTAAGCGCAGTCGAAGAAGGCAAAGTGACCCTTGTCGACAAAGATGTCGGCGATCTGCTTCCACTGCTCCTGCGTAGGGTCAACACCGGTGGGGTTGTGAGCGCATGCATGCAACAAGAATACGCTCTGGTTCTTGGCCTGTTTCAAGGTGTTGGTGAAACCTTCAAAGTCGAGCGCGATGGTCTTGGAATCATAGTAAGGGTAGTCGACGGGCTTGATCCCGACCGAGTTGAAGATGGCCTTGTGGTTGGCCCAGGTAGGATTTGAGATGTAGATCTGACGGTCGACGCCGAATGCCTGGTACTGGTAGAATCGCTGGAGGAAGACGGCGCCGAGGTGGTTGGCACCGGTGCCGGAGATGGTCTGTACGGAAGCGACGCGCTTCTCTGCGATGGCGGGCGATTCTGCGCCGAGGATGAGCTTGGCAGCTGCGCTGGTGAATTCGGCAAGACCGGTGATGGAGAGGTACTCGTGGTCGACCGACTCGTCTGCGATGAGATCGGCCTGAGCCTTTTTCACGGATGGGAGAACGTAAGGCTTGCCGTTGTTGTCACGGTAGGCACCGACACCGAGGTTGACCTTCTTGTCGTAGGTGTCGGCCTTGTAGGAAGCAGTGAGCTTGAAAATGCTGTTGTGGAGCGAAAAGGATGAGGTCAGTGTGTTTGCAACACAAGCAAGGCTGGAGGACGGTGGGCAACTTACGCATCTTCAGGAGCTTGAGGAACGGCGCTCCAAACCGTTAAGGCTGATGGTTGGTCAGAAATCGAGCCCATTGTGTAAAGGAGGGTCAGCTCGTGTTCTACAAGCAAATGGTGTTGGATGCTGGATGCTGGAAGGACAGAGTGAAGAGAGGGAACCGAGACGATGTGGGTGTTCTAGATAAGGAGTGGCCGAGCAAAGTGTCCAAAACGTGTTTGTTCCAGCGTGGCGCAGTAGCAGCCAAGAAGAATCTGAGCTTTACCAGCAACCGATTCTTCGACGTCGGCGACGCTACGCTGAGCACCGATGCAACAAACACTTTTTTGGGAGTCATTTCTCCCACAAATAGACTCGCAGCGCGGGCAAAGGGGCACACTTGCACTCTATGTACGGCAGCGTGACCCTGCGGAAGATTGCCGATGCGCGCTCTCTACACCGGCGAAATGCGTCTGTGGTTTGCCATTCCGGACGAATGAACTCGGGACGATTCCAACCTAACAGAACCTCCATTTTCGCTCGCTCGCGACCGGACCGCATCGCAACAGACCAGACGACCATGACAAACGGCATTTCATCGCTGCTTTCTGGCAGCAAGTATGCAAGTCGCTGCCCCCCCTCTTTAGCCCTTTTCCATCGAGCGTCTTGACCAACACGGCTGCATGCCACTCGTCGTAGACACACGCCCGATAGAGTCTCCGGTCACGTTTGGTCCACAAAGGAAGAAAGAAAACTCACCTGCTTTGCTGAAGCCATTCGAGTCCGCAATGTGACCCTGGATGTTGCCCAGTCGATTTGCTGCCATGGTTGCCAATGAGAGAGTCGAAGATCCTTTGCTGTATCGATGCCGTTCTTCAACTGCAGCGCTCGTGAATGGCCAAAGGTGCCGGATATATTTGTTGTAGATGGCCGAGTCGATGTGTACGTGGGTGAGGATGGTATGAGTATGAAGGATGGAGGATGAAGCTGGATAGGAGAGTGGATAAGCAGCGGCGCTGAGACAGGGCTACCGGCTATTGAGCGTCAAGCGGTCAGCGGATGACGATGAGGAGCAGCCAGCCAGATCTGCGTCGAGTGTCGTCTCCTTTTGGCGAGCTGAATGCGGGGGTTTGTGCAGGCTTCCGCCTGATTCACGCGAAATTTGTCTTGTGAGAAAAGTCTTGGATCGAAAAAAGATGCGGAAGGCTTCGGAGTCTCTTCTCACACTCTCCACAGCCAAGCCGCGCCAGATCGACGGGAAAATCACTCGCAAGACATCGCAGGCTGCTGTGCTGAGCTCAACCTCAAAAGTAAGCTCTTTTCGCAATCAGGCTCCGCTGCCTTTTTATTGTACATTAGAAGCTCATCGTGACCAAGCTCGGTAATCATGCTCCTGCACACACAGTAATGAGTTGGTGGTAGTGGGATTGACATCGATGCAGATTCAGACAAATCAAGAAGCCTCCGCCATGTCTACATCTTGTTCCTGATCAGCAGGCAGCTTCGAATACATGTGCTCTTCTTTGACAGGTGTGTCCCAACCAGAGGTCTCGTCAGCAACTGTGGAAGACTTTGGCTCTTCCTTCGATGGCGTATCCCAGCCTGAGGTCGCATCGACGTGGGTAGATGCTTGGGCTTCCTCTTTTGTCTGTTGCTCGGGGAGGGCAACCGAAACGCTGGAATGGTCAGCCTCAATCTTGACGCTTGACCCTGCTGCAGCCCCTGCTTGAACTTGACCAGGCTCAACCGGCATCTCCGAGGCGGCCTCGTGCTCAGACTTGACAGCGACTTCTTGTGTCCTTGCCTCGGCTTGCATCGTCCCTACCTGCTCGGTGGCTTGTGCGTCATCCGTCTTGCCAGCCTCTTCGCCATCCTTCGCAGCACCTTCTTCCGCGTCCTGCTGCACTGACACTGCAGCCACCTTGGGCTTCGGATTGCGCTCCTCCTCCATCGCCTGCAGCAGCCCCTGAACATCCTCCGGCCTATCAGGCTTACCGAACAAGTGCAGATTGTCGCGGCTAGCCACTCGCAGCGCTCTCCACGCCAAACTCTGCATGCTCTCGATTGTCATCTGAATCCGCTCGTCCGCGTCCAGCTTCGCCCTATCCTCTTTGCTCAGCTCTACTTCGGTGATGGCCGGATCAATGCCCAGCTGCTTCTTGCGCATATCGAGCTTGATCTTTTCGCGTTGGATCGACTTGTTGTAGTGTTCCAGGCTGGGTACCGGTGGTAAGAATTCGAGCTCCTCCAGTCCGTCGGTAGTCTTGGTTTCGTACTCGCCCATCTCGTTTTCCACTCTTCGCGTGCCCGGGACCGGTGGTTTGAGACCGTCTTCCCACAGTTCTGATAGAGCAGCGGTGCCCAGCTTATGTGGGTATGGTTCGTGTTTGCGCAGTAGCAGCGCTCTTGCTGAAGCAAATTGGGCAATCTGCTCGGGCGAAAGAGGTGGTTTCTCGATCGAGGGGCATGACTCTGTCTTCCACCGAATCCAGTTGGCTTCCCGCTTGAGCACTTCGAGAACCGACTCGAGAAACAGTCGTCCGTCTGGCTGGATCTCGCGGATGAGACCCTGGATCTCCCTCCATGTAGATCGAATCCAGCGCTCATCCGCCTCTTCGAGTGTGAAGAGCGCCTGCAGTGTTTTGTTCTTCCAGTCCTTCCAGCTTTCCTTTGCCAGAGGAGTAAACGACAGCAGATACTGGAACAGCACAAAGTACTGTACCAGGATGTGCTTGCGGAAGGATATGTCCCGGATCTCGTACTCGAACAGCTTGCGTCCCGTAAGATAAGTGGGGAAGAAGTGGCCGCATTCGGCTGACGCTGCTTCGTCATCCTCCACTGAGCTGACCTGTTCGATCGTCTCTTCGTTCTCATCAAGGCCATCGGTGCTGACACCATTCTCAGCGTCGGGACGAGCGCGCTTCCTAGGAGGTTCGACTGCTTTCTGACCTATCGCTCTACCTGCGATATATCCAGTGTCTGTTGAGCCAATGTCGTTGGTCCTCTTGCTTGACAAAGGCGTGGCGCTCCCAGATGCACCACTTGAGGCACCGCCTTTGCTTTCGCCACGCTTGGCTTCCTCGGCCTTGGCTGCACCTGCAAGCTCCTTTTCCCGTTTAGACACGGCGCCGAAGAGCTTGAGGATCTTTGCGGTGCTGATTCGCAGCTCTGCCATGGCTCCCTTGGCCCCATCCGGTGCAGGATCTTCGTCCGAGATGCTGGGAGCTGCTTCCGGTCCTTCCGCAGGGGTAGCGCTTCTCGTTGAGGGTCGCAAAGAGTCTTGAGCGCCCATCAGTAGCGGCGGGTTGGAAAAGAAGCGTTGAACCTTCCAGAATAACTCGTAAAACTCGTAGTCGACCTTGAACACGTTATCTTTCTCATCAGAATCCTCTTCGACTTCAGCATCGGCCTCCTCGGTTCTTTCATCGATGTGGGTTTTGTTTTCGACGTTGAACTCTCCTCGCAGGTTTACGCCACTTCTCTCTCCGAGTGGGAAGACCTTGGCGAGCAAACTGAGGATGCGACCGGCAAAGACCGTGTGCTGTTGCGAAGGTTTCGACAGCCTTCTGAGCAGCTCGTTACATGTTCGCAGCAGCACCAGCCCTTTGCCTCTGGTTGGATGAAGGTCAATGGTGAGCGGTTTCACGCGGGATTCTGTGTATCCAAACAGCCGCGAGCAGGTCGAGATGGGTTGACCCTCGATGAGCTCTTCAACCAAGGACAATGGTAATGTAGGATCGATCAGATCGCAGAGGGACAGAACGAGGATGGCATCGACATGATCAAGATACGATGTAAGCTGGGACTGCAGGATCTCTTGGTCGACTTGAGCCCCTTGACTAGCGACCAATCCTGATGGGTCTTCCAAGACCGCTTTGCGAAGTTCGTTGTTGCTGATCTCGAGGCAGAGATTCCGTACTCGCACTCCCTGGCCATCCTTGTCTGCGGAAGAAAGACTCTTTGTGAGTCCGAAAGCCTCGCGACTTGCTTGCGTGTCGACCAACGGCTTGAGTGCATTGTGAATGTGGGAGAATGGAAGGAGTCGATGTGGTGGTGTTGGATTTGCTCGGCGCAATTCTGAAATGCTGGCGAGCAATGCCGGGATGAGCTCAGCCAACCACTGGCGGAGTCTGTCCGCAGCGGCTTCTGACTGGCTCATGACGAGTTGTACGTGCTGTCATGCACTTGTCGGTGAGATGGAGGAAGGGGTGAGGGTTTCAAGAAGAAAACAACGCGGAGCAAAGGCTGGAAGAAAGTCTCGGAACGCGGCGTCAACTCTCTGGCGGACCCTGCTCCACTTTGAGCCCCAAAAAACAAGCACGAGCCAAAACTTTGTTCTTCCTTGCGTACGTCTTCAGTCCAAAGCACTCCTTTTGCCTCATTGGGACGGTGGTCTAATCGATACTTACCTAGGACATCATGGAAGACGAGGTACAAATCCAGGATGCTCGAGCAGCGGATGCAGTGGTCGACATTGACATGGATGACGGTGCGTTCCCGTAGGTCCCTATCCTGTCCGAAAAGCAATCTTACTGATGTTTATCTTGCTTGTTCCATGCCTCCAACACCGCAGATCCCAGCATCAAGCGCAGAGGAAGAGGCTTTGATCCTCGTGGCAACGGTCCCGCATCTGAAGGTGTGAAAAGTGGCAAGTTCGATGTTCTAGACGAGACAGCCGACAGCGGCGCCCGCGCAGTCAAGTGTAAGTTGCCATTGCCTCCATTCAGCAGCTGCAACACAACGACTAACGTAACTGCTCGAATCACGCTCTACAGCTGTCGAGGGTTGGGTCATTATCGTGACCAATGTCCATGAAGAGGCGTCCGAAGAAGAAGTCATCGACAAATTCCTAGATTTTGGCATGGTAAAGAGCTGTCATCTCAACCTCGATCGACGGACCGGTTATGTCAAAGTAAGTGCGATCATGAGTGCCGGTCATCGAGAGCAATGCTTGCTGACAACGTCCTCCTGTCCCTATTACATCTGATCAGGGCTACGCGCTGCTCGAGTTTGGCGAACAGGACGAAGCGCAGGCTGCGATCCAGGCGTGCAACGAGGGACTCACATTGCTTGACCAAGAGCTCAAGGCTGACTTTGCCTTCGTGAAACCACCAGCGGGGGGCGCCGCTGCCCGAGGACCAGGATCGAGAAGGGCAAACGCAAACAGAGACCGCAGCCGCAGTCCTGGGAGATGAGTTCATCGAAACACCCCTGGTCCGATTCGCATACCCTCATGAAGCGCGCTATCCCTGTATTTGTATCTCAACCTCTCACTTGCTGTATGTAATCGAAGAGCATCTAGTTCAAAGAGTTGTCATGATTGTTGATGTTCTGCGAGAGCTTTCCAGAATGTTGAAGCTGAAGGAATGAGTTATTGTAATTACCTCCCTGAAAACCGAGCATGGAAATCTGACCTCTAATTTTGGTCACGAAAAGTCATAGTAAAGACGGTCGCCCTGCTCGAGTCAACTTACAGCTCTTTCGTTCATCACGGCGGACAGGTTGAGAAGCCAATGCAAACTCAGAGAATCACAGCCAGCACTCGATGAGGACGGATCTTGCGTGGACGAAGAAACAGAAGCCACTGGTGAAGTCGAGAAAGGTAGTTGAGAAGGTCGGACCAAGACAGCTCGCTTACATAAGCAACAGCGTGATCGTAAATCAAACCTCCACCGCGTCTCTGCTCGGGCCGCGCAGCTTCGAACCAACACTTGTCTCGACTCGTTGACATTCCGACCACCAAGCTAGCCTTCCTTCGACTCGACTAGAATCTGCTGAACCAACGCTGGACGCACCGATTCGCGCAACTATTCACACCACTGCAAAGCGCGCTGCGAAACACATACAAAGGTCAAGATGGACGAGGAAACCGTTCAGCCCATCCCCAACTTGAAGCTGCAGCAGCATCTCTTCCTGCTAGCGCAACATTCCAAAACCCTTTCGTCGTCAGCGACCAAGGCTTCGCAAAAGGCTCTGCTGGATGGAATCGAAAAGGACGAAATGGCGCCATACTACCGCCTCATCCTGAGCGACTCTACGCTCAAAGGGCTGTTGAAGGAGGACAAGTCGCTGCTCAAGCGACTCGAGGCAAAGAACAAGGAGGAGCTTCAGAAGCTGGATGAGAAGCAGAAGGAGGTGGAAGAGAACGAAGGAGAGATGGAGATCAACGGTGTACTGCGACAGCGAGCTGCGTACTATGCCAAAATTGGCGACAAGGAAAAGTCACTCGAGGCGCACGAGGTGGCCGTCTCGAAAGGTGCAGGTCTGGGATCCAAGTTGGATCTTACGCTGACCAAGGTGCGAATCGGCCTGTTTTTTGGTGACACGGATGTCGTGACTACGTCGATCGCTGAGGCGAAGAAGCTGGTAGAAGAAGGTGGCGACTGGGAACGTAGAAACCGACTCAAGGTGTATGAAGGCCTGCACCTGCTGTCGATCCGCGATTTCAAGGCAGGAGGCCAGCTGTTCCTCGACGCACTCAGCACCTTTACAGCGACCGAACTCATCGACTACAACGATTTCATCACACTCACCGTCCTCGCCAACGCTCTGACACTCAAGCGAACCGACCTCAAGAAAAAGATCATCGACTCGCCCGAAGTGCTGCAGGTGCTCGACGAGATCCCACACCTGCGCTCGTTTGTGACCAGCCTGTACGCCTGCGAGTACGGCAACTTTTTCCGTGCGCTTGCCGACGTAGAACAGACGCACATTCTCACCTCGCGTGCACTTCACCAGCATGCACGCTTCTACGTACGCGAGATGCGCATCATCGCCTACTCGCAGCTATTGGAGAGCTACCAGTCTCTGTCGATCGACAACATGGCTACGGCGTTTGGAGTCTCGGGCGATTTCATCGATAGCGAACTTTCGAGGTTCATCGCCTCGGGACGTTTGCCAGCTGTGATCGACAAGGTGCACGGCATTGTGGAAACGCGCAGACCCGATCACAAGAATGCACAGTATACAAAGATTATCAAGGAAGGCGATGTTTTGCTCAGTAAGTACGAGCTTCGGGTTGTGGCATGTCGAGAAAAATGTACTAGATTGGCTGACATTACTCCTGTTTTCCGATCCAGACTCGTTGCAAAAGCTTTCCCGTACTGCGTTGTAGAGCTTTTAGGCTGGGTAGAATGCGATGTTTTCTTTGCACGTCGGTTGTAGATAGGCTGTGATGATGGCATCGCGGTCAGTGTTGATGTAAGTCTTGAGGATAGAGTTTTGGGAAAGATGCTCCGGAAGGGGGCAGAATAGGTCTAGTCGACCTCAACGAGGCTGTGAACGATGGATGCGCAACAATCGAAAAGGCGGTGTGTCAGTAACCGAGGCATGCCAATCGGTCAGTCTGATAGGGACAACTTACTGATACGAAGGAGCATCCAACTGCTCGGCACCTTTCAAGAAGGGAATAGCCACCACAAACACATACTCTACGACCGTACTTCCGCACTTGTTAACCAGCTCACCCGCCGCCTTGGCCGATCCACCCGTAGCGATGAGATCGTCGATGACAAGCACGCGCGATCCTTGAGCCAACGCTTCCTTCTGCATCTCGAAGACATCCTCGCCGTACTCCTTTTGGTACGAAGCTTGAACGCATTCGCCGGGCAGCTTGCCGGCTTTACGGACGGGAACAAAGCCACATCCAAGACGCTGGGCGATGGCGGGACCGAGCAAAAAGCCTCGAGCGTCCAGACCCACTACGGCGTCGATCTTGCGATTGCCGTACGACTTTGCGCCTGGTTCTAGAGGCGTCGATGGGACAGGGGCAGAGTTCTCGGGGAGCGAGGGGATGGTGTGGGTGAAGATGTGAGAAACGATGTTGGTCAGGAGGAGCTCGAATGCAAGAGGATCGCGGAGGACGGGGAGGATGTCGCAGAATCGGATTCCTTTCTTGGGGTAGTCGTCGTAGAAACCTGTCAGACACGACGGTACGAGGGCAAGGTTAGCAAAAGTGCAAGATGCGGTGCGAGGCTGGCAAGGAGAGACTCACGGAACAAAGACTTGAGATGAGCGACGTCCGACATGTTGGCAAACGATTTTTACTGGAGATGATGATGTTGGTCTAGAAAACGAGGCTGGGAAGAATTGTTCGATAAGAAAATCCGGACACCAGATGATTAGCCGGTAAAAATTTCGACGCACGCTTGGGTCGGCAAGCACCGAAAAGGGTCGACGCTCCTGCGCAGACGTTTGTTAGAGTTGAGCCTCTTTAGAACGTGCGCTTTTTCCCCTGCAGCTGTGTTAGGCTCACAGGCCTTCTAATGCCGACAGGGATCTCATGCTTGCAGTGGGCAAACAGAAGCGATAGATGCCTCACAGAGACGACAACAACAGCGACTATCGCAGGGGTGCTGAGATTCTCCGCTCGCCAAGTGTTTGGACACGGCATTGATTGATGTGCGCTTCCGCAATTTACAGTACAGGGTCTCGCTCTCTCTGCTGGAAAACCGGCGGTCGAAATGGCTCAAATCTGGCTGGACACCAGCAGCGCGTCGATCTCGGTGGAGGTTGAATGGTCCGCGGCCAGTGCATGCCGAGCCATCAGTGTTGAGCATCGGTACTGTCCTGTACCTCTCTTCTGCCCACCATCGTCCGACCCATCCATCCTCCTAGCAAAGTCTGCCGACGAGCATCGCTTACAACTCTTGCCAACCGCCGGCAACACTCGCCATTGCCACCTCTATCACCATCGTCCCACACACACACACACAAACCATGTCACTGATCTACACCTCACCGCGAGCGTTCCGCCAAACATCCGGGATCGTCTTTCTCCACCCTTCCGAGCGAGTCTCACGTTCAGAACTCGACCGTCGAGACCGATGCTATCGAGCCAAACGCGAAGCAGAGTACGCACGATCCTGGGCCGAGGACGCAACCCTGGTCGGAACCGTCATCTACACGACCGACTCGAGTAACCGAAATGCAAGCGATAGAGCGAGTCTAGCGACTCAGAGTAGCGCTAGGAGGAGAAGGAGAAACAACAGCAGCAGCGTTGCGCGCCGCCTATCCAGGTCGTTGAGGTTGAAGAAGTTGAAACACTTGTTCACCACGCAGCCGTCGAATGTGGTTGCGTAAACCAAAGGTTGCTTCTTGTGGCGCATTGATCATCCACGAGTTTTCCCAGTTCATCTTTAGGGCCATCATGGCCTTTCACAGCCGCAGATCCGTTTTTGTTCTCTCGCATCGCACTCGCATCATCGCACTTGCGTCCATAGTCTTGTTTTCTCGTTCCGGGTTGTAATTGTCAAGGGTCTCTTTTCTCTCATCATCCATCTCAACACAATCCCCACCTTCCTAGATCAAAAAAGTGATTGAGACGGTGAACATCCCTAATTACAAGACAGTTCTGTGGTATCACGAGGGAGGAGAAAGAGTTTCAAGCTCCTGCCACCTTGTTGATGGCAAGCGAATGGCGGGGAACGCGTCAAGCCGTCAAGTGCGAGCCTTCCACAGCTCAAGGGATAGGAACAGGCTCTCCGTGCTCATCCCGTACCACCACCACTTCGACATCGGCACGCTCGCCGTTGTCCATAAACGTGACCGAGGTCATGTCAATCGGATCGGTACGCACACCGCGCTTTTCCATGAAGCTCCTGCCCAAGATGACGGGGAAGTAGCTGTCCTCAGCCAGCATGACAGTGCAAGGGACCGCCTTGGATCCGACCTGGACAGGCCACTTGCCGAGGTTGGTGATGCCGTTGAATCCGTAGGTGCCTGGCGTGGTGTCCTTGGGGATGAAACCGTGGTTGAGGGCAAAGCTACGGCTGACGTAGACGTGACGGTAGCCCGACTTGAGCATCATGGGCACATCCTGGATGGGACCGATGCTGCCCTTGAGCAGACGAACGCCGAGCTGCGAGTGGAATTCTTGGAAGGCGATCTTGTGCGAGGGCACAGAGGAGACGGTCTGGTTGGTCTTGCGCGTCTTGGAAGTGTGGGTCGAGACAGCGTCGTCGTGGGTCGGCTTGGGAGCGGGCAATTCAGGGACAGTGGGCTTGCTGTAACCAGGAGCAGGAGCAGGCTCACGAGGCGGGGGGTACATGATCGAGTCTCGTCCACCGGCCGTGACTCCGCCTGCTTCACTGTAGTCGTCGGCCGAGGGGACAAAGGGAGCCGCAACGCGGTGGATGCTGACACCGCCGCTCTTTCCACGACCGGGGGTGCGGTGGACCAGTGTCGACTCGTCAACAACAGGGACGTTGGGACCGTCGTGTGTGCCATCGGCCGAGTGTTGGTCGGCGCCGTGAGATGGAATTTCGGGCGATTCGAGGTAGAGATCCGCCTCCTTTGCGTTTCCAAATCGTTCGAGGAAGATCTCCCAGTCGTCAGAGTCTTCGAGGGTATAGTTCTGGCCAGACCAGCCGTATTTGATCACGAGTGGGATGCCATCGTCGAGCTGGAGACGGATCTTTTTGGCAGCACGAGACTTGAGGCTGTAAAGAGAGAAGCGCGTGCCTGGAGTCAGAATATCCCTTGCAGTCGCACCACGGCAATGAACCAGACTGAACTTACCTCTCGAGCGAGTCGTCCGACTTGAGACGGAGCGCAAAGCTCGGCAGAGAACCAGCGTGGAACTGCAATTCTCGAGTAAGAACATCGTTGAAGTCAGAGAGAGAGAGAGAGAGAGAGTCAGCTGGATGCAACCATGGTGCTCAGGGAGATGAGACGAGAGTAGAACTCACGTTGAGAATAGGAGCCATGTTTGTGCGGATGGATGGAGAGAGAGAGCAAAGGTGTCGAAGTGATCTGGTTCCCTTGATCACTGCTGTGAGATAAGATGGATGGTGGTGGTGGTGTCAAGGACGATAGCAATAGCGGTGCCAAAAGGATCGGCGAACGGATTCTGCGGATGGGTCGAAAGGCGATTCAAAGACGGAACACAGACGCCGGCTGCAGCTTTTGCAGCTTTTGAGAGCTGAGTTGACCTGTGCTGTCTGCCTGCCCTCCATAGCAATCCAAAAATGCAAAAAGCGTCATGACGCAGATATGCGGCACGAAACTAGAGGTCTCTTTTTGGTGGCTGGCATTTGACACTGCCAATCTACACCGCTGCTCGAGGCGAGGCTGAAGGATCGACCAGGCCTTGGGATTTGCACTTTCCTTTCGGCCTTGCGCTGCGATGGGGTGTTCTATTTCCAGAACCCGACTCGAGCCTCCACCTCTCAGTAGTAGTGTCTTCTCTTGTGAGCTCAACTTGACCTGCCCGAAGCTCAGAGTCGAACCAGCCTCGAACGACGACTGTACTCGCTTCCAACGTCGGCTCGAGTCAAGCGTGCGAAGGATGCCCACTTGTCAACAAAACAACCATTGCCGGATGAGCGTCGCAGGAATAGATGCTCTCAAATGCGATGCAAGAGTGACAGACGCATCCGCCCAAGCCGACGATCCTTTCCACAATGTTAGACCGTCCTCATTCCGCAATGCACTTCCAGAAAAATTCCGCGCGCTCAGACCAGCTCGAGTCGACTTTTCACAATTCGCAGGAGGCGCGGCTCTCCCTCTCTGTGTGTCTCGACCTTTCTTTAAAATTGGCGCAGATCTTTGCATCCGCTTTCGGCCAACTCGCTTCATGCGGAGACGCTTTTCCTTGCTGTCATCTTTCGACCTTTCTGCATTGTTGAGAGCCATCATTTATCTCGAGCCACGAATCGCTGCGGCCCTGCGAATAGCACATTCGACCACATCTCACCGGCTTTGAGGTGCTGAAGTAAGCCGAAGCATAGACACGGTCGCAGCTCGACGTACGCAAAACACACGCCCACCATGGGGTTACGAACGGGTCTGATCATTGGGTCGACGTCCTTCTTGCTAGGTAAGATCTGGATGCATCGGATGCATGCGCAATCCACGAGACGGCTAACCAAACTCCTTGTTCACCATTTTGCTACTACACAGGCACGCTCGCAATGCACTGGACTGCAGACCACCTCATCCTATGGCAAGCACCCGTAACTTACGATTCGGTCGTCACAGCATACACCTACTACCAAGATACGATGGTAGATATGCCCACCATGTTTCGACAGTTCTTGCATGGTGTCGGCACCCTTGCTGCGCTACTGCTCATCTCCAAGGCACTCGGCGGTCGTGAAAGCAATTGGCTCTTTGACGGTGCTTCGCTCTTCCTCTTTGGCGCCGCTGGCCTCGTATACTATCACAAGATCGCACCAAGCCTCGCAACGTTGCCGCCAAAAGCTCCCTCGCCAGGATCAGCAGCTGTAGATGGTAGGGATGCCGTCTTTGCCCCCCTTCGTGAGATCGCTACTTCACATACCGTCCTCGCCGTGGCTCTCGTTGGCGTCATTCTGTTGCAGAGCGGCCAATACTACAGTGAACGACTCGAAGAACGCGAGCGCATCGAGGAAGACGAGGCTCGTATCCGAAGACGGCAACGTCGCCGCGAGCAAGAGGAGAAGCGCAAGGAGCGCTTGCAATCGGCTGCTACTTCACAATCATAGACCCTCACGACGCTGTGCTTCACGATCATCAATCTTGCAGCCACATGTGGACAAACTATAGCACATTTTTCTCGACACACCCAAAAGAAACAAGGACGGAAAAGTATTGCGATTTCGTGTATCCGTGTGAGCATTAGCTTATCCAATCGTCGTGTTGGCCATGATGTGTGCAAATGCCTCCTGAGCTTTGACGCGGTTTCGACAGGCGTTCATCAGCTGACCGATTCTCGCCCGGTCATCCTTGTCGATGTCGTTCCAGTGCGTCAAAACAAAGGTCAGTCGCTTCTCGAAAACCTCTTGGTATTTGAGCGTGAATAAACAAAACAGTTCCGGCAGGCAATTGGCCGGCGTAATCTGTGAATCGATGGCGCGGCTGGCCAGCTCGCGCAGTGCCGCCAAACGAAACTTCCGTGCGGCCCGATACACCGACTTTGGGCTTGAAGAGAGATCGAGAATGGCGCTCGTTTGGAGCTCGCGATCCACCGAAGACTGCGACGCATTGACAAACGAGGACGCGCTTGCATCATCCATCTCGTCCTCCGCCTCATCCAGCACCGTGCTGCGTAGAGGGGCAAACGCGATGTGCCCGGTTTGGAGGAACACGAGTATGGCCCGCATCGTCGTGAAACTGATGCCGGAGACGGGATAGTATAAAACGTTTGTGGTCGGAGCGTTCGAGTGGTCGTTGGCTGCGTGGGACGCTTGTTGGCGTAGCGAGCTCCCCGGCGAGAGGGCAGCGTTGTGAGCCTCCTCGGCGGATCGGTAATGCGACTGTATGATCTGCTCCGCGAGGTAATCGGCACCGTTGGCCTTCAACACGCTCAGATCGGCCCAAAGGGTCACGAAGCGCTCGCCAGGAAAGGGCGAGCTGATGACGAATCGGACGTCCCCCCAGATACCTGTCGTAGTTGCTGAGGTGATTGCCTGCAGCAAGATATCCTGAGGGGCGAGTGATGGCGTGGACGATGGCGGTGTCTTAGATGCCATCGGGGACAACGACGAGTGCTCGAGAATGGACGAATGTTATGGAACGAATGGTGAGGGCTGTGAGGTGGAAGCAGAGCACACGAGCGAAGCGCGCTCTCCTTATATCTTTTGAGGTCAGTAGAAGCCAAATAGGAGCGAGTTTTGCGCAACAATGACATTTCGAGTCGGTCTACGTATGTACAGTGGGCTCCTGCGCTAGTAGGCTGCGCCTTCTGCAGGCTGCGGCAGCTTGCGGTTGGCAGGCGAAGCCATCTCTCTGTGTGTCGGGAGGCGAGTCAGAAGCACAAAGAGAGGAAGAAAGCGAGAGAATGGTCAGTGTCGAGTTGATGCATTGCTGCCTGTCTGCCCCTTGGCGCAGAGACTCCCTTGAGCTAGCGAAACGGCGGCTACGCCAGATAAGGTTTGGCTCCACGGTGGGGCTGCGCAGCCAACAACTCCACGAAGCACGGATGCGCAACTTACCTGCGCAAGGACAAGAGGATCGTCTCGATCGTGCTGTCGCGTGACCAGTTCGAAAAGATGGGCAAAGCGCTATAGTCGATGTGGCCGTCTGGCTTGACGCAAGGCAGATTGATCTTGGTGAGGAACTTGACCTCGGGTGGACGGTCAGGATAGCTAGGACCGCAGTGGATGCTGAGCGAGTAGATTCGATTCTGGTAGACCGAGTGCCCTGGTCCGATAATGGTCGCATTCCAATTGGACATCACTGTTGCGCAAAGGCCAGGAGAGAGAGAGAGAGAGAGAGAGAGAGAGAGAGAGAGAGAGAGAGAGAGAGAGAGAGAGAGAGAGAGAGAGAGAGAGAGAGAGAGAGAGAGAGAGAGAGAGAGAGAGAAAAGTAGGCGAGATCGATGGCCAGTCAGCATTGATATGGAGCGCAATGGCCGAGTCGTTGGGAAGCCCACTGCCAGAGTTCGGTCTCTGGGCGTAGCGGAACAGCACGTTGAAAGGCGTGGCGACACTTACTGAGATCGCTGCCGTCGTCGAGACCATAGGAACAGCTTCCATCGCCAATTCCCTTCTCACCCTTCTCAAGCTCCTCGAGAAGTCGGAAATTACGAGGAACTGATCGATGTGTGCAGGACGAGCAGCAAAAATGCGGCGTAGACGGAGGAGTAAGGGAGCAAAAGTAAGCATGGGCGCTAAAGCATGTTAGATGGCAAGTCGCTGCGGGGCCCTTACCTTTGGCCATGGTCGTATGTGTTGGTTTGTATGCCCAAACTGCTGCTAAAGGAAAACGAGCAAGCCGACTACGCCGAGATTCTTGACTGCAATATCTTTGGAGCGTGAGGAGCACTCGCAGATCGCTGCACGTACTTTGTCGTCTTTGAAGCGGAAAGCCCGTGCTCGCGGGATGTGATGGTGTTTACGACCAAAGTGTGATGCTATCAATATCCTAGATGTATATGACGGTTTCACGCAGCTCGAGTGGAAAAATGCTCGTGCACAGAACTGCTGAGCTGGATCGGATCACACGATCGGGCCTGAAGAATCAAACTTCCTATTTTCGACTCGAGCCGGAAAAGCCGCGCTCGCCTGCTCGCGGAGGCAGTCTTTCGCGTTACTGTACGCACTTTCTCGATACTGTATCACTGAGGAGGCCAATCTGAATGCTGTGGATGCGGCGTCTCCTCCGGTGTCAAACGGATGATGGTCTTTCTCGGCACAGCCAAGAGCAGCCGGAGTGAGGTGTGACAGCCTCATAAGCGTGGGAATACCTCTCTGGCGTTCAGCCTTGTTGCTTGTCCCTTGGTCCTTTCTTGCTTGACGACGACAGCGATTCTTTCCTGCAATCACCGTGTGGCGTCTTTCGGCAAGTGCCGGAGCTCGACCGTCATGAAAAATAAGCCCAGTCATCTACTCTAGTCAATGGCATACAGAACATCACCGCCACCTTCTTGCCTGTCAAGCTCGAGGACCATCCAGGCATCGCTTCGTTACCGCCACCTGTTCTGGCCAGCGATCTTCCAAAGCTGACCTTGTTCTCACGTTCATTCGTGGTCATCTGGCGAATTGAATGCTGTAGCACCAGCGAGGAGAACCATTGTCAAACCCCTTGCGACGCCATTTCAGCTCGGACGATCGTCGATCTCAGCAGGAAGACGCGGAGGCCTAGCCAAACTCGACCATCGTTTTCGTGTCATCACGGTTGCTCTCGATCTTGTCTCTTCGCAAGCAACGGTCACAGTCACTCGGAGAGATCACATTTCGACCCATGACCATGAGAAACAGGCATCCGTTCTGGTGTGGCAATCGCAGCAGAGGGCTTACGAGTGACAATGATGTGCGACGGAAAGGCCGCCGAAATGTCGTCGGAAAGCTCTCCCCGCGAAAGTCAACCTCAGCCGTCTCAACAAGAAGAGAGAGGACTTCTAGCGTCGGATCTGCGTGTGCACCTGCCAGACAAGGCCGATGATGTCGCTTTCTTTTCGGCAAGCCGAGACAACGCATCTTTTTTCAGGGACCTCGTGCCTGACCGAAGCAGGACAGTAAGACCCTTGTGAGAATGAAAAATGGATTTAGCATCGTTATTTTATTTCCTTAAGTTTCTTTTTAAGGTTTTGAATTTTTCCTTTGTGCACACGGGACCGCTTCGCATGGACGGGAACTCCGAAACCTTTCCAGGAGAAAGAAGCGCCAGACAGAAGAACTGGGAACCTGGGAAGCCTCGGAAGGCAAGAAGGTGAGCCAAGGGTCCAGTCTTCTTAGCCAAAGAAGGACCAATGCGGGTCGAGCTGCTTGGTTCCTTGTGGACGCCTGCAGTCCGCCACTTGGGCAATTCGCGCTTTTGGCGTCGACCTCGAGCTCGACTTCGACCTCGAGAACGCTTCGTGTCATGCTGACTGACGGACTGACTCAATCACTCACTTCGAGTCGTCGAGACGGGTCTGCGGACTCCTTTGTGATCTTGCGCCACATGCTTCCGGATGCGACGATGCTGAATGTGAAAGAGGCAGTAGACAAGAAGGAGCGGCGCTTCGCTACTCACGGCTTGGCCGACGAGAGCGTGAGAAAGTGAATGAGCAGAAGAGTATCCACTCTGAGCCCGTGCTGACAATTGCAAGATGGTCAGGATTCATGCATCTATATTCTGTTCACATCTCAGCTTCAGGGTCCTCTCCTGGTTCACTCTTCCCTCGGTTGCCTCTCCTTCTCACAAAGACGCGGCGGAAAGGCAGAGGTCGTTGCAAGCAGCAGCAGCAGCAGCAGCAGCAGCATCAGCAGAAGGATGAGAGACTCAGTGTCAAGCACGCTTTTGGGCAATCCGACAGGGTCCAAACAACTCAGGCAAAAGTTACTGTCCACTTCGGCTCTTCCTTTCTCTTTTTCTTTCTCCTTCGCCCTCGCCCTCGCCCTCACCCTCACCTTTTTCTAACTCCGTGTCGAAGCCATGGTCTGAGGCTCAGTTGCAGTGCCACAGTCGCCTTGCCTCTTCTCTCCTCTCCCAGTCAACACAGCCAGAGCTCAGCTGGCCCGTGAGGCGATAGTCGACAGTCGATCCTCAAAAGCGGTGCAGAGAGGAAAGGTATATATATTCACGTTGCGTCGAAGCCGACTAAAATTGTCTCCCTCCTCCGCGCATTCTTCTGTCGGCCTGCTTCAACTTTACCCTCTCCTTCCGTCGGCCTGCCAACATCGTCACTTCGCATTCACCGTCGAACCTTGTCATCGTGACGGTAGTTCGTGCTACTCGACAGGCCACCCAAAATGGCGACGATGACGAACGAGAAGATGTCGCAGGTAGGTGTGAAGAAATGTGCTCTTGCTGGCTCCGACTCCACCGCTGACCATTGACTTGTCCCCCTTCGGCTCTCACAACAGGTCAAGAACTATGTTCAGGACAAGGTATACCAGACCACCGATGCTGCTGGTCTCTCGGCCACCGAGACGCGCAAAAAGGCTCAGTATACGCTGCAGCAGGCACACCAAGCGGCATCGGCTGTCACGGGCAAATCCATGGACTCGATGCAAATGCTCTTGGATCAACTCAACCGAAGCCGAATCGTCAACGATGTCAAGCTCCTCGGTCAGGCGCCCAATCTGCTCGTCTCTGGCCTCACGGGCGGCGGCTTGGATGATCGTAAGCTTCTGCTCGAGCAGCTCGTCACTTTGCTTGCCAGCATGCCCGTTTCGTCCAACATCAGCCGTACGCTCTCTGATGCGCTTATCAGCGTGATCTGGGGCGACCTGCCTCATCCTCCCGTCTCGTTCATGGGTCCCGAACACCGCTTCCGAAGCGCCGACGGTTCGGGCAACAATATCATGAACCCCAAACTGGGTGCTTCCAACCAGCCTTACTCTCGCAACGTGCAGCGTATGCATCCTCAGCAGGTCAATCTCCCGGACCCCGGCACCGTCTTTGACTTGTTGCTGGTGAGGGACAGCTTCGAGCCCCACCCGACCGGCATCAGCTCGCTGCTGTTCAACTTTGCCAACATCATTATCCACGACATCTTTTCCACTACGCGAAAGCCCGAAGACCACTCGGCCTACAACGAGCACTCGTCCTACCTCGACCTCCAGGTGGTCTACGGCGCCAACGAGGAAGAGCAGGCTGCTGTGCGAACCAACACGCTGGGTCTGCTCAAGCCCGATGCAATTGGCGACTGGCGTCTGGCCATGATGCCGCCCGCTACCGCCTTGCTCGGAATCCTCTTCAGCCGCAACCACAACTTTATCGCCAAGCGTCTGTACGAGGTCAACGAGAACCATCGCTTCGACAACCTCTCGGGTGAGGCGTTGGACGAGGAGCTGTTCGGCATCGCACGTCTGGTCAACTGCGGCCACTTCCTGCACATAATTCTGCGCGACTACATCCCTGTCATTCTCAACACGAACGACTCGGAGTGGTACGTCGATCCCTTGAATGTGATCAAGAGCATCGGCGGTCCCGGAAGTCTCGAACGCGGCATTGGCAATTCGGTCGCTGCCGAGTTCTCGATCCTCTACCGCTGGCATGCGGCCGTATCGCAGAACGACCAGAAGTGGATGAATGAGTTCCTCAGCAAGGAATTTGGTGGCAAAAGGCCCGAAGACATCACGCCGATGGAGTTCGTCGGCAAAGCGGCAGCAATCAAGGAAAGATTCACGAGCGCCGATCCCGGCGATTGGAATGTCCACGGCTGGGAGAGGGATGCTCAGGGCAAGTTTGACGATGGCCTGCTGGCCCAAGTGCTGAAGGACTCGGTGTCGGACGTTGCTGCCGCCTTCCGTGCCCGTGGCCATCCAAACTGGTTCCGTCCCATCGAGATTCTTGGCATGATCTCTGCTCGCAAGGACTGGGCGCTGTGCACTATGAACGAGTTCCGACACTTCTTGGGCCTCAAGACCTACTCTTCGTTCAGCGAGTGGAACCCCGATCCCAAAATCGCCAAGGCTGCCCAGATGCTCTACGGCGACATTGACAACCTCGAGCTCTACCCTGGCCTCATGGCGGAAGAAGCCAAGCCCAGCATTCCCGGGAGTGGTCTCTGCCCCGGTTACACGATCTCGCGCGGTATTCTCAGCGACGCGGCTGCCCTGACTCGAGGCGACCGCTTCTACACCAACGACTTTTCGACGTCGAACCTGACCAGCGCTGGCTACATGTATAGCACCACGCCTCAGCCCGGTGGAAACGGTCTCATGGGCAAGCTGATCATGACCAATCTGCCTGGCCAGATCCCTTACAACTCGATCTACGGGCTGTTCCCCTTCCGCATTCCCGACAGGACCGTTGAGATGCTGAAGGAGAAGCGCGTTCTCGAGCACTACGACACGTCTTATCCGTCTCGTGCTCGCCGCTGGTTTGCGATCGAGTCGTACTCGGCAAGTAAGGACATTCTCGAGGACAGCCGATACTTTGCCACCCTGCCGCCCACGTCGTACGATGAGAGCCTCGTGAACTCTGCTCTCCACTCGATCCCGCGTTACCCCGACGAGGTGTACGACTTCTTCGCCAATCACACCAGCATGGCCATGAAGGATCGAAGCGTTCCCTTTGTCCCCTCGAGTCGCCAGAGGATCGTCGATCTGCTCGAGGTCACCAACACAGTCGCGGCCGAGTTTACCGCCCAGCTGTTTGGGCTTCCCTCACCCGGCACTCACGGTCTGCACTTGGGCATGTCGCCTGCGGAGCTCACCATGACGCTCGCCAAACCCCTCGCCTATGCCATGTACGGCTCGTTTGACTTCCAGGGTCACCAGATCTGGCAGCTCGAGGAAGAGGGTACGAAGTGCATGAAACGTCTCAAGAACCTCCTCTGGGCTCGCATTCACACGGTTGAGGGGATCTTGTCGCCTGTCTTCAAGCTTGTGCAGGGCATCTCGAACGTCGTCGGCGGCCCGAGCAACATTGCTGTCAACGAGATGGCGCGACACTTTTACCACACGCTGTTCGCATCCGGCAAGAGCAACGACGAGATCGTCAAGGACTGTGTCCACTTTATGGTTTCGTCCACGGCGACGCACTCTCTGGTGCTCATGCAGACCTTCAAGTGGTTCCTGCAAGAGGAGAACGCCGAGCACCTCTCTGTCATGCACGCGCTCTCCCAGAAGAACGACCCTGCCTCGAATGCCGAACTGCGTACCCGCATCATGGAAGCCTACCGCGTCAGCAGCATCACGCCTGCTCGAGCCAAGTTTGCCCTCCAGTCGGTGGCTCTGCCCGACATGGACGGTGCCAAAGTGCACGTGTCGGTGGGCGACGCCGTCTACATCTCACCTTCGGCTCTGTACCGAGATCCACAGCTCTCGCAGGACCCCGAGCGCTATGCTCCTAGCAGCAAGAGGCCGGTGCGCCTTGGCCTCGGCGACGCTGCAAGTCAGTCGCTTCTCGAAGTTTCGCTTCCCGCTATTGCCAAGCAATTCTTCAAGCAAGCCGGCCTCAGCATGGCCGCTACGGGTCCGCCTCCCGTTGTCAACGATGCCGGCCCCACTGCCAACGAGAAAGTGCCCTACTTTATCAGCAACCACGGAGCCGAATATCCGCTCCCGATCGACACGGCAATGCACGTCCTGTACGAGGCTCGTTGAGCAGGGGTTTTTTTTTTCTTTGCGTTGGCGGCTGTTCTGCATCTGTTCGCTTGTTTATTGTTTCTCTTGTCTTGTGAGTTTGAAGTCAAATGTTGTTTTGTCATCGCCATGTACGCATCGTATCGTCTTGCAATCTGTTCCCTCGTGCAAACTCAGTCCTTGTTTTCTCACATTGTGAGGCTGCAGTCTGCCATTAACTCGAAAAGATGGGCAGGGGTATCTGTATTACAAATGCAGAGTAAGTATCTAAGTAGTGCCGCGACCGACGCATCGGCATCATCAAGTGAGACAGGCTCAGCTTGCCTCCTCGATGTCAGGGGCAGCACCTTGAGCGCTCTTGTCACCGGTGAAGAGATTGACTGCTGCTGCGACCTTGTCTGCTTGGTTGGCGGTATCGATGCGGTGGCGCAGCGCCTGAATACGATCTTGCAGCTCGGAGTGGATGGCCGAGGGTGTAGTCTGGGCGGACTGCTGATCCGCATTGACGAGACTGCAAAGGTAGAAACAGAGCTTGCGCTGAGCAAACTGGGCAGACACGGATCTTGAGTGAGACAGCGACCAGTCTTGAAAGAAGAAGAAGAGATCAGCGATGGCATGGAGCAAGAGCGGCGTCTGGGCAGCTACGAATGCCTGGTGTGGCGAGACGGATGCGAGCTTGGAAGCCAGGCGATATTTCGGATCGAGATCTGCTTCGGTAAAAGACGGAACCATGCGTTCGAGTGTCAGCAGCTTGGCTAGGTCTTGCAACAGCAGCAATTGGAGTGCGTCGGCCCCTCCTGCACCCATTTGCGACTCGAGAGACATTCGAGACAGAAGCCACATGGATGCATCGTCGAGCGAGGTGAGGAGTAGCTTGCTGTGGTCCGGGGTGGCTGTCGATCCTTTTGTCTTGTCGGGAGGAGACCATCGAAAGAGGAATGGGACTAATTGGTTTAGCTCTTCGTAAGCCTGCTCTACAATCGCTGAGTCCGATGCTGATGTTGGGGCAGCTGGTTTAGGCATGACTATTGGAGCTGGATCTTGGATGGTGATGGTGGTGCTGTCAGGTTCGAGCGGCGGAGGCTCTTCGTCATCAACCTCAGTTGAATTGCTCGCGGGTGCGACCGGTGAATCGACCGAGACGACGTTACGCTCAGAAGCAGGAGCACCTGATCTTGCCGACAAGCTTACGACGTCCAAATGCCTCAGCGTGTAGGCGTAGGCCATGAGGACGGCGCACAGATTGTACATGAGATCCACGGGCGCAGTTTCCTTCCGTTTCGAGCTGGTGCGTGGTGCCAGAAGAATCGCTTCCAGAGACGCTATAAAGGAAGAAGAGCGTTTCGTCAGCGTGCTAGAAGACTTGAAGCTGGCATTTGGGGTTTCGAACCATGGCGCAGTTTGCCAATCCATTCGGACGCCGGACGGAGGCGCAAGCGCGCCGGTCGAGAGTTGCGATGCCACTAGAACACCTTGCTGTGATGGGGACGACTGCTGTTTTGCTCGCCGGTCTGCTTTGCGATCAAGCCGTTCCATCAGTGATTTGGCCTTTTGTGGATCTCTGATAGCTTCCATAAACGTTTGCCTCTGCTTGGGTGTGAGCATGGCAAGTAAGGCATCTGTCGATGCGCCTTCGATATCTTGAGCTGTGATGTTTGCCCTGGAATCTGCATCTTCGTCGTCGTCATCATCATCATCTTCTTCTTCTTCTTCACTTTCTTCCTTGTCCACCTGGGCCTGCTTTGCCTCCCTCTCATCCCTCTCCAGCCGTCCCAAGATATCCACCACTTTGCGCCTATCTCCCTCGTCCGCAGAGAACTCGTGCGGAGCTGCTAGATTGATCGCCGACGAGCTAAAAGCATTCGAGCATTCCTGATGTTCGCGTCTACGAAAGCAAACAGTCGAGCAAAAAGGAAGATTGCACCTGGGACAGTTGTAGGTCGCTGGTTTGGCGTAGCAGATGTTGCAGAGGCGTGCGGGCGCCGAAGAGCTGGAAGAGGCGACGGGGAGTAGGTCCTGTTGGCGTGCTTTGTCTCGCCGCACCGTGGCAGAGATGTTAAAGAGGTCCGAGAGCGACATTTGTGCTATCTCAGCGGGATGAGGTGCTTGCTATGTTCATGGACATGGTCGTGAGGGAATTGAAGTTTGGTCAAGGCATAGGTGGTGGAAGACAAGCATCCAGAAGGTAGCTTTCTCCAAAACTAAGGTTAACTTATTGGACCCTGAACAAAGCTGCGCAGCTTTTCGAGCTCCGCGGAAGCGCTTCTTCATTCTCGTGCGATAGGGAAATAGCAATCGGCTCCGCAAATTTTTCTAAGAATGTTAGCACAGAAGGCGGCGGCAGGAAGAACTGCGCGCTCTCTCTCTCTCTCTTTGGAAATTTTTGACCTTTTTCAATTTGACGTTTTTTTGACCGAAAGAGAGCTTCATCCTCATCCTCAAACGAGCTTGTTCTCCATCGTCCTTCTTCCACCTCTGCACCTTTTCTGCTCGAGCGAACAACAGAGACGGAGCGTCCAGGTCGACACCATTACAGCACATAGATCGATCGATCGATCAAAACGTAATCGACCCGAGCTTGCCACTCATTCGGGCGACACCTTCTCTCGAACCAACACTCCAGACACACATATACCAGATTTCGAACCATGTCATTCCGAGGCGGAGGACGTGGAGGCGGAGGACGTGGAGGCGGTGACCGTGGTGGTCGCGGTGGATTCTCATCCCGAGGTGGTCGTGGCGGCTTTGGCGGCGGCGGACGTGGAGGATATGCCAACGCTGGCCCTCCTGAAACAGTCCAGCCTATGGGAACATTTATGCACGCCGTTGAAGGCGAAATGCTTTGTCAATCGACCGACCCTAAACACGTTCCATACTTTAACGCTCCCATCTAGTAGGTCCTTGCGCTTCCATCTCACCGCAAATCACCCTCCTTGGAAACTCTTTCACATACTGACCCCTGTCCGTTCTCTCGTACAGCCTGGAAAACAAATCTCAAATCGGCAAGGTCGACGAAATCCTCGGCCCCATCAACGAAGTCTACTTCACCGTCAAGATGGACTCGGGCATGGTAGCAACATCATTCAAGGAGAACGACAAGGTGTATATCTCGGGCGAGAAGCTGTTGCCCATCGAACGGTTCCTGCCCAAACCAAAGTCGTTGGTAAAGGCACCAAAGAAGAAGGGCGGTGCGGGACGCGGTGGTGCAGGTGCCGGTGGAAGGGGTGGATTCGGAGGCAGGGGTGGTGCGCCGAGAGGTAGAGGTGGATTTGGCGGCAGGGGTGGTGCTGCCGGTGGTCGAGGCGGGTTCGGTGGTGCAAGGGGAGGTGGACGAGGTGGCGGATTCAGCGGTGCGAGGGGCGGTGGATTTGGTGGCGGACGAGGTGCACCAGGTGGCAGGGGTGGATTCGGTGGGCGGGGCAGAGGTCGTGGTGGCTACTAGACGTCGACAACGTTGCTCACTCTACTCCCGACTTGTCCCCATCCGTCACCATCCCGACCTTGTCTCGCCTCTCACATTCGTCCCGGCCTACCTCCTGATTCCCCTCCCTTTTCATCTTGTGTATTTGTGTTAGTATTCTGAACCGCTTTCGTTTCCGTCATCATCAGCTTTTCGACCGTGCTCAACCATCTCTCACAGACCCATCGACCACATACTCGCGTTTCAGACATTTTGCACCGCATCAACTTTCTACAAAGCAACAAACCCGCTCAACTGCTCGGCTTACAGTGTTCCGCATCCTGCAGCGGGTTCGCCGCCCAATGCGGCACGGGGGCATACTTGAGCAGGCTCAAGCTGAGCACAAAGATGGTCAGCGCGTTGACGCTTGCACCCGCATCAAGGGCGGCCGAGAGGACGTAGTTGAACTTTTCGAACCACACCGGGTGTTTTTCGCGCAGATGCTTTTGCGAGAGCCACGAGAAGAAGAAGCCGGTCATGATGACGTTGGTCGGCACTGCGGGTGGCAGGGCGGCCGAATGCAGGATGATCGGGAAGGCGACTTTGGGTAGCCATTTGCTCTTGTACTTTTTATGCAGCAAGTAAGGGATCAGAGGTAAAACCGCGCCAAACAGGAATCCGCTGTACAGACGTCGATAGTCACCTGAGAAGAACTCTGACGGACCAACCAGTCCCCAGATGACCGAGGCGGAGAAGAAGATATGTACTTTTCTCCCATCCCACTGTCCCGACGGATCTTCGATGGTGCCGTCCAAGAATGCGCGGTATCCGGACGCCGGGTCGAGCACAATATTGACCACAATCAGGTTGACCACACATCCGATCATTGTTCCCCAGAGTTGAGCGACAAACATGTGCTTGGGTGGGATTTTGATGTAGTGTCCCAGCTTGAGATCATTGACCAGATCGAGCGCCTGGTTGAGCGACATGTACGCCATGGTTTTGAACAGGATGTTTCCGATCGGGTTGCCGGGCATAATGTAACCGATGACAAACTCCGAGATGATGTTCAACCCAACGCCTGTATCCGAGACCGCTCGGAGGATGCCCAACGGGGCAATGAACAACAAGCCCATCGCAATCGCCAGCAGCAACGCCCACACGGGCAACTGCAGCGCCGGCGTAAACACGACCAGCAGGATCGCCGCCGACGTTGTCAGCGCAAATGTCGCAGCATACCACTGACGTGGTACCGGCTCGTACACCCGCATCAGCCGATTATGCACGTCGTCATGCACCGCATTCCCCGCTGCCTTTTTGATATCCTTCCAATGCCACAGCAGTACGTGCGTCACTGTGCTCGTCAACGTCGCAAATCCAAGGCCGTACGAGAGGGCAAAGTACGGAGTGAGAAGCATGGGCTTCTGCGTCTCCCACGCCTGCGCGTTGAGCGTGTTGTCCTTGTTGAGCAGCGTGTCGACGGCAAATTTTTGGTGATCCTTGTTGTACAGCCCGGCGCTGAGGATCTCGGGGAAAGATTGTGCATCCCAAAAGTTGAATCCCCAGTACAAGATCGGCATGGCGATATACATCATCCCTGCAAACCCGGCATAAAAGTTCAACGCCGCCCACCACGGCTGGTAAAACGGACCGCTCATACCAGCGGCATTCCAGTCGAAAGTCAAGTTGAGAAATCCTAGGCCGTGGTAGCCCGAGCTAAGGAATCGAAACGCCGGAACCCTGTTATCCACCAAACAAAGCATTGCCACACTCGACAGCGTCGGCGCCAGCAGAGCGGGCAAAAACTGGTAAACGTAGATCCCGACAAACGCAAGCGCAAACAGCCTCAGCCGGGCGCGATTGTTAGGCGCCTGCTTATCGTGCAGCGTATGGAAGAGCGATGTTGTAACGAGCGTACTCGGCCAGATCATCGACGTAGGCTTGACGAGCAAGTTGGTCACCATCCCGGCAAACCCAAACCCAAGCACCTGCGTCGTAACCAGCAGCGTCAGCGAAGACAGCCAGTTCATGTGCTGATGATAGAACAGCTCTTGAATGTTGATTATGTCGCTAGCATACGCGGAAGTGGCGCCAGAAGAAGCAATGATGGCGACGAGCATGTGTTCCTTGATGCTAAACGGTCCTGGATTGAGTTGTACCGACCACTTGCCGAGCTTGATGGTTCTCTCGGGTAAACGATTTGCCAGCCATCGACCCATCGGTAGCGATATGAGGATGACAAAGTAGCTGCTGAACGAAGGAGAGTTGGATTTGTAGAAGAAGAGCTGGGCTATTGCTGCTCCAATGACGCAGAAGAACGAGCCGATGGCCAGCGCTCTCCACGTCAGAGCTGGTAAAGTGGGATCGTCGTGCTCCGGTACAGCCTTGCTGACGAGATGCATGGGATCGTCAGGATCGTACTTTTCCGATATTGAGCCTGTCGAGACGTGTCTTCGGCCACGAACTGCGCCTCTGGTCGTTTTGCTCCTACCGAGCTCGTACGCTTCTTCTTGATCCCCACCAACGCGCGAGGCAGAAGCAGGGCCGAGCATCAACGCATCTTCGCCTTGCTCGATCTCATCGTCGTCATCCTCTTCATGACGCCTACTCGGCCCGTCATGACGGTGCTCAAGCTCGTACTCGTCGTCCATCTGGATGGTTGTGGTGTCTTGGTCTAGCTGACGTTGATTGTGCTGCGTGCGTGGACGAGATCTGGGTCGGAACGAGGTGGTTGTATGATACGGCTCTGCGCCTCCGGGCGAGGACGTCTGAGAGGTGGTAGCATGCATGTCAAGTCATGCAAGGTTGGTGGCCGCAAAGGCGGGAGACGAGATGGTAGAACGAGTGAGGTGGCAGGTGGGCGCAAGTGTGGAAGAAAGAGGCTCGAGCCCGTGCGTCTCAGGGTCCAGCTGTTTCAGCGACGTGTCGTTTCGGTTTCGGCGGCTGGACTTTCTGATCGTGTTAGGCTAGGTTTTCACACAGCTTGCCAAGTTTTGGGGCTAGGTCTAACATGCCGAAAAAAATCCAAACCTCCACAAGCCGAGCAGCATCGAGCCGCGAGCTCTATGACGCAACGCTGAGGTTTATGCCTATCACAAGAGGCGCCGCCGCCGCCAATCACAGCGCCTCTTGGTCTTGCTCACACGATCCACGGAAGATCGAAGCACCGTCTGGCATTATTTCTTCCGAAAGTAGGGCACAGCAACGCAGCCCTGTCCACCCTGGCCTCTCTCCCCTCTCTCTCTCGCTCTCTTTCTAGACGTGCTGCTATTTTGAGCTGTCGCTGGCCAACCGACTGTCCACTCTGTCTGTGAATGACGTGAAGCTGCGCGTTTGGGCCTGCACAGCTGAGTCGGGTTCGCAGCAGTTAGCAAAAGTCCCGCTTGCCTGTGAGTCGTGGGTCCTTTGCAGCTTTCTTTTTTGAGATGGTGCGGGAGCGTGGATCTGCTGCATGACGCTGCCGAGCGTCCGGCGAATGTCTGTGCTGATCCCCGACCCTGAAGATATATAGCATCTTCCTGTCCGACATCGTTGCCCACAAACCACCAACTCAACCATCTGTCACACCAAAGACCGCTTCCATACACAATGTCGACCCAGTCCCAGTACGAGACCCACACGTAAGTAGCACACACGACACCACCTCACAACAACTCGGTTTCAAATCCAACTCACCACTTTTCCACCTGCTCCGATTCACGTTTTGCACAACAGCGCCGACGGCGACCAGCGCAACGCCCCCGGCCCCAACCCCGATGTCGGCATGCACCACGACGACGACCGCAAGGACCACGAAAAGGGCCAACCCGAATCTCACCAGTCGCTCGACTCCAAGGACGAAAAGTCGATCAAGAACAAACTCGCCCAGGCCGGCAAGGAGGCCAAGGAAGAGGCTCAAGCTGCCAAAGCCAAGGAGGATGAAAAGCCAACCGACGCCGCACGAGCTAATGGTAACGAACCATCTCGGGGCGCCAAGATCGACGAACAGATCGAGGAGGAGGAGCGCAAGATGCTCGAGGCAAAGGGCATCAAGACCTAAAATTGGTTCGCTATGAGCCAGATGCAATCATCTCAACTCGACCCGTCAATGTACCAGTAGCAACATCCCGTTCGTCTTGACAATCAGACGCACAAACCTTTCTCACCACGTCCTACGTCTTGGTATGCCAGATGTTTGTGCATTGCAGTTGGAATGTGACAATGAGAGAAGACTTACCGAGCTGTTAGCGAGTACTTTCCTCGCAGCGAAAGCGTGTGAGAGGCAAGCTCAACCACGGAATCCCCCCATTCCGAACGGCCTCTGCGTCTGTGATTGACCAGAACCCACTGGATCCGAATCAACGTTGATCGGATTGCTCGCTGTACCCGGCAAAGACGCAGAACCTCCCACATTGCCGAGCAACGGATGCTGCGCCTGCGGTACACCGTTGACAGTCACCGTGCTGCCCTCGGGCGTCGAAGAGTGAACCGTCACATTGCCGTTCTCGTCCACTTTGCGCGTGACCGTCTCTTTCCGACCGTTGACGATACGCGTAGTCGTACTCTCGCTCGTACCGGAAAACCCGCCATAGGTGGTGCTTGTGCTGGTACTGCTGCTGCCGCTTCTACCCATACCGAAGGGACCGGATTGCATACCCATCGACGTTGCAGGTGCACCTCTGGGCGCAAAAGGGCCTCCAAATCCGAACCCAAACCCGGTAGTATCAGCCATCCTCCTGTGATTCTGCATGAACGGATCCTGATCTCCAAACACACTATCCCCCATTGCTGCTCCCCCCGCATTCATCCTCCCAAAAGGATCCGCTCCACTCATGCTCCCACCACCCATCGATGACCCAAACTCCTGACTGAACATCATGTTGAACAATTCAAATGGATCAAACCCATCCGCACCAAACGGCCTTCCCGCCCTCCTCCCCGCCTGCGCCCTTCGGGCAGAATCCGCACTCGACTCCCACATAAACGTAAATGGAACTCCATCCGGACTTGTTCCAAAGTGTTGGCGGCTCAGATCGTCTTGGTACTCCTGTGCAGGTGTAAAGTCGGCTGTACGGCCCGGTCCAAAGGTATCGTATTCTCGGCGTTTTCGATCGTCGGACAGAAACTCGTACGCTTCGCCGATGATCTTGAACCGTGTGGTTGCGGCTTCCTTTTCCGCAGGTGGCGCTCGATCCGGATGGTTTTTCAACGCAAGCTTCCTGTAGGCTGTGCGGATGTCGAACGAGCTACATCCTCGTTGAAGGCCGAGGACGAGGTAAGGGTCGGTTTCGGGGAAGCGGTTCATTGTGCGATTCCGTTATCCACTTTTGATGATGTGCGGGGTGGCGGTGCGAAGGTGTTTGATCTAGCGGTGGATGGATTCACTGCCTCCAGGGCAGACGTAATGTGGCCATTCGAGTATAGATGGTGGTAGAGCGGCAAGATAAGGTCGACGTTGAGTGGGAGTGACCTGCTCAGTCAGATATTCACAGCTGGACCCTGCCCCCAAATATCCGGCTGAGTCGGAAAATTCGCGAAAAGCGCTCAAGCACGGCAAGTTCCGAACTCTGAAATTCACAGCGCGCTGTCAAGGACTGCATCAGTTCACACGCTACACCTTCTTTGCAGTAAAGGCTGATAACTTCAATCACGAGGCCCCTCAATGAGCGATTCGGACTGGTTTGAGAAGGGCGTGGCGTGCATGCCCACTCGCTCACCGGTGACGCCTTATCGGTATGTGATTATGGCTGTGCGGAAGAGTTCTCGAGCCGGGTTGCGCTCACGGGCGACGGAAGCTGCTTGACTTCGTACGGGAATAGCGACCTCTTTCAAGCTCAGGAGGAGACAGGCAATGTAGGCACACACTTCAGCGTTTATTCGGGTGACATGACATTGCGTAACATTCTGGAGCGCCAACTTCACAACCAGAAGTGCATACCCAGTAACTCTAAAGCCCACCTACGAGGTGGTCTCAGCCTCATCTCCCTTATACTTGCCATTCTTGCCCGACAAGTCCTTGCCAATCCCCCTCAGAATAGCTGCCAGCTCCTTCCTCGACTCCCAGATCGGCAACACACCAACCGCCAGCGTCGTCCAGATCAGCCACACGAACCCTACCCAGATGTACGCCGCCAGACCGGTCGCATTCCACACCTTGCGCGAAGCCAAGCATGCCGGGATCAGCACACAGAGTACAAACGACGCCGTCACGCTGACCCAGCTCGTGAAACGCAATGTTTTGCGAAGCTCCGCAGAGTCCAATCCTGCAGCCTTGACGTAATCGACGTTCTCGATGGTGTAGGCTCCAGGCGACGTCTTTTCCGTGTCGAATCCGCTTTTCTCGACCGGGGTTGAAGACGAGGCAGCAGAACGAGGAGTGTCGCGGCCAGAGTTGGCAGCCATACGCTCAACAACGTCCGCGGGAGCGTTGATCGCACGGGTGCGAACAAAGTGGTCCTCGGTCTCTGGTCGAATGACACTGCCAACCAGTGTGATGATAGTCGACACAGCGAGCGAAACAATGTTACCCGCCAGCGTAGGGTAGTCCTTTCCGGTGCTGGCGACAGTGACCTCGCCTTCGAGCGTAGCCGCAGTCACAAGCCACGTGATGACACCGCAACTGATTCCGGCTGCCATACCAAGAAGACAAGCCACCCTGTTGGTGCGCTTCCACACAAGGCCGCAAAAGATCGGTGTTACAGCGGGGGCAATAATGATACCCTGAGCGAGGTAAAGCCAGCCGAGAGAGATACCGGCGTAGTGGAAGATGGTTCCGATGACCGCCATAACGATAGCCCAGATCAGCACACCGGCGTGACTGGCGATAAAGATCTCGCGCTTACTAGCCTCGGGTCGGATGTAGGGCTTGTAGACGTCAAATGTGAGTACGGATGCGACGGCAACTTGCTGCGCCGAGGATGCGGAGGTGACAGCGAGGAACAGGATAATCAGCACAGCGACGGCACCGCCCTTCCCTGCGATCGCAACACCGGAAGCAGGCGCAGCAAGACCGGCAGTTACATCCGCAGCGGTTAAAGCGGGCATCAGAGGGCTTCCAGAGTAGAACAGAGCTCGAGCGCTCAGGCCCATCGTCATGGAAAACAAAAAAGGGATGCTGAACCAAGCCGAACCCCCCAAAAGGAAAGCTCTGGCTGCTGTGTTCGGATTCGAGGCGATCGACCGCTGGTGATAGCTCTGATCGCAGAAGACCGTTCCAAGGTTGCCGATGGCGTTAATTATAAGAAAGATGAGCCCATTGAGCGATCTGAAAGAAAGAGGGCTGCCTGATGCGTTGCCCTCGATGTCGTCGGAACCAGCCAACAGCTTGACCATACCTGAAACGCCGCCAATCTCGTCCGAAGTCACCCAAACCTTGAAGAAGAAGAAGAAAATGACCACCAACAGTCCCACCGTGTGGGTGTAGTCCGCTAGCAGCGTCGCACGCATACCTCCTACCAAGACATAACATGCAACACCCAACGGAATCAACCAGATCGCTGCCAGTACAGGAATGCCCGTCAGCGTACTAGCCACAGCCGAACCACCGACGACCAGCTGCGAAGACACGAGCAAGTTCGTTGCGAGCGCAAAGAACAAGAACGTCAAATGCGAGAGCTTCCCCCATCGAACCTTGAGAACTTCGAGGTAGGTACTGCAAAACGGAGCGTTGAGCTTGATCGTACAGGCCATGATCGAGCACAACAGGATCTGGATTGTGGCGCCTGCAGCGTAATAGTAACCGCCCGTGATGCCAAGTTTGTATGACATAGCCGTCGATTGTAGAAGCGTTGAAGACCATGTCCAAGCGGAGACGATACCGGCTGCGACCAGACCGGGCTTGACGGAGCGCGAAGCGGATGCAAACTCGTCGGTGTCCTTCAAAGTGAGGTTGGTGTAGCGCTGTTGAACGTACGAGATGAGGATCATGAAAGCGGCAAAGACGAAACCGAGACCGCAAACGACAGCCCAACCGGCTCCTTCCGGGAGCACCTTGATTGTAGCCACCATCTCCAAAGTTTCTTCGACGAGAGGAAGAGAAAGGGGGAAGAAGGGTATATCGGAACGTAGGGGATTTGAGCGAAAGGTATGTCAAGCAGGGACCGTCACTCTATATAAGCTACTCCTGAATCGTTCAGAGGGTGGGGCTCCCATTTTCGTTCCCATGCGCCGCTGGATAAGCACTTACTAGCGTACTTCTTGCACGCCTTCCACCCCATGTTTCGGTGGGGAGGCTCTTTGCCAAAGCATCAGGAAATGCGTAACAACAATGGCTAGCCGAAGATGCAGGTCTTTCTTATCAGCCCACATGGCTTATCAGTCGAGCTCCTTTGCCTTTCCCCTCGCTTAGGAAGCGGTGTCGACCACTTTCAGAAATCCCACCCATCATTGAATGTATTGTCAATGGGTCGATTGCCTATCACTTTGCTGTTCTGATCAAGTTGTTTGAGTGGGCGACATTTCGACAAAGCAGCCGGGCGGGGTTGGTGGACTCCATGCCGTCGAGTTACCGCCAACGAGATCGCCTTGGAGGTACGAGCAGGCGCTTACAACAGCCTTCTCGACAAGACTTTCCGAAGCGGATCAACAAGCGCAATCACCAATCACCAGCTGATCTCTCTCAAGAAGATTGTCAAGAGAGCATGACTCGTATGCACTTCCTCGCTTGTCGACCGATTGCATAGATTAGAGATAAGGGCGATTTTCTTTTCGCTGCACGGCCGAGTTTGCAGGCTGCGACACGTCCCAATCAGAAACCGCGATTCACAAGTTGACGTGCGTGCGCATTCTTCTTAGTTTGGGCACAGAAGCATCTTCTTCGTCTGTGAAAGAAGACCTCGCCAAAGATCAACGACGCCAGCCTACAGTAATCTCTTATCAGCGGAGTAGCTGAGCTGCAACCTTACTTTCTCGGGAACGTCGACATTGTACTGTATTGTGTGGAACAAACGACTTATGATCGCGTGGCCAACCAAAATACCCGCACCAAAGCCCCTTCCTCGAACAAAAGCCGCTCAGAGCCCTGGACACTTCCGTGACTTTTTTCCCTTACACAGTCTCTGCCGACAACAAAAGCACGAGATCGTCCAACAACCGAACCAGTTCCTGACTTTTTGCCGAGCCTCTGACCGTCTGACCACGTTGCTTGTCGCGCAACGCATCTGCCGCATCCAACACCTGCAGCATGGGTCCGACGCTATCCGACCAGAACTGTGAGAGGTGGATGTGCAGTATGAGAGCCGCAAGCAGACGATGAAGCGTCTCGTCGGATTCTGATTCGTCGATGATGGCTTGCAACAGTGCTGAAGCCAACTCGGATTCCCAAGTTTCACCCAGACGACTGCCGAGCATGGGTGGGGCTTGCGGATCCCGATTGATCCAATCTGCTCGTTCGGCGTGTTGGTGGAGTGCCAAGTTGAACGCGCAGGTGGCAGCGGCGCTGCGCACACTTGCATCGGGGCACAGCAGCAGACTGGTGGTGAGTTCGAGCACCAGACTGCGCACGGGTTCATGCGACTCTATGACCTCGACGAAGGGCGCCGACGCCGCCAGGTTGGTCAGCAATCGCGCAGCAGTAAGCAACAGAGGTCGCCGATTCGCTGACCATTCTCCCTTGTACGCCAGTTCCGAGACCAGCGACAACAGGCGCATCATACCATTGATGTCCTTGCGATCCGCTGCTGTGGGCTGTCGAAAGGCGGCTGTGACGAAGGGATCGTGCAAGCTAGACAGGCGGAACAGATCCGAGATGGGGAAGAGGGCGTCGATGGGAAGTGTGCCGACCAGCTGCTTGGCAACTTTGGACGTTTCTTCTGCCAACGAAGCGGGAAGGGATGCTTTGACTTTGCCACCGTGCATCGACTCAAGCCACGGAATCCAGCCACTAGCAATGGTCTTGCGCGCCTCCTGCAGATCCGCCTTCTCACCAAAGCTTTTCGCTGGATACTGCGCGATGGTCGAGTCGATCTTCTGCAGCAATGAGTCGAGCTTGGGTGACGAGGAGTACAGATGAGGTTGCGAGGGAAGCGAAGTGAGTGACTCAATGGGCTTAACAAGCCGTGCATGCGGATGTGGCGGATACACCTCGAACAGCATCAACTCAACTGCTGTCTTGAGTTCACCGACATCGGCTCCTCGAACCTGATTCGATTCCTTGCCAGAGATGTAGAATTTGACGGTTGGCGTCGCTGTGACGCCGGAGGAGGCAACAAGGCTCGAAGTGGAAGCATTGGATTCGACTTGGACAAAGGCGGTGCGCTTGTGGTTGCCCGGTTTGGTCTCGTCGGAGTGATGGTGGTGAGCGAGGTCTGTGAAGGCCGGTTTGATGATGCGACAAGGAGGACATGATTCGGAGGTGAACAATACGGCGACGCATGGGAAGACGGACAGGACCTCGTCAAGCTGTTTGCCAGTGGTGATGTGATGGACAGGGTCCGAGGAGGATACTTTCGATGAAGCAGCATTGTCGATCGGCGTGTTGCCCGTATATGCTCGAGAAGCGACTTGATTCAACAGATCGTTGCCAAACGTATTCGAAGCGCTTGCAGCGGGCACGGAGATGTCAGCCGCCGGTGCTCGGAACATGGCATCGATCTGCGGCCGCAGCATCTGGCCGAATGGAGTGCTAAGAAAGTCTTGTGGTAGGGATCGAATGTGTGCTGGGATGTCGGCGCCCGTGAGGATTTGAGCCACCTCCTGCGTAAAGTTGTTGCAGTTCCAGGAGAGCAGGTCATAGTCCTGAGCGCGAAAGCGGCCGCGCAGATCGGGAAGCAGGGCGCCTTCGAAGGACTCTCTGTCTATCGGGGTGGTGCCGAGGTCAAACGTCTCGAGGGGCGCTCCGTGATGGGAGGTGCCTGGGTAGACGACCGAGATGCCTTGGCCGAAAAAGTACTCTCGATCCCACGCGACGATGCTCGTGTGCCAGATACCGTCGATCTGGCGGCCGGTCAAGGGTAACGACATCTGCCTTGCCATACCCCTGGAAAGGTCGTAGACGTACAGCTTGACCGGGTAGGCGTCGTCTTGGCCTGTTTGCGTGTTGGCCATGCTGAGGGAGCTGTTCTGCAAGGGTTGACAGCAGAGGCAGAGAAGAGAATGGATGGATGGATGGAAGGTAAGGGAGAAGCGCAGTAATCGACAAGCTCAGTTGAGAAGCTTCTCGACTTCAGGGTCCAGCTTTCCGGTAGGGACTCGTCATCATTCATTTCCTTTTTTTTACTCCACCGTCCGAATTCTTTGGCGTAAATGTGCGATCGCCCTCTTGAACAACAAGCCTGAAAAGATGGCTGTTGGTTTCACGTTACCACCATGAAACCACAACTTATTCTCACGTCGGACTCCTTGCATGATTTCGGCCAGGGTCTGAAAACGAAAGAGAGAAAGCCACTCACCGCTATCCTCCGGGCGTGCGTATGAGCGGGTGTGAAAGAGCAGACCGGTCGGTGCAGAGAGCGAACTGTGTTGCCAGTTGGACCGTGACTGAATCGAGGTCGAGTGTCGTGAAGCGTGACGCTCAGTCACCACTCACACTCTCTTCCGATGTGAGTGAGTGGTCGTGGGCTGGGCTGGGCTGGCGTGGCGTGGCGTGGCGTATTCATCCAAAGTGTTGCAATTCTGGCGCGCAGTCCGCAGAGTTCAGGGTCTTGTCAAGTGCACACCAATAGTAGAATCGTCACGCGCGCACTGCCCAATCGATGCCACAACCGTTTGCAGCCAACCAAGATTCCACCATCACCTCCCTCTCGACTCTCTTTCGCTGTCCCTTTCCTCTCAACTCTCCACATCATCCAAATACAGCGCCCACGGCTGAATCAAGATGGTCAAAGAGGTCTCGTCCGCCGCCGAGTTCGACGCCGAGCTCAATTTGGCTTCCAACAAGCTCGTCGTTGTCGACTTTCACGCCACGTGTAGGTTGTCTTTCTCTCTCACTCTCTCTCTCTCTCTCTCTCTCAACACGCATACAGTGCTTCAAGTCCCTTTTGCTGATTATCTGTTCTTCTCAACACGACTCGTTCGGACCTCACTCTTTTGAATGCTAGGGTGTGGACCATGCAAAGCCATCGCACCCGTCGTACAGCGGCTTGCTTCTCAGGTAAGTCAGCTTGGCTTGTCCGCAGACTGCATACAGCACTTTGCATGCACGCCCAACTTGCCAAGCTAGCGTAAAAGTCAAGCCGTCGACTGAATCAACTTCTCCTCAACCTTGCACCTTTTTCATTCCTGGCCATCAACAGTTCACCAGCGTTGTCTTCCTCAAAGTCGACGTCGACCGTGTACAGCCAGTCGCACAGCGATATAGCGTCCGCGCCATGCCCACCTTCCTCTTTCTCAAGAACAAGAGCGTCGTCGATACTCTCCAGGGCGCCGACCCCAATCGACTCACTGCACTCGTCAAGCAACACTCTTCCGGCTCTTCCTCGGCATTCTCTGGCTCGGGTCAGACGCTCTCGGGGAGCACCTCATCCTCGTCCAGATCCTTTGGTGCGCGCTCCGTAGCTGGCATCACAGACGGCCATGTAAGCTTCGAAAACATGCTCCCTTTGCTTGTGCTCGGCGCCTACCTTCTGTATCTCTACCTCGCCTAGTGGCCACCAGCGAAACGCAACTTGGACCATGTTCCCCATCCATACCTTCTCGTGTCTTTTGCCCGTGATCTCGTTTCGGCTCTAGCAAAGCTCACTCTAGCTGACGCATCTTTTCTACTTGCCGGCCTGCATATCGCTTTTCAAAACGACAGTCTTCCCTTCTTCAAACTGTGGAATCCAAGCGATCTTCGGCTTTGAACGAAAAGCCGCATCGTCGGCTGCAAGACATTCTCAACGGGCCCAGCGGCGGCAAATGGCTAGAGAGTGATGCCGACGAGCAGCTCCTCATCCACCTCACAGTGAGTACCAGCTCTTGGCATCAATGCTGCTTTGCGGATGTACCGGCTTACCTTTGGTTCTTTCATCTGTCTTGCCACGCTTACAGTTCAAGCATCAGGTCAAGCTATCAGGTATCCTGCTTCGAACATTGCCGTCACACTTCGCACACGCACCCAAGCAGATCAAGATCTTTGCCAACCGACCCGGTCTCAGCTTTGACGATGCCACCTCAGACCCTGCCGATCAGCAAGCCGAGCTTACTGAGGAGCATGTTCGAGGGGGCGAAAGTGGAGGCGGCGGCAAGGCCTTCTCGCTTCGTTTCGTCAAGTTCCAAAAGGTCGACTCGCTCACCATCGCTGTTCTCACCAACCAAGAAGATGCAGAGACTACCCGAATCGACGCGATCGACGTGTTTGGCATTGTAGATCAAACCACCGACATGAGCGAGTTGCAAAAGATTGCTGCCGAGGGTGATAAACGAGATATGGACTACCGTACCGTCTCCAGTACCGGACTCAAAGGTGGCAGCAGCTCTCCTACTCGTTCCAGGTCCGGATTCAATGTGCCAAGGAGCTCTTCCATTCCCGACATTGCTACCTATACCCAACGACCTACCCGGCACAGTCGATCCCACTCCGCCTCGAGCCTGAATCCTCCGCGCCCTGGACCCAGGCGATCGACGTCTTCTGCATCAGTGCCTCCGATGGAGCATGTGCAGGAAGAAGCAGAAGATGAGGATGCTGGCAGTGACCGTGACCGTGGCGGTGACAACTACCGACGGTACGAGCAGCAACAGCAGCAAGCAAGCTTTATCCCGCATGCGCCACCTTCGATGACGGAAGAGGAGGAAGCGGAATTCGAGGCTGCTCAGAAAGCGGCGCGCGATACGCTCGGAGGTTGGCACTATGCGCCACTGGGGGTAGCGCTGGCACCTCCGCTCGGTGCTCTGCTCGGCGGCCATTCCGACGCATGGTCAGATGCGATTCTGCTCATTCTCGCTAGCTTCTGGCTCTACCAGTTCCTTCGCGTGCCGTGGGAGATGTACTACGCCTCCCGAACCCGCCACGTTCTCACGCATGATCAGGCAGAAGATGACGACGTGGAAGATTCCGAACAGGTTCCATCGGAAGCGCCGTCCGTCGACAAAGCGGAGCAGAAGGAAGCTCGTCGCGCAGCAGCTGCTGAGCTCCGACGCTCCGAACTGCTCAGCCTTCTCTTCTGCGTGTTCAGCCCCATCATGGGTGCGTACATGCTCCACTGGATGCGCGAGACCATGACAGACGGCAACAAGTATCTCAACACCTTCAACATCCGCCTCTTCACCCTCGCTGCCGGCATCAAGCCCTGGTCGCACGCCATGAGCCTCATCCGTCAGAGGATGCTGCATCTGCACGAGGAGGTTCACCACCCTTCGTCCAAAGTCGAAAAAATGAATCAGCGCCTTCGCCGCCTCGAGGCCGATCTCTCGAGCCTGCGCAAGCTCTACGCCACCAAGAACGAGCTGCGCGTCTTGCGTGAGTACGACGTTCAGCTTGGAAGAGCTGTGCGTCGATCCGAGAGGAAAGAAGAGCACCTCAGGCTCTCTGCGGAAGAGAAGTTCAGCATCGTCGAAGGCAGGCTCGAAGATCTTTTGCGGGAGGTGGCCATCAATGCCGAGTTGATCGAAGAGGAGCGCAGGGAGAGGGAGAGGGCTGCAAGCTTGCGCATTTCGCTCTTTGAGGCGGTCAAGTATCTTCTGGGCTCCGGTCGTGGTGTTCGTCGTGCCAGCCCTAAGCATTACCTTCACGACGTGCCTCGCAGCCTTCCGTCGACAGCAGCGCTTGGCATTGGGGCCATGTCGCCAGATGCTGAAGTCAGCTTTGAGTCGCAGATGCCAGGTATGCCTCGCACCGCTTCAGGTCAAGCTCTCAGCCCGACTGAACCGCCTCACTCCATTGCCGGCATCACATCAGCCTTCCCAGCCAGTGCGCAGCGGGACAAGTCTCCCTCTGCACCCAAAAGCACTGCACCCTACCACCGCGAACCACCCGCTACCAACTTCGACGCGCACTCTCAACCACACAACGGCGGCGCCATGGTCCCTCGAACCCGTTCGCAGCACAGCACGCACCACGTCTCTGATGCCTGGTGGGAACGCGGCATGGCGTTCTACCTCTTCCTCCCGCTCAACGTATCCAGCGCTGCCATCCGTTTTGCCGGCGAGAAAGTCAAACACATTCTCGAAGATTCCGAAAACGAAGCAGCAAGGAACCAGAGAAAGACGCTCCAGTACCAGAAGCATCTTGCAGACCAGCAGCTTCAGCAGCATCAGCGTAAGATGTCGCACCAGATGCTCAGCCCTGCGCGTACCAGGGGGAATGCGCCGCCGAGCATCAAGGTGGCGAGTACAGCTTCGCACGGATGATTGTGTATACCCTCAGCTGATCACGGCGTTTTCAATCACATACCTTGAACCCGCTTTCCAGTATCGATACCCGCTTTCAGCTTTTCTGTTCACTTTGTATATTCGTTTTTTTATCGATCTCGACTTCCACTGTATCACTCTCCTTTTGTTCAATGTATGTATATTCATGCATCCCGCAAAGTCACCGTAATCAACTCGTCACCCCGGAGCCATGTCAATACGCCAACAACCACACCGCAGAAGCCGTTATCCCGGCACCCACGACCAACATCACGGTATGAACGAACGCTGGCGTATGGGCGTCGTTGAGAAATACTCCTTCCGTTTCGTCAAAGTCGACCTGTTCCTTCTCGAGCTGTCTCTCTGCGGATAAGTAATCCGCCAATCCTGTTGCTAACGATAGCAGGGACAGGACGAAGAAGATACCCGCAAAGGCTTTAGATTGCAGTGGGAGGTCATCCCAGCTGACGGGTGTGCCTGCTTGACGACGTTTCGGAGTGGACGAAGTGCTGCGGGCGGTATCCGGTAGTTGCAGTTGAAGGATCAGAGAAGCCGATAAAATAGCGAGGAGACAGGAGAGTCTCAACCAGCTGAAGAAGTTTCTTTCGCGGGCCAAGAAATCCCGCGCGGAGCTGGAGGATGTTTCGTGAACAATAAAGAAGTCTTTGAGCGCTTTGAACGGTAGGAGAACTTTCCCTGTCCCAGTCGTCGAGCCGGGTTGAACCTCTTCGGAACGCACCGCTGCATCCTCGTGGTGAACAGTGATGAGCGACGAGTCGCGCCGAAACACCCGAATCCGTGCCGTTCGATTAGCAGACGAGCTTCGATCACTGGTAGGTTGCGCTCCCTTCAGCGCTGTAAATACCGACTGCCTCGATGGTCTCTCCAGTACCGAGGGAGATGCAGAACGAGACGATTCCGGAGTATCTTTTGACGTTGGCGTTCGAGGTGATAGTGCTCTGGGATAGGAATTCGGAATGTGCAACGCTAACCTTCCACCACCGCTACTCGTGGGTTGGGAAGCACTGGCTTCAGATAGACCGGTATTGATACGACGTGGTGTTTTGGCGCTGCTACCGGATGGTGAGCCCGACATGATGACGATGGACTATGATGGTTGATGAAAAGAGGATGGGGAGGGGCAAAATGCACGACTCTGCATGACGTGATTTAGACTTTTTGTGGCAGCTGATCCGTGCTGAAACGCCCCCTTTTTTCAGTCAAAGTGTCTCATAAGGAGGCGTAACAAGCTCATCTGCGCCGAAAAAAGGGTCTCTGCCTACCAAAACGTCCTGCGCTCGATCAAATGTCTCTTGAGATGTCTTCGGACTCGCCAGGAAAGGGCGGACGCGCATGCAAGATCAAATGAAAGACAGGGAATGGCTCATTCCTCCGTGGAAAGCGTTGATGTGCGTTGGACCCTGGCGAGTGCTGATTGGTGGCGTTCCACTCTTCTTGAGCGCCGAGCAACGCCTGTGACGGGACGTAGAAGGCTTTCCTGACGACAGCCCCTTTGCTTCTGTGACTTTTGACACTTTGGGCCTGACGCTAGGCTCGGAGCATCAAGTTAAGGTTTCTGCGGGACACGCAAAAGAAGGAGAACCGTGAATGACCACGTTGTTCTCGTGCTGCAAAGCACGAGTTTGCCGGTCCCGCCCCCTTCTTGCGAGGCATGAAGTTCTATAATGTCATACGGCAAGGCAGCGCAAGCCCCTTTTTTCCAGCATACAGTACGTACTGTCCAGTACAGTATGCCCGCCACTGCATGAATTTCAGTTTGTTCGGGCTTTCGCCTTTGTATTATCGCGGCAAGGGTTGATAGAAGTGAAAGGGGAGGTGGCGTACTGTATCTCTCTTTGAGAACGCAGCTTCGATTGAAGATCTTCTCAAAGCCACTTAGGCTCCAGACCTGGCGCTATGGCTCATCCACTTCCCACGCTTTTTGAGCAACGCGAATCAAGCGCCTTTTTCTTTCCTCCCTTGAATCTCAGAGCCAACTTTTTGCAACCAACGGCAATGCCGATCGAATCATCGCTCTCGCCACCCTGAGTGACGATGCCAGCCATGGTGAATCAGAATTCTTCGATCCGGCGCCGACTCGACCGACGTCGAGACCTAAAGATCCATTCTAGACTGCAAAACAGCAGACTACTTGGGAAGAAAACAAAAAATGCAAACCAAATGTCGGAGCTGGTCTCGTTTTCGGCAGGCGCGGAGAAGGAAAAGAAAAGGCCTTCTTTGACGGCAGCTCGGAGAAGCACTTCTTGCCAAACAACCAGCCAGACCTCGTGGTCGTCGGCCCTCGAAAGAACGATGAATCCCTCCGCTCCCGGTCAACTTTTCTCGCTGTCCCTTTGTTTCTTTCTTCACGCTACAATCACAATTCATGTTTCCTGCTCCTTTAAGATCACAACGACGATCAAAGCTTGCGTCTCGACAATGAGCTGTTGTACCATGACCCCGACTCTATTTAGTCACGGCAAAGGGGCCGGAGTGCGAGGTGGGTGTCTCAGATTCAGCAAGGCACCCTGCGGAGATTGCTCCCTTTCTGTTGTTCACTCTACTTCTCCCTCTCCCTTGCAATCCGTGTCTCGGTCGCCCTTCTCCTGTATCCCTGTCGGTTGGTTCCTTGCTTTTCCACAGCAGCGGTACACCAAAAAGATTACCAAAACTTAATCAAGACACTAAGCAGCAAATATCCGTGGTGTCCCTTGACTTACCCCTGGCAGCGCAGGATTTCCGAACGCCCTTTCAACCAAAATGGTGGAAAAAAGGGGGCGCGAGGCGAGACATGACTCTTGAAAGGGGGGGATTGGGTATCGAACCAATAAAACACCCTTTGGTCAAAGAATTCCGCGCTCCTTCTTCCATCAGCCGAGACTTGGAAGACATTCCGACAGTCGATGCTCGGCTACCAGACAGACGTTAAGCGCCACGACTGTTCTGTGCACAGCCGAAGTGCGGCACACTCCTAGCTGTCAAGCCAGAAGCTATCTTCTCAGCCTCGTTGCTGTTCGATACAGTCAGCCACTGTACTGTATCTACACTGCGCGGCTCTGTAAGAACCACGCTAGAACGAAAACCAGCAGGCTGCGCATTTACACTTACAGCCGTGAGATCGGGTCAGCGGAAAGCGAGGGCCTCAAACGAAGGGTCAAGCGAGAGTTTATTTAAAAGAACATAAAATCTTTAGCATTGGTACAGTGATATTTGCTCCGCCCGCAAGGGAAAGAGGCGTGGAGAGACAGGGAGGGAATTTTGTCTAGATTAGAATAAAATAAATAAATAAATTAAAGCTGCAATGCACGTCGAGCAGATCTGTGCGCACTGCCTGCATGAAGGGAGGGGGGAAAGCCTTTTTTGCCCGTGTTTCTTGTTCTTCTTTTGGTTGCTGTTCTTCTTGTGATTTCTTCGGGGTCGGTTGCTTGTTCTCCGTTGGCGATGTTCCTTGACAACTGGCACGGCACTCTCTGCATTTGTCTGTCCATCACGGTGAAGTTTCGAGGCAGCAATCTGCGGCTCCGCGACGAGGAGTCTGCTGTCTGAAATGCCCCGCTTGCGAAGAAAAAGTCAGCTGGGAAAGGGCAATTCGGATGCTTTCCGTTAGTATGGATTGGGCACGCTTCGGCTAAATTCGACAGCGAGTCAAAGAAAAAAAGCACGGATCAGTGCTTTTGTAGGCCAAGCCACAGCTGATTTGAGTCGAGCTTCAGAGCTGGTGTCGAAAGGAGTTGAGTGGGCGATAAGCAGCATCAGCAGCCCCCTGCAACGACGAGCTCGGCAGCGCATCTTCAGCAATGCGACCGCCCAAGTTGCAGATGTGGCTCTGCAGCTGCAAGTGTGTTCAAGCCTTTCCCTCTCCTCAAGATTCCCCCCCCTTCCTTGACGTGATTTCTTCCTGACAATCTTTTGCAGTATCCCTCACGCTTTGCCGAAGGTCACTATTTTGTATAGAAGACTTGTCTAAAAAAGTGTCACGAAATTCCGCAATCTTCTTCGCTTCGACGTCTCGAAGGATGATCGCCGCTGCGTTCGTCTGCCCTTTCTGGAACGAGCCTTGACCCTTGCTTCTGCCAAGGAGACAAGGCTCGCGGCGAGCTCGGATCCTTTTGCAGCAGGCGCGATCCAAGCTCAGAAGACAGCGGAGGAGCCGAAACTGGCAGGCTGATGGTAGGATCGCGGCTAGACTAGCAAAAGAAAGCGAGCCCCACCTCTTCCTTTGTCGCTCGAGCCGCATTGTAAAAGTCGCCCGCTATCATGATGGCCCGGCCCGTTGACTCCTCTTCGGTCCTTGTTACAGCGGCCCTCCTCTTGACAAGGTTCATCAACTTAGAACGCCACCGCAAATACCGAATTGCTCGCCACCCTCTGCTGCCAATGCGCCCCCCCCCCCCTGTTAGACGTGCCTGATCCGTATATGCGACTACAGTGAGCGCTCGAGACTTTGGCCTGTCTTCCGTAAGATACGGTACAGTAGATTAGGCTTTCACTCAAGTCACACACCCACACTAGAACAAGCGTCCTGAGCTTGTCACCTCGAGTGAATGGCATCACGACCACTTTTAAACAGTCACACAAAGGGAACGTCGGTTCTTCCTGACCAGCCCAGCCCCCGCTTCTCTGGCTCCCTCTGTATCTAACTCTCTCTTCTTTCCCCTTGCTTAGAACACATTCGCCCGGCTGCTGCTCGCCATTATCGTTGCTCCGCTCCCTTTCCTTTTTGACTCTCACTTTCACTTTCATCCTCCCTCCCTCCCCCCCTTTGTCCCTTTTGCCACCAACAAGAGCAACCACTTGACGCCGCCCATCTTTGTAGCATTTACAGACCGTTACTCTTCTTCTTCTTCTTCTTCTTCTTCCTCTTCTTCTTCTCTTCCTACCTCTTCATCTTTGTTCACGCCCACCGCCACCACGATCATCGCCATCGCCACCCTCTTTCTCTCAGCTCTCTGCCTGCCTCCTATTCACGCACATATACCTGCAGATCCCCGTTGCCTCCTCTGCATCACCACCGGCTCAAGTTCCTTTTGATTGGCCTACGGTCTCATTTCCTGCAAAGCACTAGTTCGCCGCCACCATCTTCATTTCTCCTCAACCTCTGGCCACAAGCGCGCAGTCCGAGTTCAAACCCACTCTTTGCTTTCCGCTCTCGCAACGTCCACACCATACCCCCTCTCTCCGGCGGACTTCATCTTCGTCGCTGCATCCAAAGATACCACAACACAAGATCCCGCATTCCGAGCATTTCAACCAAATACCCGCCGCCTTCTTTCTCACCTTGCAACCCACACACAGACACACACAAACATTTGTGCTTCTTCTTTCTCCCTTACTTTACGTACTTTCTTTCAAGATTGGTGGTCTATCATTGAATCATCGAAATGGCAGGCATCAAGACAGAAAGCATCCGTGGCCGTTCTCCTGGCCCAGCAGCTGATCGACGCGAGTCGAGCCTCAGTGCGCTCAGCATCGACGAATACAACTCTCCCGCTGCCGCTGAGACCCAGCGTAGTGCACCGGTCAAGACGAGCAAGAGGCGTAAACGCTCCGAACTCTCGCCGTCTTCCAAAGCTACGCACAGCATTATCGAGAAGGAACGTCGAGAAGCGATGAACGAAAAGTTTTCCGAGCTGGCTGCCAACATTCCGGAGCTCGTCGAGGCTATTGCATCCGGCAAGCGTCCTACCAAGGGCGAGATTGTCAAGGCGAGCATTGCGCGACACCAAGACCAAGAGCGACGTGTGCGCGAGCTGATGCATGAAGTCGAAATGCTCCGAGCTGGTAGCGCAGGCGGCGGCGGCGGCGGCGTTGGGGCAGGGCAGAACCACGGAAGCGGCTTTCCTGGCCTCGAGACGCCCAGTCCTTTGACTGCTGTATCGCCAGAGCCGTTGATGCCGCCCCCTCAGCCATTCTCGCTTCCGTACCAGATTCAGAGTTCGCACCCGATCGGACTGCCAGCTTCAGCCGCCACAGGCAACCTCTGGGTCGGACATCTGCTCAACAAGACCAACGACTCGCTCTCGTTTGACGCTCCTCAAACGCTCCCTGTGCTACCCGATCTACACCAGCAGCCGGTTTCCCCCTTCAAGCAGACGTCCATGATGAACTGGAACCTCTCTTCGCTTCCCACGCCTCTGGACCCGGCCTCGCTCAGCATCGGCTTTGCCTCGGCCGCCAACGGTCTCAAAGGCTTTATGGACAACGGCACGCTCGACCACCTCCCTCGTCGAGACAGCGGAGACAGCAGCGGTGCGAGCAGCGGTGACCTTGGTGCTCTTCCTACTTCGGGCTTTTCATCGCCAACATTCACCTCTTCCTCGGATAGCGACTCGACCTTTAGCGCCGATGCGTACGACCCGAGTCTGGGCGAGCGCAGGTTCCTGGCCGACAGCATGGCGTTTGAACCGTTTGCCATGCCTACGACCATAGAACAGACGCCGTTGACGTCGCTGGTCGGCTTGCCGGCCACGGCGGAGGGGTCGAGTGCGGGCGGCAAGGCACGGCGCCTTGTTGCTGGTGCGCGTCGCGCTAGAAAGGACGAAAGTCAGGAGCAAGGTGGGGCTCCTTCGCTCAGCTCTCTGGGTGTCTCGTCGACCAATGCTTGAGAGGAGAAGTCGTTATTGGATTCTTGAGATTCACCCGCGCTGCAAAACATCGCCGTCTGTATGTTACACATTCTCCCGACCTCTCTTTCTTTTTTCTTTTTACATCGCTCGTGTATAATCAAAGACTTTGCTTTTGCTATCCGTTTGTTGGACTGTGACGGCGTGTGGGGATGAGAGGCATGACGAAGGGAGGGGGCGGGATAGAAGCGGTTTTTGATGGATGGTTTGATGGTGGAAAGACATCGGAGCTGGCTGAGGTGGGTTTTACGGGCTCGTTACGTTTTGTTGCGATGTGAAGGGAGGTGGTGGAGAACGGGGATGGTAGGCGATGGTGGAGGATGGGGGTGGAAGGGGTTAGTCGACGCTAAACGGGTTGACAAATGCGATTTCTGCGGGCTATTTAAAAGACCGTCCTTAGCGACTAGAAATACAGCTACTCTTCACCATCGTCGACAAAGATCTCCCTATACTTGTCCAAGATTGTCTCTACGGCTCTGCACTGGAACGACATATCCTGAATCTGGACGCCCCCCTGTGCGTCTTCTGGAGGGGGGCTTAGCAGTGTTGGACCAAACACGATCGCCAAGTTGCTAGCCGACATCTGGTTGAGTCTCTCCATGCTTTTGACGCGGTCGAGGTGAGCCATGAGGTATTTGAGCGTTGCGTAGTTGGCATCGGGAAGTTCGTTGACGCGTTCATGCAGGCGGATGTGTCGTAGACGATCGTTGTCGATCTTGGCGGCTTCGATAAAGCCAGTGTAGAGTTCGTGGGTGAGCAGTGGTTCCGGTAGCTCGCGGAACCACAGCTTCAGACAACCGGCTACAATGTTGATATCCTGCACCGCTTCGTCGGTGGACAGGTCGACAGCGCTCCAGTCGGCATCAAATTTGGCTTTGAGCTTGGCGACTTTGGACGTGGTGCCAGAGAGCCGGTAGATGCCCATGTTTTCAATCCCCAGCTCTTCAATGGCCAGAGCGCACTTTTCGAGAATGGGCGGCACGTCGACATTGTCCCTCGCCATCTGTTCAGCTAGGTCGACGCCGAAAATGGGTCGATCGGAAGTCACCGCCCGCATTCCAACCGGAGCAAGCTTGGGCGTAGTGGGATTGTTGACGAAGCCTTCTTCATACGGACCCTCTCGCCGCGGTCCCTTGTAATCTCGCCCGTGAGCAACCTGGTAATTGCTCATGTACTGCTTGAAATCCGCCCGATTATCAATCGTTTCGACAGCGCCTTTGAGACCCGAGCCATCCGTACCGACGGGCGAGATGGCCATACCATCATTCAAAACGGTACTCTCGAACAAAAACGCATACCGCGCCAAATGATACTGCGTACCGTTGTCGATCTCCTCGGCGTTTTCCTTGAGCGTTCGTAGTATGCGAGGCAGTTGAAGGTTGAAGTATTCCTGGCGTATCCCTTGCGTGCTGAGCACCTCGCGACGGAATGCATCGCTTGCAGAGCTCGTCCTTGCGCGCACTTCCTCCTCCTGTTTGATCATCTGCTGCGGGTTCTTGTTCTTGAACAGCAAGCCGCTCTTGCCGATCGCTTTACCCAGTGTTCGCTTACCGCTGCTGACTCCTCCGCCTCCCCCTGCTGAGCCTTGCATCTCACCGGATTTGGTCGACTCTCCCGACTTGAGCAACAACAGGCGCTCCAAGTCTTCGGCTGCTGTATCGAATCGGCCGCGCGCCTTTTCGACACCGGCCTCGGCATCCTGCAAGTTCTTCTCTAGCCTCAGACCCGTCTCTCGCGCCTGCTTGCGACTCTTGTCTACCTCCTTGGCCAAGTTGCTGAGCTCGTCGCTCATCTCGCTCAACTTGGAGGCGAAGCGCAAGCGGTTATCAGCCAGCGTCTCGTGCGTCTTGACGATGGAATGCCAGGATTTGACAAAAGTTCCAGCTTTGGCGTCGCTAAGCGAGTAGGTTTCAAAGGTGGAGCGTGCGAGTTTTGCCATGGCTCTTGCATAGTCGTCTTCAATGACGGCTCGCTTCTTGAGGAAGACGGAAGCCTCTCGCGCCGAAACCATGCTCTGCTTGATGCGGTCAAAGAGAAGTGGCATGGCGCAGTCAATGTCGCAGAGAGAGCGGAGAACGCCTTCGTCAAAGTTGGTAGGGACAATGTCTTGCATGGTTGGACCATTGTTGGATGTTGAGGCTGCCATGGTGTTGGACGAAGTGCTTGCGGTGGGAAGCTGGTTGAATGTGCCGGCCGTGTGGCTGGATGGAAGACTCGTTTCGGCAAAACTGCTCGAGTGAGCGAGACCAGGCACGGTGGATGTGCTTTGAGTGCTGTAGCGAGCGCTAGAGCCGACATCTGCGGAAGAGGCATGACTGTTGCCGATGTACCCGCTGGTATCTTGGTGCGCCGCATGTTCGCCTATGGTTGGGGTAGCAAGTGCTGAGGATGGTTCGTATTGCTGCTGATGCTGATGCTGTTGCTGGTGCTGGCCGCTGACCCGATTGTCAGTATGGTCGAAATCCGACATGTTGAGAGCATCCGAATAGAGTTGGTTGGCGGAGGGATTCTCGTAGCCTGTTCAGCGGCGGAAATGAAGCAAGGCGTCAGCTTTTGCAAGGGTGGAAAAAGCGAGGTGGTGGGATAAAGAAAAGACTAACCGGTTGCAGAGACGTCGGACAAAGCGTCGTGATTATGAAACTGGGCCTCATTGGACATGTCGGAATGGTTGCCCGGTGAAGAGCCAAAGTGGGTTGCGCCGAAGACGTGCGGGCTGAGACGGTGGGCGTTGGCCAGATCTGCGGCAGCGCTTCCTCCCAACCAAGCGCCCTCTTGCGCATTGGACGAGTGATAATTTGAATTCATCCTGGTTTGCTTGTCGGAGGAAAAGGCAGGTTGCAAGGGGAAATGAAGAGCAGGAGGACCCTCGTAAGAAGATCCAAAGTCAGGATCCAAGTCGGACGCACCACCGCCAGAGGCACTTGTGGTAGTTTGCAAGGGAGCACCACCGAAGAGATCTACGGCCGAAACGTTGTTGGGCGTGGTTGGAGATTTGTGTACGGGCGAAGAAGTGACAGCGGCGGGGCCAGGGATGACGGGAGATGAAGATGCAGAGCCGAGTCTATCGCGAGAGGCTCTATTGGTGAGGGATGCGACGGAGCTGCGCAATCGACTACTCGAAAGACTGGTGGTGCTCGTAGTTCGCTTGCGGAGGAATTGCGGCGCCGACGGAGCCATGGAGAGTGGAGGGGGTGGGGTCTACAGGCAGCCTCGGGGGCGACGCCAGTGTTTCAATCGTATCGGAATGAAGCGAGTGCCGACAATGCCAAAGACGCGATCTGGGCGATGGAGCCGTGCTGTGGATCGAAATGAAGTTGGCGACGACAGTTGGTTGGATGGAGATGGGACAGCAGCTGAACGCCTTTGTGTCAAGGGTGCGAGGATGATGGGGGGTATCTAGGGTGTTGAGCGCGTCCCGAGCAGCGGATGGTGATGACGGCGGTAAGGATGGCGATGGCGATGGCGATGTCGATGGTGATGATGAGGTGGGTTGTAAGTCATTGAGAAGCACGGACGCGGAGAATGCGAAATTGACAGCTGCCAGAGCGCAGAGCCACAGAGAGAGAAAGAGAGAGAGAGAGAGACCAAGATCTTACTGCGCCCGCAGGGTCCGAGCGCCTAAAAAAAGTCGAGCCATGTTAGAGCGTGGCAGCAAAGCGTCCAAGCGACGCCACGTCTTTGCTTTAGCGAGACGCCCTCTGGTCTGGCTAGGATTAGAGTGGTGTACTATGTACTGTAGCACCGCACTACAGCAGATCCATGATCAATCCAGGGTTGCCATGCCAAGTCGCTTTGACATTTTCTTTGATCAAGCCAAAGCCAAATCAAGATGAAATATCCGACTAATGTTACTTTGTTTTCTTTTCTCTCTCTTTTTTTTTCTTTTTTTTTCTTCTCGATTTCCGAAAGCAGAAGTGTGATGCCACGAATACAAAAAAGGTTGTTGGGCGAATTTCAAATACAAAGACAAGGCGCGAATCAATACGCGACGCTGAAGGGCTGGCTCTTAGACGTGTCCATTGGCAAGACAGATACAGTATGTAGACGCATGTTGTCTATCGGAATAAGCGTCACAAGTGAGTACAGTGATTATGCACTGCTGTGGCCTAAGTTGCTATGTACTAGCTTGGAAATTGTATTTTCCAGCGCGCAGATTTAGGTGTTGCCACATACGCAGCCTCTGTGTGCCTTTGAGAGTGAAAATTGACAGCAAAGAGCCGAAATCGGACCAGCCCTGCAGTAAAGTGAGTCAGATTAGCCAGCGAGCGAGCGAGCCAGAGAGCCAGAGAGCCAGAGAGCCAGAGAGACAGAGAGAGACAGAGAGAAAGCGCGCGTTGGCTCCCACGCTTGTCGCTCTCGGCACTCTCTCAGTCAGGGTTGGAATTACAGAAAGGTCCGGACCCTCTCGGTCAGTGAGTGAGTGACACAGCAGTACTGCAACTATATTTCACACATTCGTCGCGGTTGGGTTTTGGACTCTGATCTGCAGTCACACATGGCCCATCGCTCTTGCGCTTGCCCACCATCATCACTTTCACCACAGCCCCAGCATCTTGTACCATCTTTGACCGTTTCTTGCAAACAAGCAAATGCACACGCCTACATCATCCATCGACGCCGTCGTTTGGATACCATCGTCGTCCTCTTCACCCTGATCATCGTCACCAACACGCTCCTATCTCAACTTTGATCTTGCTGCTCGTCTTTCATACTCCCTGTCACACCCTCTGGTCCAGCTCAGTTTGCATCCATCCAGAGGCGGCCCATGACACACTGATTCCCCACTTGCATCCAGGCGTGTCTTGTCTCGTTCTCATTTTAAAGCGCTCGGTTTTGTCCCGTTTTCCTTTCTTTCAACCAAACCGTTCGACAGCCCTAGCTTGCGATCCACCTTTCCACCTGTCCGACCCACCTTGTCATCATTTACGCTGGCTCGTTTCAACACGGATCATTGACATTTCGAACCATCTTGGACTCCAGTCCCTTTGGCTCCTGCCTTGCTTCATCAAACCATCCCCCATCCAGCTCGAATCGAGATCCGACCCCGAGATCCGACCATCCAACCATTCAAAGCTGGCCATCAGCTCGAGTCTCATTTTGCCAACATGCACCAATCACCCAAACGCTCAATAATCAAGCATCCGCACGATTTCAATGGCGCACAAGTCATGCCACGAAGCGCAGATGCCCTTGCTCAAGCCGTAGGCCGACCTGGTCCTCCTTCGACCTCCTACAACCACCCCGATGCTCCTTCCGCAGCTACTCCCAACTATCTCAAGGGGGTCCAAGGCATCGGAAACACGGATGGCACTTTTACCGGCCTTGCTGGTGGCTTCGACTTTGCCGACATGACCCTCGTTCCACAGCGCAGCGCACCCGCTCCACCCAGCAGCAGCAGCAGCAGCAGCAATGCTGCTTCCACTTCGAGCTTTGCTTTCCAAGCGCCAGCCTCCTCTGCTTCGCCGCCCTCGGCATCCACCTCCAGCTTCCACAATGGCACCAACAGCCCAGCCAGCGCGTATCGCCCCAAGCCCACCATCAACACGTCGGTCAACGCGCTGCATGGCCCTCGATCCGGTCTGCCCGCACAATCTAGTCTGCCCTTTGGCGTCTCGGGCATTCCTCCTGCTGCATCCCCCCTCACAGGTCCCAGCTCTGCTGTGCCGTGGTCATCGCAAAATCCTGCAGCTTCCGCCTCCAATGCCCCTTTCCCACCGCGTCCCGTGCGTTCCAATACCTCGGGGCCTGACACTTTGCACACGCTCTCCTCTGTCAGTGCATCGCAGCACGTTGCACCCGTCATGGCCCAACGCTCGCACTCGAGCATCGGTCCTCAGCAGCATCAAATGTCGCCCAACCTCAATCAATCTTCACCAACGCTCGACGGCGACTCCACACCTTCGCTTGTCACGCAGAGCCATTTCGTTCATGGAACCAGAGACCGCGAGAGAAGTCGCGACGGCACCGCAACGCCCGGCGGCAGGAATACATTCAAAAGCGTCTTTGGCGGCTTTGTCAATTCCATGAGCGACGTCTTTTCACAGCAGAAAAAGATCGAGATTTCCACCCCCTACGACCCCGTCCATTTGACTCACGTAGGTTTCAACTCGGATACGGGCGAATTTACAGGCTTGCCCAAGGAGTGGCAGCAGCTGTTGCAGGAATCCGGTATCTCGCGTCAGGACCAGGAAGCCAATCCGCAAGCTGTCATGGACATTGTCGCATTCTATCAGGACGCCACCAAGAGCGACGGCACCACGGATGTGTGGAAGAAGATGGGTGCAGCCAAGGGCAACAACGGTCCCGGCACTCCGCGAACCGACACGAGCAGCGACGACGGCTTCAAGGCGCCACCTCAGCAAGTGCTGTACGAAAAGCCAAGAGCTGCGCCTGTTCCGCCAGGCGTGATGCAGTCCAGGAAACCGGGTGAGCTCGGCAGTCCGGATCTTCGACCGCCCACCGGTTCGGCTAGCAGCTCGGCAGAGGCGCAGCTCAAGCCATCTCGACCTGCTCCATCACCCGCTGCAGCCCAAGCTGGCAAAATCGCTTCACCGCCTCTGGTCTCCAAGCCGAGTTCGGCTCCGCGTCTGCCCGAATCTTCGGCCGCATCGGCTTCCAAGGCGCCCGCACCCGGTGGCGCCGCTGCCAACGGTGGCTCATCCTCGTCCTCGTCCTCGGCACCTGCAGCTGGCTCGTCGTCGTTGGCGGCCAGCAAGAGTATCAAGGGACCCGGAGCGGTGCCACGCAGAAGAGAGACCAAGAAGAGCACCATCAAGGATTCCGAAGTCATTGCCAAGTTGCAGGCCATCTGCACCGACGCAGACCCGACCAAGCTTTACAGAAGCCTGCAGAAGATCGGTCAAGGTGCGAGTGGTGGTGTCTTTACTGCCTATCAGGTCGGCACCAACGTGTCGGTGGCGATCAAACAGATGAACTTGGAGCAGCAACCCAAGAAGGACCTCATCATCAACGAGATCCTCGTCATGAAGGAGTCGCGTCACCGCAACATTGTCAACTTTATCGACTCGTTCCTGTTCAAGGGCGACTTGTGGGTGGTGATGGAGTACATGGAGGGCGGCAGCTTGACGGATGTGGTGACGTGCAACATTATGACCGAAGGCCAAATCGCAGCCGTCAGTCGCGAGGTTCTGGAAGGTCTGCGACACTTGCACGAGCACGGCGTGATCCATCGCGACATCAAGTCGGACAATGTGCTGCTCAGCTTGCAGGGAGACATCAAGCTCACCGACTTTGGCTTCTGCGCTCAGATTGGCGAGTCGCAGGCCAAACGTACCACCATGGTGGGCACGCCGTATTGGATGGCGCCCGAGGTGGTGACGCGCAAAGAGTACGGACCCAAGGTAGACATTTGGAGTTTGGGCATCATGTGCATCGAGATGGTGGAAGGCGAGCCTCCGTATCTCAACGAGAACCCGTTGCGTGCGCTCTACCTCATCGCCACCAACGGCACACCCAAGATCAATAACCCGGAAAACCTTTCGAACACGTTCAAGGACTTCCTCAAGACGAGTTTGGACGTGGATGCCGAGCGTCGTCCTGATGCGGTGGGCATGTTGGCGCATCCGTTCTTGAAACGATCAGAGAGCCTGAGGACGTTGGCGCCTCTGATCAAGGCGGCACGCGAGCAGACGCGCAAGTCGTAGAAGTGACAGCTCGCATCCTTTTAGGCCGCTGTCCCCGCTTCGAGTGTGATGACCAATAGGGTTTTGGCGTCGAATCGGCCGTTGCTCATGGTTCTGTCACGGTGTCCCTCTTTGCCAAGTTTTACAAGAACAATCTCTCAAACACATTGTTTAACCAGCGCAAGCTTGACAGCCAATGCTGTGCTCCATGTGAGCGGTAAGCGGTCTGTGACTCGTTAGATACACCGATTGTGTTTGTGCGTAAAGCTGCATGATTGAGGAAGCGGCGGTGAATGGTCTGCAGCGACACAAAATCTATTGAAATTGGGTGTTTGAAAATCTTGAGTCGGACCGTACGATTTGAACTCTGAGGTGAGCGAATACAAAAAAGCAGCGCGAGTCACCACAGCGAGACGTGCGAAGCGCGATTATCTAATGCTTGTTGGTAGTGCCCAGGAAAAGAGGCAAGTGCAAGAAGAAAATCGGCTTTGTTCCGTGTGGTGTGTGGCTGACTCTGACTCGGTTGCAATTCGCCACGCTCGATTTGGGATTACTGTATTGGCGAATTTAGCTCATATCGCCGTCTGCTGCCTTGAAAGATATCCCACGCAAAGCAATCATTCTCTCACGGTGTTGCACTCTGTCACTGTCACCACTGCTGCAGCCGCCGCCACCGCCGCCGTGAGAATGTCTTCTTGTTGTTGGCCACCTCTGAACAGCCGAGTGCACAGCTCTTCATTTCTTCGCTTCATCCACCACCATCTCTCTCTCCCCACCGTCGTCACCTCTGTACAGCTCGGGTGACTCGAATACCCTCTTCGCCATACTTATCTTCCTTCCTGTGCGGCGCATTCTTGCACGTCCACAGTTTCTTCTTCCTGCGTCAAGCAGATCCGTCCTTTTTCATAGTCCGGCCGTAGCAACACTTCGAGCTCATCCCGCACCCTCTCGCCGTCATACGACCACCACTTTGAGGTTTCCCCAAACCCATCATAGCATCACTGCCACCAGTCCGATTCGAGCCACCATGACCGACCAGATCAAAGCCACCTTCGCCGCAAAGGCAGCCAAGAACGAGGCCGTCTTTGTCAGTTTCGTCACCGCCGGTTTCCCGACCAAGCACGACACCGTCGAGGTGCTTCTCGCCCTCGAGCAGGGAGGTGCCGATGTGATCGAGCTTGGTGTTCCCTTCTCGGATCCTCAGGCTGATGGCCCTGCCATTCAGGAGAGCAACCAGGTCGCATTGGAACAGGGCGTCGGATACACCCAATGTCTCGACTACATCAAACAGGCACGCTCAAGAGGTCTCAAGGCTCCCGTCCTGCTCATGGGTTACTACAACCCCACGCTCGCTTACGGAGAAGACAGGGCGGTGCAAGATGCCAAGGCTGCCGGTGCCAACGGCTTCATCATGGTCGACTTGCCTCCTGAGGAAGCCGCCGATTTCCGTGCCTCCTGTACAAAGTATGGCCTCTCGTACGTGCCCCTCATTGCTCCCTCCACTTCGACCCAGCGCATCAAGCATCTTGCCTCCCTCGCAGACTCGTTCATCTACGTTGTCTCCAAGATGGGCACCACCGGTGCCACTGCGAGCGTCTCAAGCTCGCTTCCCGACCTCATCGCCAAGATTCGCAGCATCACCCCCATTCCGCTCGCCGTCGGCTTCGGTGTCTCTACACGAGAGCACTTTGTCCAGGTCGGTGAACACGCAGACGGTGTCGTTATCGGCAGTAAGCTGGTAGCCAAGCTCAAAGAGGCGCCTGCCAACACGGCGGCTCGTGTCGAGGCGGCCCGTGCTTACTGTGCCGAGATCACCGGCAAGAACGAGGGCGGCATTCAGCGCAAGCAGCCGCTCAACATCAAAAACGTCATGGACCAGCCTGACTCAGTCCCCATCCCCAAAGTGGATGGTGTCATCAGCGCAGACAGACCACCCGTCCCCGGTCTTGACACCATCGTCGATGCGGAGGGCAAGGTGCGTCCTCCCCGTTTCGGCAAGTTCGGTGGTCAGTACATCCCCGAAGCCCTCTTTGATGCTCATCAGGAGCTTGAGAAGGCCTACCTGGATGCGCTCAAGGACCCCGAGTTCTGGAAAGAGTTTGAGAGCTACTACGAGTACATCGGCCGACCCTCGGAGCTGTACCACGCCGACCGATTCAGCAAGGCCGCTGGTGGTGCTCAGATCTGGTTCAAGCGCGAGGATCTCAACCACACCGGTTCGCACAAGATCAACAACGCCGTCGGTCAGATCTTGCTCGCCCGCCGATTGGGCAAGACCCGGATCATCGCCGAGACCGGTGCCGGCCAGCACGGTGTAGCCACTGCCACTGCCTGTGCCAAGTTTGGGTTGGAGTGCGTCGTCTACATGGGAGCCGAGGATGTTCGTCGTCAGTCGCTCAACGCCTTCCGAATGAAGATGCTCGGTGCCAAAGTGGTTGCTGTCGAGAGCGGAAGCAAGACGCTCAAGGATGCCATCAACGAGGCTAACCGCGACTGGGTAACCAACCTGCACAACACGCACTACATTGTCGGCTCGGCTATTGGTCCTCACCCCTTCCCTTCGATCGTGCGTGACTTCCAGTCGATCATCGGCAAGGAAGTCAAGCAGCAGCTCCACGAGAAGAAGGGCAAGCTTCCCGATGCCGTCGTCGCCTGTGTCGGTGGTGGATCCAATGCCATCGGAATCTTCCATCCGTTCGTTGAGGACAAGAGCGTCCGTCTCATCGGCGTCGAAGCAGGTGGTGACGGAATCGACACACCTCGACACTCTGCCACGCTGTCCAAGGGCACGCCTGGTGTGCTGCATGGCGTGCGCACCTACCTGCTGCAGGACGAATTCGGACAGATCACCGAAACCCACTCGATCAGCGCCGGACTGGACTACCCCGGTGTAGGACCCGAACACTCTTTCCTCAAAGACTCTGGCCGCGCAGAGTACACGGTTGCTACGGATGAAGAGGCATTGCGTGGATTCAAGCTCTGCACAGAGTTGGAGGGAATCATTCCGGCCCTCGAGACATCGCACGCCTTGTGGTCGGCCTTCCACTTGGCAAAGACCATGAAGCCGGAAGAGGACATTGTTGTCAGCTTGAGCGGTAGAGGTGATAAGGACGTGGAGCAGATTGCTAACGCTATTGCTCATGGTGGATGGGGAGAGAGGTTGGGTTGGAACATTGCTTGAAGCGGGTAGTCGCGAAGCAGCTTCCGTGTCGTTTGTTGTTTTAGGTACGAATGCACTGTTTCTTTCTTTACTCTTCTTTTGATGTCTGCGTTGTGCGTGGGAGCAAGTGACCTGCTAGTTGGTGATGCGTTTGTGACATGTTGCTGCCGTCAAGCATTTTCTCGACCTTGGTTTCTCGAGTGATTTTCAGTGAGTGTATGGAGAGAGGGGTCACTTTACGCGTGCAATCATCTCAACGCGCGCCTGTGACTGTGGAGGCCGAAAAAAGGAGACCAACACTTTTGGTTCTTCCGAAATCGACTCAGCCATTTTCGTTCCTTCTCGACCGTCACTGCCTGCCTGCCTGCCTGCCTTGTCGCTCCTCCTCATCATCATCGTGGGAAGTATACTATCGCAGGCTTCGAATCAGCACCGCCTCCATCTTCAAGATGAACGCTTTGATCTCAGCGAGCGATATCAAAAGTACGTTTGGGTCTCTTCCCTCCAACCTTCCCCTGTGGCATGGCTGACCTCACTTCTCTGTTGCCTTCTATTACAGCCTTCTACAGCGCCCTTCACTGCCTCTCGCGGTTTTCCGAGACATTCTGGCTCTCCACTCCTTCCGCTTCCAACCGCACCGTCCGACTATCGGCGATCAACGCCACCAACTCGGCATTCTGCATGTTTGCCTTTGATCCCGACTTCTTCCTCTCTCTCACCACCACTACCAAGGTCGAATGCTCGATCCACCTCAAGCCTCTGCTGACCATCCTTCGGACGCGCGGGCGCACCGTCGAACGACTGGCACTGAGCCTGACCACCGAAGGGACCTGTCGTTTCACCGTGACGCTGCACTGCCATCACTCGATCCTCAAGACGCATCGGTTGACGTACGAGCCGAAACGTGGACTGTTACCCAGCGCAGACCCGAATCCGCCGCACTTTTTCTGCATCCATCCCACCACCGCCAGCGAGTGGCTCGACCATTTCCTGTCGACGTCCAAGACGGGCGAGATCACGCTGCACTGCACGCCCAACAGCTGCATTGCGCGGTCGCGCGACGACGAGGTGGTCGAGGGCAAAGCCGGAGGCGCCAGGAAGAGTATAGCCACCGAAGTCAAGGTGGCGGTGGAGGAGTTTAAAGAGTATGCCGTGTTGGACGAGGTCAAGTTGACGTTCAGTTTGCGCGAGTTCAAGGCGACGGTCAGTCTGGCCGAGAGTTGGGGGGTGGCGATGGAGGTGAATTTCGATGTGCAGGGTCCGGTATTTGTGAGGTTGCGCAGGGAGAGTGAGGTTGGCGCAGAGTTTGTGTTGGCGACGAGCGCGGGTGGAGGAGAAGAGGCACAGACCAACGATCGATCCATGAGCGATGCAACCACCGAACGACGGCAAAGGCAGCAACCCTTCGTCGCCGCTTCAGCAAGCTCGCATTGCAACCACCCTAGACCCACCCTCGCCGCCGTCGACTCGAGCACCTCCGTCTCCCCACCTCACATCGGCACCACCCAGAAACCGATGCCCAACCAATCTACACCCGTCGCTTCTCCACCTGCACCTCTCCAAGCAGACGACGACGCAACCCAACCCCTCTTCTTCCCCGGCGCATCCCAGCTCTCCCCACATCCAACCCAAGACGATAGCCTCTTTGTCCAACCCACCCCGGTTTCCCAGGGCGGAGAACCGGCCGAATTCCTGCATGACGAAAACGTACCTCACAGACAGTCCCAAGACGACGAGAGTCAAACCTCAATGCACACTTGTGCGCCGCGAAAACGCTTCAAACCTCTCTTCTAGCACACTTGACATTACAAGTTTGTCAGCCAAACATGACATCGGGCAAAACCCCGTCAGCCTGATATCGATTGTCGTCAGGGGTGGTGGGTGTGTCTTGGAAATTTTTGAGCTGGGTACTCTCCAAAAACACCTCATCCTTGAGCAAATCTGTCCAGGAGTCCATACGTTTTTTTATGCCCAGGGTTGCGGCGGCTGTCAACAGGCCACACTGGATAACGGCAAACACGCGTCTGAGCAACAGGTGTTCTTGCTCCCTTGTCTGGACACTGACCCAGCGTCGAGCGGCCAACAGATGAGCTATAGCGACAGGTACGAGGAGCATTGTGCCTGCGACCAGGAGGAGGGGAAAGACGATGCGTCGCCAGGCAAGCTTGACCTTGGGTCGCGGATAGAGGCCGGACCTGACGACGGTGTCGACGTTGGCCATCCAGGCTGCGAACCAGCCTGTGTGCGGTGCGCCAGCATAACGGATGGCAAAGAGCAAGAGGCGCGTCTGGATGACTCCGTTGGCCCAGATGTGTCCGAGATGCACCACAGGCAGTTGGGTCGATGCATACCGCAACGGTGTGAGCATGTACACCTCCACTAGCAGCCCAACGACCAAGGGGAGTAGACCGGCAACTCCAACCAGCAGGAAGAGAGCTTTCAACAGCCGCTTGACCTCGACGAGGATGCGCACGCCGAGATACACCGCAGGGGTGGTCTTGGCCCATCGCGCACGTTGCACTCGGCGCAACCACATCTTGCGTCCACCTCGACCGAGTCGAACCATTAGCACGATCATCGTCAAACCGAGGCCGTACGAGTAGACGTCGTGCACCTCTCCCACAACCGTACGGCCGACGAGCAGCGGCACGCTGAGACCGGCGATGAAGAGGAAGCAGTGGCTGAGCCACAGCAAGGTGAGGATCGTCGTGATGCGGAAGCGGTAGTTGCAAGGCAGGTAGATGTTGGTATACGTAGGCTTGGGTTTGTGCTTTTCGGCATCGGCCTCTTGTTGAGCGATCGCTTCGGCTGCGCGTTCGGACGCTGCCGACCCATCGGGGTTCAACGGGATGATCAGCGGGCCTGAAGTAACCGCCTTGTCGTCGGCGGGAACCCTGCACAACCATCCATCCTCCACCCCGTCCCCAACCCCGCTGTGGCGATTCAGCATCGCCCTCCACGTCGCCACCGCCCCATTCCCCGCTGGCAGTCTTCGCTCCTCTTCAAACTCGCCCCCGATCAGATAACTGCTCAACCTCATCGCTCTAGCCGCCACCTTCCACCACGTCGAGAGCCACACTTCCGCCATCTTCTCCGGATCTACCCTCTGCGTCGCCCACGGCACCACAAAGTGGACCACCAACAGATCCACCGGAACCTCTGTCCACGGATCCATCGGCTTCCACTTTAGCGGCAGCACCCCGCTCCATCGCATCGCATACCGCAGCCAGTACGTATTCACTCCAACGCTAGCCACCAGGATCGCCGCGTACATCACCGCCGATGCTCCGATCTTCCTCAGCTGCGTCAGACTCTTCTTGTCCAGGATCTCGCGAATCGGATGGAAGCTGGGATCGTTCGGATCGCGAATCCAGCACAAGACGCCCGGCCTCAACACTTTGCGCGTGGCGCTGACGTACTGCGCAAATACAAACATGTAGATCGTTCCGCCCATCCAGCGCAAAAAGGCAAACGACAGCGGCGCCGCTCTGATCTTGGCCGGCCAGAGCGCAATCGAGGCATCGGCGAGCAGAGGCATGGTGCACACGTCGAACAGCAATCCGCACCCGAGCGGGAAAACGACGAGCTCGATAAAGATGAACGAGAGCGCCTTGAGGATGAGTACGTGCTGGTCCATAAAGAGTTTGAAGGCCGACTGGTCGGCGAGCGCACGTTGAAGGTCGGGTTTGGAGAAATGCTGGTGGAGGAACAGCACGAGCAGCCAGTAGGCGTGTCCGAAGCCGACGCAGAAGGCGCGGTCGGTGCTCGAGGTGCCGCTCCGGTGCGCGTCGAGTCGGGCGAACAGGGCGGTGATCGAGTCGGCGATGCGCTCGAGCGAGCCTCGCAGACCCGTGGCCAGTGCGACTTCGAACGCGTCGCTGACGGCCTTCCACTGCGAAGAGGCGGTCACGCTTGCAGGAAGGATGCGGACGAGCATGGCAGCAGTGGCGCTGGTTTTGGCAGCAGCCGGAGAAGCGATTGCTTCTCTACCGGGCGCTGTGTGCATGAGAAAGTTGGGCAAGTGCTGTTGCATCCAACCACTAACCGACGTCGACGACTTCACCACCTCTCCAACGTTCGAGCTCGTAGACGGCATCCCGACCATCTTGGCCCCCAACGCAATCAACCCATCAAACACCGGGTCCGTAAGATACCGCAACACGTTGACCGGCAGCGCCAACAACCGCACCAAGCCGGGTCCAGATCCCAACGCCCTTCCCACAATGTAGGGCACCATGACGAATGCCAACATGACAAATCCGCAGAGGAAGATCATGAGGAACAGATTCTGAACAATGCCGAAAAGCGGACCTCGCATACCGACGGCTTCGAGGATGCCGTCCATCTCCTCTGCGAGACCGATCTCGTTTTCGGCATCTTCGACTTCGGCGGCTGCTGCGACAATGTCGATCTCGTCGTCGGCGACAGGATGTGCGATGGGGGGTGGAAAGGCTGCAGCTGCTGCGGCTCGGAGCGCCGCCTCGTCGGTTGCATCGAGTTGACGTGCTGCGACGGCGTCTTCGGCGTCGGATTCATCTTCCCATGCCCCATCGTCGTCGTCGTCGTCGTCGTCGTCGTCGTCATCTTGAGGCTCGGTAGCATCGTCCGATGCCGACTCCTTCGTCTCGGAAGCTGGACGATCGTCAGTGGATTGCTGGTTTGCAGCACTTGCATCTTGCGGTGTTTCTGGATCTTGGTCTGTTGGACGGATATCTGCCGACTCTGGCCTATTCTCTTCCGATCCTGTTTGATCTTGACTCGATTGCGGCTGCACTTCTGATGCAGAGTCGATCGCGTTTGGTTCCTCGTTTGTGAAATCTGCGGTGCTGGTGCTTGGTCCCGCTCGCGACTGCTGCGGTATTGAATCCTGAGGCTTGACATGGATATCCGCTTCAGACCAACCCAGAACATCTTGCAGACTTTGCGGTGCAACCGCGCGTGTATTCGCAGCCGATCCGTTCGGCTGTTGAAATTGGCCAGAGCCATTCACGGCACCGCTGTCCTCCGCACCCACTCCTTGCTCTTGATGTCCTTCCGCAGCCATTCCCGGCAGCAGAGGAGGCCGACGTTCTTGGACAATAGCCGGCGGTCCCTCGCGAAGTCGACGAATGCGAGCCACCCTGGCTTGCTCCCTCTGCGTCTCTGGATCAAGGTCAAGCTCGTCCTGGGTCGCTTGCTCCTCTGGATGCTGCTGTTGAGCATCGGGCTCGAGCTGTTCATCCCGTTGCTCGAGATCTAGTGGCTGCTGCTGCTGCTGTGGTCGAGCATCAAGCTCGGGATGCTCGGCAAGCATGCGCTCGAGCTGTTCGCGTCGTTGCTCGAAATCGTCGCGAATCTGTCTCTGTAGACCCTCGACCACTTGTGGTGGCACGTCGGCAACACCGCGCGGCTGCGGCTGGGCGCCATCGACGTTGGGTGGAAGGTCAAAGTTCTGAGGCATGTTTTGCAGGATCCATTCGCGCAAAAGAAAGACGCCGACGAAAAAGACGACGATGACACAGCTGAGGATCTGGCCTTGAAAGACGTCGTGCGTGAGCTTTTCGGCCAACGAGCGCAGGGCGATCTTGACGTTGGCGATGGAGAGTGGTTTGTTGGCCAATGAGCCTGCTGAGAATGCGGAGTCGTTGCGGGTTCGACCGAAGAATGCGGCAGCGTTGGCTGTGGTGTTTGTTGGATTCGACTTGTTCGCCGGTGGAGCCTGCATATCGAAAGGCGGCACCGAACCAGGTACACCCATCCAAGTAGCCACGTCAATGGACCAGAACATGAAGCGCCAAACATTGATGTTGATGTACGGCAGCAGAGCAAGCCAGACAAAGCCGACTAAGAGCGCCCTAGCAGCCAGCTGCGAGGTCTGCATCGTGCGAATGACGAAACGGCGTGCATACAGATAGCTCGGCAGCTGGCCGTCGGAAGGCATATCCTTGCGGTACTTTTTGTGGAAGAGGAACGGCTGGTTGCATAGCTCGCAGTACTTTTTGCGGGAGTGTTGAAGCCATTGTACGAGGCAGTCCTGATGACAGTAGCGAATGGAGCCAGTGCACTTGCATGGATAATACAAGGGAGCGTCCGGCTCCGGTCCGCTTCGACAGATACGACACGAGTCCTCGTCCTCCATGGCGGGCGGCTGTTTACGGCGAATGGATCATATGTGTGTTGTGTGCAAGCGAGGAGGTGCAGCCAGATGCAACGTATACTGAAGGACGATACAGTGCTGATTTCAGCACATCGCAAGGAGAGATGAATTGGTTGCAATATGCGGAAGAGGCGGAGGGTGATGGAAGCAAACGTGTGTGTGTGGGTGCGGCCCGAGTGCAGTGTCGGCAGATGGAGTGATTGTCCGATGCAGGTTCTGCTTCGAAAGCTGCAATGCTGATTGTCGTTGCGTGCCAGCTTGGAGCAGTGAGCTAGTGATGGTGGTGATGGTGATGGTGATGGTGATGGTGAGGAGGAGGAAGATGGTCGGATCGCATTTCAGAGGTGAAATTGCTCCACCCTTTGCCGTTTGGGCTCAGTCATTTCGGATGCTGCTCACATGCGGAAAAAATCATACAATGTTAGATTAGCCACGTCAGCCTCTCATCGCCACGTCAACAAGGCTTCATCGTGACAAGTTTGATGCACCAAGTACGGGCGTTGCTAACGAAAGGGGAAAAAAATCGATTCAGAGGGACGAGGGAAGGAGTGCGACTGAGATGCGATGCGATGCGATGCGATGCGGTGAGGTGCGGTGCGGTGCGGTGCGGTGCGGTGCGGTGCGAAACTACGAACGGAAGGAAACACGGAATGAATCGGAAGAGCAAGTTGAGTGGCGGTCAGAACGCGCCAGTTGAAGGCCAAGATCTGTTGAGCGTGATTAGATCGAGCGAGGAAAGATAATGAGACGGCGCAGCCGCTCAGAACTACGTGACATGCGCAGTCTTTGTGTGTGAACAAGAAGCTCTTCACGTCGCTTCAGGCACGGAACTGCCAGCAGCGCCAACTGTGGAGCTAGCCTTAGGATCGATAGTGAGCTTTGTCAAGACGCATGTTAGGTGGGCGTGTCCAACCTCGGAGTGCTTGACGCCGGAACGATCGGAGCCAAGTGAGGCCGAGGTGGGACGACTGGAGGACGAGTCGACGTCGTCTTCGCATGGATCCTCAGTCTTGTTGGATGAGAAGAGGCGCCTCGTCGAGACGCCCCTTGCGCTGAGCTATAGCTTTGTCTGCCAGGTCTTTGGCGTCGTTTGGATAGTCTACCCACACCAGCCGAGTGCAGTAGCCATCTGGAAGCCGGCCGCTGTATATGCTGCCGAGCTCTAAGGCGCTCCAGTCAGATGCTCCGATGATCGGGAGTTGCGTGCTCACCGGGATGTGCGTCTTCTGTCGGCGACGGCGGTCGGCGTTGTTCTCGTTCGACTTGGTCGGCTGACGACGAGGTGTATAAGGGAAGACCGCGCACAAAAACTTGAGGAGCTCGGATTTTTTGCAAGGCAGGGAGACCCTTTTCTCGTTCATATCCAAGAAATGCTGAACCTCGTGTTTGCAATGGGGACGGATAGTAGCTCCAAGGGCTTCTCATTGATTTCGTCACACTTGCGGTTGGTTGAGCGAGGTTTCTTGTTAGGGCCCGCTTTAGAAGCGCCTCTATCGCGCTTTCCATGATCATCGCCTCCCCTCCACTGTCGCTCCTCTGACGTTGAGCGTCATCGCCCTCGCCGTCATCGTCTTGATCATCAGAATTGTCGTCGTCTCCCGAATTGCCGCATTCTTCCGAGTCGTCATCGCCAGCCAGGTCCCCGTGCAGGTCGTGGTGCTGAGCGATGATGGCCAAGGCGCGATCAAAGGCGTCGGGCTGGATTATACCCTTCCGTAGTTCAAGACCCACCAGCGCCATGCAGGACTTGTACAGATCCGTAACGGAATCGGAGGGCCAAGGTCGAGTCGTTGTTCCCGTAAAACATCTCCGAGTACAAGTGCTGGATCGGGTAGAAGACTTGCAGGGTGCGCGAGTCGAGGTTGCTGTCCGGATGGCAGTACAGTAGGCGAAAGCGAATGAGACCTTGCTGCTGGAAGAGCTCCCTGTCGGTCGGCAAACTTGGGATGAAAGAGGCGAACTGGGTCAGCACGTCTTGCATCTGCTTGTAACTGAGACAAGTTGGATCCTTGAGCTCGAGGACGAGGAAAGGAGCGCCTCCATCAGCTACATCATCCGAACTTTCGGATTTGCCAACCCAGCACAGGGTGTAGTCTGTGCTGCAGAGCCACACATGAGGATGGCGAAAGGGTCAGAGGGGTTAGATGATGTGCGAAAGAGCAAGGCCAGGCCTGCCTAGACATGGTGGTGCTGAATGAGGAGCCGCGAGCACCGCAATGCAGTTTACAAAAGTCCAACGGGACGACTGAGTTTGTTGTTGGATACCCACGTGCACGTGCACTTGTGCAATTTAGCAGACGGCGCTCAGCCTAACTGATAACAAAAAGAGCATCACATCAATCCTACACAGTCTCGTTTGCCACCACCTATCTTGACGCCACGCCCAGCACACGTTCAACTCGTGCTCACATCATGACACCGACGGCATCAACAAGCTTGTCGACAGACGCAGATGTCGGCGCGTCCATGTCGGCGGTCCAGGCTCTCAAGCGTCGGCGCATGCTGCAGCAAGCACAGGATGACCATCCGCGCTACAGCTATTCGGACGACGACGATGACAACGACAATCCATCTTCCTCTGCCTTCTCATCGACCTTTGTCCCCCTCAAACAAAGACGCCTGCAACAGCTCCAGCAGATTCAGTCTCGCGCTCGAGGCCTACCGCCGAGCATAACAGCAGCCTCGACTTGTACAGGCAAAGCCGACGACGACCAAGACGACGACCGCCAAGAGCAAGATCGAGCAGCACAGCGACCGCAGCGATCTCTACTGGATGAAGCTAGAGCTCTGCGTGAGCACAAACTGGCCAAGGAGGGAGAAAAGACGCAGGCAGAGATCGACGCTGAACAAGAGCGAAAGATTCTCGAGGCTCATGCTGCACGTCGAAAGCTCGCCAGCGATATGGAGCTCGCCAAGGGCATTCAGTACACCGAACCTCTCACCACTTCATGGACACCACCTTCTTACATCCGCAGCCGAACACAACAAGAAAACGACAAGATCAGAGAAAAGAACCATATCCTCGCAGATGGCTTCGACATCCCTCCCGTCATCACCAACTTCCGCGACATGAAGGTACCCGACTGCGTCATTGACTATCTCAAGACGCACAAGAAGATCGTCAAACCGTCACCGATTCAGATGCAAGGTCTACCCACAGCCTTTTCGGGAAGAGACATGATCGGCATCGCCTTCACCGGTTCAGGCAAGACGCTTGCCTTTTCGCTACCCATCATCATGCTTGCGGCCGAGCAAGAGCGACGTCTAGCTTTCACACGCGGAGAAGGTCCGGTCGGCATGATTGTCTGTCCGTCCCGCGAGCTCGCACGGCAAACGTTTGAATCGATCAAAGGCATCGCTGAGGCGCTGTCCCAGGGGGGGTATCCGCAGATCGGCGTCCTCCTCTGCATCGGTGGAATTAGCATGGCCGAGCAGCACCATACCATGTCCAAAGGTTTCCATATCGTCGTGGCCACTCCCGGTCGTCTTCAGGATATGCTGACCAAAAAAAAGTTTACGCTCGAGTGTTGCAAGTATCTGTGTCTCGACGAAGCCGATCGAATGATCGATATGGGGTTTGAAGAAGACGTACGAAACATCATGGGCTTTTTCAAGCAGCAACGACAGACGTTGTTGTTTTCCGCTACCATGCCGAAAAAGATTCAAGATTTCGCCGAGCAATCGCTCATTCGACCTGTGGTGATCAACGTCGGTCGTGCAGGTGCTGCCTCGCTCGACATTATCCAGCAAGTGGAATACGTCAAACAGGAAGCCAAGATGGTCTACCTGCTCGAGTGTTTGCAGAAAACCGCTCCGCCGGTCATCATCTTTAGCGACAACAAGAACGAAGTTGACGACATTCAGGAGTATCTCTTACTCAAAGGTGTTGAAGCGGTAGCGATTCACGGAAGCAAGACGCAGGATGAACGAGAGTATGCGATTCGATCGTTCAAGTCTGGAGCCAAGGATGTCATGGTGGCTTCCGGCGTCGCATCCAAGGGTTTAGATTTCAACGAGATCCAGCATGTGATCAACTATACCATGCCCAAGGAGATCGAAGACTACGTCCATCAGATCGGCAGAACCGGCCGAAGTGGCAAAACGGGCATTGCGACCACGTTTGTCAATGCAAATACCCAGGAACAGACGCTGTTGGATCTCAAGTATCTCTTGATCGAGGCCAAACAGAGAATTCCACCTTTCTTGGCGGCCATCGAGGATCCCAGAGCCGCAGCTGGTGGCGTCGTCGGCAGCTGTGCGATTTGTGGCGGTCTCGGTCACAGTGTTAGAGACTGTCCCAAATTGGAGGATAACCAGAGGAGACAAACGGCCCAGTTTTCCAGAGGCGACGATGGCGGCTATTGAAACACCGCACTCATACCCTTGTTCATCGTTGGATGTTCATGTATTTGTATCACTTTGCTCGTTGGGAAAAACTTCCTTCACATCGACCTACCCGATCTGACTTGCTTGTTTCAGCTTCACACTCCATGCTCATTCGCGACTCACACTCAACACAAGTACAACAACAGCCAAATGAGAAGATGAACCATGCAGAACGACAATTTCAACATTTCGACGACGAAAAAAGCACAATTCCAGCAAGCTGAGAGACACCAGCACGCCCTATATATATACTCTATCGGAGAAGGGGCTATCGAAGTGGTAAAACGGTCGCTATCGACCTGATTACATGGTTTTGAGGGTGGTGTGGTGCGCCGCCGTCAGCACACGTTTAAGCGGTAGGGGGCTTGGTGCCCTCCTCAAACATAAAGGTGAGCTTGCATTTACCGCAGTACTGACGGTTCTTGTGCCACGACATGAAGATGCCGGCACCGCACTCGGGCGAGGGGCACTCGCGACGGAGGCGCTTGATGTTGCCATCGCCGTCGACCTTGTAGTACTTGAGGATGGACATCTTGACCTTCTTGCGCTTGTGGGGGATGCGCTTGGGGGTGGTGTAGACCTTCTTCTTCCTCTTCTTGGCACCACCACGGAGGCGGAGCACAAGGTGAAGGGTCGACTCCTTCTGGATGTTGTAGTCCGAAAGGGTACGGCCGTCCTCGAGCTGCTTACCGGCAAAGATAAGTCGCTGCTGGTCAGGGGGGATTCCCTCCTTGTCCTGGATCTTGGCCTTGACGTTGTCGATGGTGTCCGAAGACTCCACCTCGAGGGTGATGGTCTTACCCGTAAGGGTCTTGACAAAGATCTGCATCTTGAATCACGATTTTGCTAACCAGTTTAAGTGGTGTCCTCTGATAGTGGTGGCGAGTAGAGAAGACAAGTTCATGGGTCAGTCGTCTGGCTGTCTAGGAAAACGATGGGCTGCAGAATCACTGATGTACCGGACGATAGGTGATTGCTACCGATAATGGCGATGGCCGTGTCGACACCAATGATAGCGAAACCTATGGGTCAGGATACTTACTGCTTGAAACCGTGGGGGAGAAGAAGCAAGGAGTGGATGGCGAGCGGCGCTCTTGTATCTCTCGCCATCTCGAGTTCGCTCTCTGGGACTGCTCAGCCAGCGATCAGAGACGCAGAGTCAAATTTCTTCGTTCCCAACGCTCGACACTCGCCAAGTGCCGGTAGAAATCGACTCGAGATCAGGAGCTCGAAAAATTCGAACCAAGGTCACGTGCCTTCTCAGCGTTTTGGTTGTCTGTCGTACGAATCTTTCTTCCCATCATACATTCTTTGCGAAAGTCGACCTAACAGACTGTGATCTTTTTCGTGTTCTTGGGCTCGACGCTGACCCTTCGAAACTCGAGCACAGACAGCCGCAACGTAGAATGCATCGTCAAGCACAGCGAATGGTGCCACAGATTGCATTCGAGGTACGAGTGAGAAAGGGTATACGTACAACATGAAAGCAAGCAAGAGCGGCAAAGAGAGGATGCAAGTCTTGCCCAGTGGCTGCAACGACATGAAAAGGTCAGGTGAGGCAGTCGTGAATCGGCAACAGTCTTCCTCTACTGCACCGAAACACACTGTCAATTGAGATCCAGATCAAACGCATCTTCGTCGTCTTCCTGCCTTTGTTCGTGTTCACGAAGGTGCGAGTAGGACGCTGCAAAGTCCGTAACGGGCAACTCGTCGTGGTCCTCCACCATCTCTTCCGCAGGCTGCTCGGCCATAGGCGCCCCATTGAGCATCTCTTGGCTATTCAAGATGCCTTGTCGCATCATTGCGTCCGAAGGGAACGGCATCTCTTGGGGCATAGAAGGTATCGCTGGATCATAGTATGCCGCTGCTCTTTTGGCGTATTGGTTGTAATCCGGTCCTAGGGAGATTTGTTCTGCCGGTTGCCGATCCGCGCCCTGGCCCTGGCCCGGCTCGCTTTTGACCGCCGCTTCTCCAACTTCTTTTGCATGACCGGCTGCTGCCGAAGCTACCCGAGGCAGCTTATATCCAGGTGGGGCTGAGGTGTATCGCGCCAATCTCTGAGCATACGCTAGCAACGTCGCGTGTCCAACCGGCTGTTTTTCCGCTCTCTCTATCGACGCCACTTCGTCTTCGGACAGGCGTGCGATCTCGGCCAGCTCAGACTGGATCGCACTCAGCTCCAGTATCGCTCGCCTCGTCTCGCTATCTCTTTGTTTGGCTCGTGCTTGCAATGCTTCGATTTTCGTTTGGTTGATGGCGTGCTCGTGTGCCATCTGGATCCTTGAGGAAAAGAGTTGGTCTACCTCGTGCAGCGCCAACAGCGTGTCGTTGATGTCCTTGACGCTCCACGTCCTGCCTGCTGATGCGTCTGCTATTGTTCTCGCTTTGGAGGAGGAAGGATTCTCTACGAGCGAAAAGAGCTGCTTGGTGAGGTCCGAGTATGCGCCAAGGGTCGAAAGGAGGAGCGAAGACGTTGTTGCCTCGCTAGAGGAAGCGCCGGCCTTGGACGTAGAGGCGACCGTCGAAGCAGCCTGAATTGCCATATTGTACAAGTTCGACCTCAAGAGCGGCTTGAGTCGTTGTTGATGCCAAGCACAGTGGTATGGATGGTAGAAGCAATGAGCGGAGTACACAGAGTAGACATGGCGCGTGCATTCCCACAAACTGAAACCCTTTCGCAAAAGTTCCGTGTCCCGGCTCCTGTCACTTTTCAAGAAGCGCTTTCTTGTCCTCCTCTTCGTCCTCCTCAACCTCGCACACTCAGACATCCACGTACATCGTCTTTGCAACCGGACCGATGGGCATTCAGCTCACATCTTGAGGTTTTAGACACAATGCCGGCGCCAAATCAAGCTTTCCGCGGCGCCTCGCTCTATTCTGGCATCTTTGACGCTTCGGAACCCCCAAAGGAATCGCAACCGAACGCATCCAACCCGCAGGCACCGACAACAAGTACTTCACAACCATCCGAAAGTGAAACGGCTTTGAACCAGAGCGAAGGCAGCGAGTCTGCTGCTGCTGCTACTGCTACGACGACGACGACGACCAGTGACGCAGCTGGACCATCCAAGTCTTCAGGTACACTTCGCAAAGCAATCTCCTCTGCACATACCCACACAGCAGCACTTCTATGCTGTGGTTGAAACACAACAAGTGGCCGCGACAGGGTATCGTGTAAGAGCAGCACGCTAGTGCGGGACAATGGGATCTATCATGCTCACTGACTTTCTTCTATTGATTATCCCCTCTACCCGTATCAACCTATGTCTACCCATACTTTACTTGATCTCCGTGCTCTGACGGGGGAACAGGCTGGTCTGCTGCGCTCCGGTTCGCACCGCGACGAACAGCCGCGACTGCAAAATCCAAGGCAAGACCGAATGCAGCTTTTGTAGCCTCTTTTGCTCCAGCGGCACCAGCCCGTGCAGACACAGCAGAGCCGCCTAAAGGTGCTCTTAGCCGCGCACCGGGCGTTGCTCCAAAATCGTCATCATTCTCGAGCCAAACTGCTTCCGCGCCCGTCTCTGCGTCGGTGCCCGTCGCAACAGATGCAGAGGGTTCAGGTGCCAGAGCCGACAAAGCCTCAGGTAGACCGCTCGCTGGCTTGGACACCTCAGACCTCCAGCTTACGGCGCTGGCTCTGCCCTATGCAGACGAAGACGACGAATGGCTTGTATCGCAGCTCGCAAAGCATCCTGTCACTGAACCACCACCGTTTACACTTCCACCCGAAGACATTGAGCGGGACAAGGCATTGATGCGCAAAGCGGCTCAAGCTCGGGGCGAGACACGTCAGTATGACCACTACGACGATGTTGAAGGCGACGGCGAACAAGATACCGATGTCAACGGCTTCTTTTCGACGAGCGCTGGAAAACGTGCGGCGAGAAAAAAGGTAAGCGCTGCAACCAAAGTGCATCCACGCTTCACCCGGTAGATTGGGGTCAGCTGATCATCGAACTCTCTCAATTTGATCTGCAGAAAAAGCGCAAGAGAGGCACATCTCCCGCGGCCGGACCCAACATGAATGCCGAGTACGACCCGCGTATTCCCAACGACTACATGGCGTACAAGCAGTTGATCTACGAAAGGCGCCGAGCCGAGCTTTACTACAGGCAGTGGCAACAAGAGCAAGATGAACGAGGGTATCGAGATGAGCAGCAGGAGGGGTGGAATGAAGATGAGGAGGAGCCAGAGTGGAAGAACGACGAGGAGAGTCCTTTTCGCTCATCGCCCCAAAGAAGCCCGGACGTCGTTCACTCTGAGGATCGGAAGCATGCGAAGGTGCCACAAGCCTCGACGGGAGAGGCAGCGTGCGCTCGCCGTGTGGCCATGTCCGCCGCCGCTCCTCCCTCGAATGCTGCTGCAGCTCCGGCCGCGACATCGTCGTTGACAGGCGAGGAAGCATATCAGAGGCGGGTAGCAATGACCAACGCTGCCACGGGAGAAGAAGCGTACCTGCGAAGACTCGCCATGTCTCACGCTTCGCCGCCTGGTCCGCCACCAGGTCCGCCACCAGGTCCTTCACCGGGCCCACCGCCACCACCACCTCGACCGCCATCTTCGTCATCGCAACCTGACTCGTTGTTAGCCCGACAGAGCGCAGCAGCAGCCATCGCAGCGCGTCTAGCTTCACTGCGACCGTCTACCCCCACTGCCTCTATGTCCGACAACTCATCGTCCGACCCTTCGACGTTCGCCACGCGACTCATGACCTCGTACGGTTACGTTGCTGGAAAAGGCCTCGGCGCCTCTTGTTCGGGCATCGTTGAACCACTCACCGTCTCGGCATCCTCCCGCGGTCGAGGCCAGATTATCAACGCATCCCACCCCTCCGACAGTGCCAGGTACGGCACATCCCAAGCCTCGCCCATCATCGTACTGCTCAACATGGCCGTCGCATCCGACCTCAAGGACCAAGAAGAACTCGTGGAAGACGTGGCTTCGGAATGTGCCCAGTTTGGCCTTGTACAACGCGTCTTTGTACACGCTGCAGGTGAAGAGGTTAGGGTGTTTGTGCAGTTCAGCGGCGTAGCTGCGAGCTGGAAAGCGGTAAGAGGGCTCGATGGTCGGTGGTTTGAAGGCAGGAGTGTCGAAGCGTTTTACTATGATGAAGAAGCGTTTGGAAGGGGTGATTTTGAGTTGCCGCTGTCAAGAGGGACCAGCTAAGGCCACATTCGGATTGCACACTTCTTGTAATGCAATTCGAGGGACTCTTTTGAATTGATTTTTGTCGAATTGTTTGTGCACAACGCTCTTTGTGTACGGTTCGTAGCATGCTCCTGCTCGACCTCAGGGCTTGGGAACCCTTAACGTCTTACTAACCATGGCCGAAGCCCAAGCCAGCCAGAGGAACGCCAACCAGTGCCCCTGAATCTTGGCCACACTCTCCGCCCACTGAGCAGCCTCCTTGACACCCAGACCAGGAACCAGCTCGAGCACCTTGGCAACGTACGCCGAGGCATCAATCGTGAATGTACCCAACGGCACACCTCTTCCACTCAAACTGTCCGGCAGATACTCGCGCAGGGACCCAGTGAAAGTCAGCCCACTTGACGAAAGATAGCCTCTCTCCCTGGCCAGTGCAATGGGCAATCCGCCCGGCTCAATCCTACCGGTCAACAGACAAACCGCCATGCCTCCGACCAACACCAACGAAGACGGAATCGGCAGCCCCTCGAAATACCGCGCCTTGCCCGTACTGTCGTGTGGGATCGTCGCAGCCGTCACGTTGAACCTAGCCAGCCTGGCGACACCGGCACATACAAAGCACGTCAAGACCAAACTGTCAAAGCCACCCCTCAATCCGAGCGCGTACGCCGCAAACGCAGGAGCAGCACCAAACGAGAGCGAGTCCGCCAAGCTATCCAACTCCTGGCCGAGCATGCTCGAGCTCTTTCTCCACCTGGCCACCTTGCCATCGAGCAGGTCAAAGATCGCGCCAAACAGCGGGAACCAGAGCGCCAACCACGCATGTTTGGGATCCGAAGTGATGAGATACCTCGCCGAAGCAAACAACGACTGGGCGCCACAAAACGCATTCATGAGCGTAAAAGCGTCGGCGAGGTGGAAATTGCGTACAAGCGAGAAGTGTCCATCGGTTTCGACAAACTTGAGCAGTTCGTTGCTGTCATCGTTGTGATCCGCGCTGCCAGAGGTGTTCTTCTTGCGTTGACGAACGCCGCCGTTCTTGCCACCCGGCGAAGCGGTCGACGAGAGTTGCTTGGTCATGTTGGCCTGTAGATTCGAAGGCGCCAGGGAGGAGCCGAGAGCACTGGCCGAGGTGAGTTGAGCTGCGCCTTTGCTAGCCACGCCCGAAGTTGGATGGGAGCGAGGTACAGGAGTGACGAGCGAGGGAGCTTGCGGGTCGTTATGGGAGGCAGAAGCGACGGATGGGTCGAAAGCCTGAACGGGAGCAAGCGTGGCTCGGGAGACGTCCAAAGAAGGGGAAGAGGAGGAAGCAGTGTCGACAAGAGCAGGGTCAGTGATGGCAGGGATGGTTCCTGGCATCGATGCAGAAGATGGTGGTAAGTAGAGAAGCAAAAGGAAAGGGAAATGTGGTTGAGCAAATTGACACGCACGCGCTTCTCTCCTGTCCTGTGCTGTGCTATCCTGTCTTGGGTGAGAAGCAAGAGAAAAGAGGATTTTTCTTTGCTGCTGGTCAACAGCCTCGTTTGCCTCGCCAGAGCGACAAAGCCATGACCGACGCACAGACATGTGGAGAATTTTGCACTGCAGAACAGCCACGCGTAACACCAGTCAACTCGGCGTGTGCTGTGCGTGGCAAAAAAAAAAAAATGGCAAACAATGTTATGCCACGGTTATCCACATCTGGCCACCGATGAAAAGGATGCACGGGTCGCGAGAAATGTCGACACCGTCCGTCGTTGTTGGACAGCACCTTGAGCCTTACAACGACCACCCTTTCGCCTTGACGTATGCTCGTACATGCAGGTCATAGCTCGGCTTCTGACCAGTTATATGATTTCAAAGCCCAGCCAGCTGAACTGTTACAAGCAGTAAAGAGCCAGCTCCACCCTTTTACCTCTCGCGACATCAATCGCCGTCTCCTGCGATCCACCATGCATTCCTCTCGATAGCTCCCCAGCTGTAGTCACATCAGCGGCGGTCAGTTTCCATCTATTATCTCTCGTCCAACCCCGTGCAGCGACACTGCATTGATCCTTCGCTCACCATGGCCGACTGGAGCGAGCATGCCCACTATGGCAACGCCAATGGGCCTATGGGCCTTCCGCCCGCAGTCACCGCACTGGCTTTCGATCCGTACAGCGAGCTCCTCTGGCAGGGCACCTCGTTCGGATCCGTCTCCTCCCTCTATTCCTCACAACTGTCGCGCTACACGTCCTATGCTGCACATGGTCTGCCTACCCGCCCTTCTCCCACAAAGGGCATCCTCGCCGACGAACGACACATCTTTTCGATTGGCGACAACGGTATCAAGTGCTCTCACCGCAGAGGTCTAGCCAAATGGACCACTTCCACCCACGACATTGGCACGAGCGCCATGAACCTCGTCTCCATGTGTGCATCGCCTCTCGCCGCATCCTCCGACCTCGTCGCCGCGGGGCTCTCCCAATCCGCTGCCAGCACAGGCGAGATCGACAGCGACAACGACTTGATTCTCGCCGTCAACAGCAGCACCGGTGCCGTCGTTCGCACCGTCGCTTCCGAAGCTCCAATCGTACATGTTCGTAAGAGCGGCCGCTATGTCTGCGCAGGTACAGTCAATGGCCACGTTCAGCTTCGCGATCCTCGCACACTCAAGCTCGAGCACCGCCTTCATGCGCATCCAGGTGGGCTTGTCGATGTCCAGGCGGATGGCCACATTCTCTACTCGGTCGGTTGGACCGTACGTCAGGGTCACCCCGTGCCCGAACCGCTCATCAAAGTCCACGACCTGCGCACCATGCGTGCTCTCGTGCCTATCCCCTTTGCCGCGCCCGGCGGTCCATCTCTGCTCGCCATTCACCCCAAGCTCTCTTCCACCGTCATCGTCTCGGCTCCACAGGGTCAATTTCAGATCGTCGACATCGGCATGCCTGGCGAAGGCAGATTCTTCTACACCAATGCATCCTCCTTCACCACCTCGCTCGCCATCTCCCCCTCCGCCGACTACATTGCCTTTGGTGAGGCCGACGGCAGCGTTCGTCTGTGGAGCAGCTCGTCGGATACGTCCAACCTCCGCTTCAACATCTTCTCTTCTTCGTCCCTCGAGTTTCCCGACATGGCCGAACCGACACCCTTTGTCAATTGGTCTACAGAGACTCCTCTCTCGTCCATTGGCATGCCCCACTACAACGAAAAGCTCCTCTCCTTCTTCGATTACGAACAACACGTCTCCGAGGCGTCGCCTCTGTTCAATCCTCCATCCAAGATTGACCCGGCTGTGCTCAACAACCTCAAGACCGTCGACTATCTCGGCTACGCCAGCCTCCCGCCGCATTTGAAGGGTAAGAGGAACGTCGTGTCCGGCAAAGGTCCTGGTGGAATCCGTGCCAGTGCACTCCATCGACCTGAGGATCGCAAGAAGATCGGTATCCCGCTCTTTCGCAGCGAAAAGGAAAAGGAGCAGAGCAAGAAGGCCGCCGCGGCTGCAGCTGCTGGTATCACGCCTGCCGACAAGAAGAAGAAGAAGGCAGAGAGGAAGAAAGCAGAAGCCGGTGGCTCTGACAGCGTCTCAACCTCGTCTGACTCTCGACCTCAACGCAAAGCTGCCGCCGAGAACACTTCTGCCTCTCACCACCCCGGTAGCGGCTCCAAGCTGGCGGCAAAGCAGGATAGCCCTACCCAGCACGACGCAAAAAACGCTTCGGAACAAGACACCGACTCGGACGACACCAGCGACGACAGCGAAGCATCCGATGAGGAAGAAGGCCAGGAGGATCTCGAAACAGCAGAGGCCATGCTTTCCAAGGGTCAAATGCCTTCCTACTACCGTCTCAAGACCATCCAGTACTCCAAATTCGGTGTCGAGGATTTCGATTTCGATTTTTACAACAAGACTCCGTACAGCGGTCTCGAAACGCACATTCAGAATTCGTATGCCAATTCCTACTTGCAAGCGCTTCACTACCTTCCGCCCTTCCGAGAGACGGCCAAAGCACACATCTTGCAGAATTGCCCTCGCGAGAACTGCCTGCTGTGTGAGGCTGGCTTCTTGTTCCGAATGCTCGAAGATGCAAAAGGTGCCAATTGCCAGGCGTCCAACTTTTTGCGTGCCTTTGGCAACAGTCACAAGGCCGCCAGCCTTGGACTGATGGATCGGGAGGATAGCTTGACCAACGTCTCGAGTGCTAGCGGTGTCGGCAAAAACGAGATCATCTACAGCCAGCTCGTTCAGACTTTGAACCGCTTTGTGCTGGACTGCACCGCCAACGAGGCGCAAGCGTCGCAAGCCGGCGTATCGACAAGCTCCGGGTCGGCTCGTGCGTCGCCAGCAGGAGCACCGCCTGGCTTGGGACCTCCTCTGAGCAGCAACAGAGGTGGAGGTGTGGGCGCGGGACGCAGGCTTGCGGGCGATCTGGCGTATATGACATCGCCTCTGCCAGCCGACAGTGTGCCCTCCCCAGCCGACTCTTCCATCGCCAAGCTGTTTGCGCTCAACACGATGACCAAAACCGTATGCATCCACTGTGCTCGAGAATCTAGTCGCAGCAACCCGCTTCTCTCAGTCGACCTCATCTACCCGCGACGCCCCATGTCCAACGAGAGCGCTCCTCCCTCGGATTTCGCCTCTGTGTTGCGTGCGTCGTTGGTTCGCGAGGTTCAGAACAGGGCGCCGTGCCGAGCTTGTCAGTTCACCGCCATGTTCCGAACACGCCGAGTCATGCCTGCCGCCTCGGAGCTGCCTCGTGTGCTGTCGGTCAATGCAGCGATTCAGGCCCCCGAACACCTGCATTACTGGCTAGACAGCAACCAGAAGGGCAACAAGACTGCCTCTATGGGCCCCGCCCGTTCCAATGGACCGATGCAACAGCAACCGTACGGCAACAGCAAGATGGGATACATGGGCATGCCCAGCAACAACCATCATCGTGCTGGCGGACGTGCTCTGCCCACTGGGCCGCGTGCGGATGTCAATGCCGCCTCGTCGATGCAACAAGGCGCAGGCGACTCGAAGCGCACCTATTTGCCTCCCCGCATCGCCATCGGCGTCTATGGAGAGGATGTGCGTGTGGTTCCCATCTGGAGTGCAGATGAGATTGACAGAGTCCAAGCGGCATTGGGTCAGCCGGCCATCTACAAGTTGCGCTCGATGGTCGTGCAGATCTCGGCGGACAAGGAGCAGCCGCATTTGTGTGCTGTGGTGCGTGTGCCAGAAGCCGAGTCGAACGGCGGTGGGGCCGCAGCGACGAGGACGACGCCCAAGATGACCAATGCCACAAGCGCAGCCGCTGCCGCTGCTGGAGGAGCCGCATCGACCAAGAAGAGTGCCAAAGCAAAATCGAGCCAACTGGGACCGTGGTACCTGTTCAATGACTTTTTGGTGCGCAATGTATCCGAAAGCGAAGCTCTGGGCTTCCAGAACACGTGGAAGATGCCTTCGGTGCTCATGTGGGAGAGGGAAGATGTGGAACCCCTCAACGTGCAAACTCTGCGTCAAGGACGCACCTCGATCGACCCTACGATCCTCTGTCGGGACTTTAACATTTCAGTCAACCGGGATCCCAAACGAATCCGCCACAGCCTGCTATCCGAAGACGAGCTGCCGGCGCCGGGAACGCTCGTGGCGATCGACGCCGAATTCGTCGCACTCAACCAGGAAGAGCTCGAGATCCGGTCGGACGGTACACGATCTGTCATCCGACCTACGAAGCTATCGCTCGCCCGAGTGTCGGTTGTGCGCGGACAAGGCGCCAAGGAAGGAGAGGCGTTCATCGACGATCACATCTACACTCAGGAAGAGGTGGTCGACTATCTCACCAAGTTCTCGGGCATTCTTCCTGGCGATCTGGACCCCAAGACTTCGAAGCATACGGTGGTACCTTTGAAAGCGGCATACAAAAAGTTGCGATTGCTCGTCGACGCCGGATGCATTTTCATCGGTCACGGACTCAAGAAGGATTTCCGGATCATCAACATCTTTGTTCCGCCAACGCAGGTGATCGATACGGTGGATCTGTACCACTCCAGTGCACATCCGAGGAGGTTGAGTCTGAGGTTTTTGAGTTGGTTCTTGTTGAAGATCGATATCCAGTCGGGAGCGGCGGCGAACAACCAGGTGACGTTGCGGGAGCAGAGTCAGGCGTCGGTAGAGAAAGGCGCGGAAGAAAAGGTGGCCAACTCGGCGGCAGGAGCCGGGTCAGTGGCGGTGGAAGGTGGACATGATTCGATCGAGGATGCGCTGGCAGCGTTGAAGCTGTTCAGGTTGTACGAGGTGTTTAAGAAGAGTGATAGGCTGGAGGATGTTTTGGAGGATATCTATGAGGTGGGGAGGAGGTTGAACTGGAAGCCTCCCAACGCTGTATAGTGGGAGGTATTCTTCGAGCGACGTCGCAAAGAAATGTTACCAAGTTTGATCCAGTCGAGTGGGAGATGATTTGGACTGATTCGCGGCTGAAAGAATCACAAGATGAGCGTCACCAATGCGATCAACGTGCTCTTTGTCAACAGCATTTCCAAACTCTTGGATGGAGCACGAACCTGACATCTCCCTCAATGCTGTTACTTTGCCTTGTCAAGCTCAGCTCTGACATGCAGCAACAGCATCCGGCCAAAGACGCTCAAAGCGTGCCGCGAACCGGACAGGCTTCGATTCATGCGCTCCCCACGTCGGGTAACATCCAACGAGATCCCTTTTCCATAAATCTGGGTGTCAGTACGTCCAACTTTGGTTAGGGAAAGCAAACCAATCAGAATGCGTCGATTGCTAACGTCCGGCCAACTTAAACAGTTGAAGGGTTGGTTCCCAGCTTTCGAATCGGCTTCCGTGCAAACCCCGGGCCGCCGGGTTCTTGCCGTTTGCCTGCTGAGGTGGGTTTTGGTTAGACAGTCGGAGTCCGGCCAGATGGATGGTGTTGGATAGACCTCAGCGTGGTACGTAATAGAAGATGCAGCCGAGGTGAATGTTGGACTCTATTGACACACATGGCCCCGTTGTGCAACTCTTTGGATGACTGCCGATGCTAACGCTCTCACATCGACTGATATCGCCTCTAAGCTGTCGAAGAAAAAGAGAGACAATTTGAAATTCGAGCCTCCTCTACGACAGGGCACCCTTCCACCATCTATTGCCGAGCCGGCGCTCTGTGCTCTTTCTGGGTCGCAACCACGTCTCTCACTTTGTATCAAAAGCCGCTCAACCGCGGCAATGCATCGGTGAACGTTTCTCGCCTCTATGACGACGTTGCCGACTCCTTCCTCATGTCTCGTCCACGGTTCCTAGCGAGTCCTTCTTGGGTAGCCACCTGAGACAAAAGCTTGTATGATCATGTCGGATGAAGCCTGACGAGCAAGACGCTTTTCCGGCTCTGTATGCCGCGCACGCCCGCTGAAATGGATTGCCACACGGCCCTGGCTTCCCTTTCCCTCGTCGATCCGCATTACGCACACCCTTGGAGCCTGCTGTGAAAGGGTGGGTCTAGCATTGACTTGTGTGATCTTCGATGCGGTCTGTGTGCTTTCTTGTTGAGCGTTTGTTCATGACTCGCTCTCGGTAGGTGTTTATGTTCTCCTATCATGTCTTCTCCTTCTCCTCCTCCATCTTCCATCTCCCGACACCGCGCGCCCCTTTTCTTGCTCAACACACTGTGCTCGACGAACGGCATCGACCTCCCATACCCTCCGAAGCTCGAGTTTCATCCCTTTCACGTCACCAAGGCAACTTCGAGACCCACACTTGGGTGCGACGCTACAGATCGAGCCAGACCACGCCCACCGCCCGTCAAACCGAGAACCGCTCTACCCGACGCTTGTCGTCCGGCCATACTTCATTACCGCAGGCAAGCCGGCTTCAGTGACGCACAACAACATGCCAAGGCTGGGCGAGCCTGTTTAGACGTGATCACAGCAACTCTCGGGTTGCTTTTGCCAATCACACACTTGTCAGCAGAACGACAGGCGGTCATATACGGCATTGCATTCTTGCCCAGGAGACAGCACCTTGCGACTTGCAGCCTCCCAAAATTGTCCGCTTGCTGTGAACGACCAAAGCAACTTCCAGGGCGGGTTCATTAAGTCACGGTAACGCCATTTGCTTGCTCTCGGGCTACGCCATCGAGACAACACGCCATCTTCCTCATTCAACATCACCTGGCTTCAATGGTCAAAGCGTGGGGCTCGACTGCCTCGTCCAATCCAACACAACCACGATAGAAAGGACGTCTCAGCTGCCCACAATGCCGCCTGCGGCTACGGCAGGAAGTAGCAGGCGCAAGCTTGGTCAGCCGACCGTTTGTCTCGAATGCTATCTTAGAAAGGTCAAGGTGAGTTTCCGCATATGCTGTCCCTTAGCCACCGCACCTCGACTCACCTGCTCAACTGACATTACTGCCCATCGTCATCCAACAGTGCGATCGCCAGCGGCCATGCTCGACTTGTATACGAAGAGGCACTCAGCATCTTTGCAAGACCTTCAACACCAGTCAATTAGATCCTCAAAGTGAGTCTCACTCTCGACCTCGATGTTTCTTCTCATTGTCCATTTCAATCTTGTCGCTGACCACACACACACACACGCACACGACCCCTCGCGCTGCTATCCGATCTCCTCATCATGCTTGTGTCCTCCCCAACAGCTTTGCAAAAGAAACAAGCAAGAAGATCCCTCGCCGAGATCAACGCTATCCTCCAAGCGTCGCAATCCGAAGATGCCGACGCCGACGATCCCGACCCACAGCAGCCCTCGGGTTCACAGCAGCCGGCGGAACACCCCATGCTGGCCTTTGTCAACCTCATGCTCAAAGATCTCAGCGTACAAGGCGAATCACAGGCCAGTAGCCTTGCCTCTCCCCATGCACCCTCGACTAGCTCAATCTCAGATGCTACACCTCAATGTCTAAGCGCGCGATATATGGAAAGGGATTGCCTGGCCAAGATCTTCAACTTTTGCAAGGTCATTCCGGAATGGTCCCAGCTGCAAAGCCTCTTACGACACTACCTTTGGCATGTCGATTGGAAGTTCCTCATCACCTGCCAGGATCTCCTCGAAAAACAGATGAAGGAGCTCTGGTTCAGAATCATTCTTCCCGCGCAGGGCTGCGATGCCGTCAGCCATTTCGAGGCCTCTGTTGCTGCGCTCTCGTTTCAAGCGGGCGACCTTTCCCGACTCGCTTTGCTGGCTTGCGTTTTGGGGGAGACAGTCGAATCGATGGCACCGGATGCGATTGCAAATTCGCTTCCTATCTCGCAAGCGGGTGTGACTGCACCTGGTCCGGTCAATGTCGAAGCGGATGCAAATCCAAGAGTCAAGGCGCTCGTGCTCCTCACGTATCATGTGGTCGCTCTCATCGAAGAGTGCGTTCGTCTCGACGAGATGACGATCGAGCTTGTGCAGGCCAACGTCTCTGCCTTTTCACTCTGGTCCAACCAAGGTCTGCACGGTGCAGGTTCGACCGAGTTCCCGCGCTGGAACGTCACCATCCGAGCTGCCAAAAGTTGCCACCTGTTCGAGGATCCCGGCAGCCACAGCGCGTTCTCGCAATTCGAGCTCGATCATCGCAGAAGACTGGCTTGGCTCGTCTACGGCTACGACCACGCTTTCGCCGTCGGCGCCAATACGAAACCGCTCATCGTCGAATCGCAGTTCAGCGTCGACAAGCCTAGCGATGCGGCTCCTTGGGTGGCGTGCGGTGCTCCTCCTGACCCTTGTCTCGCCAAGCTTGAAATGCTGGGAGGACAGATGGCTCAGCTGGTTTCGAGCACCTTGTGCTACGGTCCACCTCTGCATCGTAAGGCGATGGAGACGGACAAAAAAATCTCGGACATGTTGTCGGAACTCGACCCTACATATCGATGGGACAACCCAGATTTGTCCCACGACACCAAAGATCCCTTCCGCGCCCGACGTCGATGCTGGCTTCAGCTCACCACGGCCTGGCAAAGAGGATCGCTGCATCGACAGTTCTTCTCACCCAACGGACGTATCACCAACGGCGAGCTTGCTACAAGCCGTCACATTGCCACCGACAGCGCTTTGCGTTCGATCTTTGGTGTACGTGAGCTGCGCAAGCTGCAGAATCGGTTTTCGGACCATATGGGATCGGCTTGGTGGTTCCAGTACTTTACCGAGCCTTGCATGACGCTTGCTACCGCTTCGTTGCTCTTGATCCGTAGCAGAGGCCAGGGGGTTCCGGGCTTGTCTGACCAGGCCAATTGCTGGATCACCTTGATGCACTTCACCAGGACGATCGACGAGTGCATTGAAGATCTGGCAGCGTCGACACGCGACGCAGCCGCTTGCCTGCCGTCCCTGCTGACGTTTGCGCAAGGCTGCTTGAAGTTGATCCAGCAGTTGCGCAGTGCAGTGCAGACGAGTTTTGACGCCTTTGTGCAGTCGCAGCCTGATTTGGCGAATCTGAAGAATCTCGAGATCGACCAGCACATTATTCCTCTGTTGCATCCACGGTCACGTCAAAAGAGTCCCGGGCAGCCGGTGCAAGAGCCCAAAAGCAGCGATAGGAGTGGAAGCGTCAGCAAGGGTAGCAGTAGCAGCTATCAGCAGGGCAGACACAAGCAGCAAGGCGTCAAACGAGCTGCTGAGGCATCGAGGCGCGTTTCGACGTCTCAGCAGCGTGATAGAAAGGGAAACGCCCAGTTGGATCTTGATGCCGCGATAGATCCGCAAGCTGGTTCTTTTTCCAATGCCTTGTTTGCAGAGGCGTTTACTGTCTCACCTCAAGCCTCTCTTTCCGCTTCATCGCAGCCGAGTAGCACCCGTCGTTCAACTGCATTCGCATCAACAGCAGCAATGCTTCCGACCTCTTTGCTAGCACCCTCACTCAGTCCAACATCGACATCGCCCCACCCTTCGCCAGAAGCCCAACTGCCCTCCGTTACGCTTAGTCTGTCATTGGGACCCGAAATAGGCCTTACCAACACCGCCCCAGCACCGACCATCTCGCAAGCCAGTGTCCATCCACCCGTTGCAGCTGCAACCGACGCAGGTCGGTCGCACCCAATTGACCCACCCTCCGCAGCTGCTGCTGCAGCGGCAGCACCGCACTTTGGCGTACCGGCATTTCTCCCTCCCGGCCACCTGCTTTCGCCGCCCGAACCGTTTGCCCTGCGCGACTACTATTCGGGCGACGTGGTGCACAGAAGCAACATCGGCGGACGCGGCTTGGCCGACTGGATCGCGAGTGTCCAGATGGACGTCATGATGGATGGGTCGTCGTCTGGTCGGCAGGGGTAATTAGAGGGGGAAGTTGTGTTATTTTTTTTTGGCGTCCGATCATTTTGGTTTGATCATAGACTTTTCTTTATGCCATGTGTTGCACTTTTTTCGAGCGGAAGCGTGTGCCTATCACTTTGACTTGTCTGGCTTTCCGTTATGCCTCTGCCTTGCTTTTTGCTTGCCTTTGTCGTGAGCCTTGTCATCCCGTCTCTTGCGCAAGACGGTCTTGTGATAAGCTGCTGGCTCATCGAGCTGTCTTTTGAGCTGTATTCTGGTCCTCCAATGTTGGTTGATTAGAGACTTTCTATGCTTCTGCTTGCCTTTGTCGTGAGCCTTGATATCACATCCACCTGTGATGGGTAAGACGGTCTTGGAACAAGTTGTCTGCCTCATCAAGCGCATTGGTGTCTTGTCTTGTGTCTATAACGTTGGTCCAATAGACTCCTTCTATGCCTCTGCTGTGCATTCTATCGTCGTCAGCCTTGATACCGTATCTAACCCCACGCCTGTGGCGCAAGAAGGCACTGGCTTATCAAGCACGTTTGAGCTGCATCTCGTGCCTTTGACTTCGGCTTATCATAACCTCGGCTTTGCGTTCTTGCCTTTGTGTGCCTTTAACGTTGTATACCACCCCCCGGCACCTGATTTTGCGATTCCATCTTCTACCTTTTGGTTTCGCAACAAGTGTCTGGCTCATCAAGCGCCTCTGTGCTGTACCTTGTTAGTTCTGACCACCAATTCAAGCCGGATACGAGTGCATATCAGTTGCTGGACAAGGCTGGCTCTGGGATCAGCATTTTCCACGTTACTCGTCCCGAGTTTCCTGCAAGACCAGTTGGAATGCACCAGGCCTTCGCACCTTGGTCTTGGCCCTGGGTGTTCCGTTTTTCGGCTAACCGTCGGGTCCGATGTCTCCAGAAAAAAAAAAGAACGTGTCTGTTTGGGGGACTGGTACGTTTGTTGTTTCGTTCGCCTGTGGATTGACTCAAGATGAAAAGGTCGTCGAGCATACCGAGCTTCTTCCCGGTGTTGGACCGATTGGCCCCCGGGTGATGATCCAACGAAACAACAAGAAACGCAGCTCTACTCCAGGTCTCTAATCCACCCGCTTCTTGCCCCGCGAGTGTGATTTTTTTTGCCACTCGTCATTGGGAGTTCACGTCCGTCAAACTGGAGAACTTAAATGACAGCGATGTTGTCCTTTATGGCATCTCGTCGGTTCTTCTTCGTCACGTTGCTGGCAAGTCAAAACTCCGGAAATCGACTTGTGTATTTTGTGACTGTAGTACCGGTCCTTGGCGACTGCCTTGTCCAGCGTCAAGAAAAAGTGGTTGTCTGATTTGTCGCTGGTCCCCCTCTCGTCGTGTACTTGCTTGTGGCCGATGGAGAAAGAACCCCAAGCCAGGTCAACGTTGAGGCACCTGTTGGTCAGGGTCAACACATGGCTTTCATCGACATGCACCGAGTCCTCCTGTTTGTTGGCAGGGTGAGATGTACGCTCTGGTTGAACCTCAAACATGTCCTACTGCTGTTCTCTCGACGCTGACACCAAGCACCGCTCTCATACACTATGCCCTCATCTCTTTTTTTCAGTTTGCGTTCAGAGCAAGCAGGTCTCACAGACACCATCTACGCATTTAATCAGACCGCAACCCGCATATCGAGAACAGAAGTTGAACTTATCGCCAGTCAAAAATGGATCGAACCAAACACCAACCGCGGAACCTTTCGCAAGCCGGTATCCTCCTTAGCCAGCGCCCACAAATACCCATCCAGATCCACCTCATTCATGTCGCTCAACCACTCTTTCCCCGGTTCGTTCGCCAACACCTGGGCCCTCTCCACCACCACGCGTCCCACATGGAGCGTCGCCGCCCGCACGGCATACGTTTCGTCCCGACTCAGCTGCGGACCGGCGACGTTGCTCTCCAGCGCTTGCAGTTTTTCGCGCGGCAGATCGGCATTGCAGTGTTGGCTCCTGACCCAATCGTACAGCGTCTGCATGCCGTTGGGTGGCACATCAGGGACGGTCAACAAGTTGAACCAGACGCAGAGCGTGGGGAGAACGTTGTCGACAAACATGGGCAGCGTTTGCTTCGTGTCCGGCACCGTAAATTCTGGGCTGTTGGAAAACTTTTGCAGCGAATGGAGGAGGAAAAAGATGCGTTTAAAGATAAACACGTCTTGACCGGTTTGTGCGAGATGGTGGGTATCTTGGAATTCCGGGAACGCCGCCATGTGTCGAACAAAGTAGTCGGTCGCTTCGACGTCGGCCATAGCGTTATGCTTGATGTGCTGCAACAGACCTACGACGTAGGCACCCAAACTGGGCTGTTTCATCTCGACCAATCGTTTTCCCACCCCATGCAGCGTCTCGAGTACCAACTGTACCACCTGCAGCATCTCACCTCCTCTAACACCTACCGTCACACCGGGCAGACTCTCATGCGGCTTCTCCTCGTGCACGCTGACTCCCAGCAACTCGACCACTTTGGCCTCGCTCAACTCCACCATTCCTTGAGCGGTAAGCGCCTTACTGCCAACCACACTGTCTTCCTCCCCTCCGCCAATGTACAGACCAATCATGAGGCGCACAACGTTTTGGTAGGCACCGACACCAGTGGAGCGGTGGAAGGCAACGCGGTAGCCAGAGTAGGCATTGAGGAGCGAGAGGATAGAGAGGAAGTTGATCTCGGCGGTCGGGGTGGGAAAGAGAAGCGGGAACGAGAGGCCATGCTGGGTTTTGAGCTGGTCGAACGAGGTGCGTGAGAGGGTGGAGAGGAACGCATCGATAGAGTCGAGGTTGGGCGTAATGCCTAGTGTGGTCGCAAGCGCTTGACATGATTGGCGGGTGGCGGCGATGTACGAGTCTGTGGTTGGAAGCGGGGACTCCATTTTTGCGGTGTTTCGCTGAGGGCACAAAGTGGGACCTTGGTTCAACGGAAAGAGTGTGCTGCAAGGAGCTTGTTGACTTGATGTAGTGCTGTATGTGTCGATATTGGTTGAGCGGGGAAGAAGAGCGAGAGCTCAGAGATGATGGACAGGGGTTTGAAGGCCAAGAAGAAAAGCCAGACGTGGGTGGAGAGACTAGAAGAGGCGGCTGCCCAACAACGCGGCCCGAGTCCCGACTCAGCCATGTTGCGAATTTTAGACAGCTGTTAGATCACTATGCTTGGGTGAGAACAAGATTTTCGCGCGGTAAGAAGATGCACAAAAAGCCATCTCTTGGAATCGCTTCTTTACTGCCATCATCAATGCGCACATCTTGATCCTGCAACCCTCAAGGTCACTCAAATATCATCTGCAGATACACCCACGATGGCGTTTCGAGCATCACTCTGCAGGCACGCCAACAAACACGTGAGCTCGTACGGCTCGGTGCTGGACCGGTTCATGGTCCACCACGCTGTCTCTTCTACACCATCAAGCTCGACCGCGCCAGCATCGGTTTTCGAAGCCACCAAATCGGCGAGTACAGGCTACTGGGCACCTCCCAAATACTCGCTCCGTCGACAGTCGAAACTGGTCAAAGAAGCAGCACTCACGGGACAGCTCTCGTCGCTACCTCCGGGACCCAAAACCACACGGATCGTACAACGCCTGCAACGACTGGCAAAGTCGCACGCATTCGAACAAACTGCTGCAGAGTACCAGTACATCCCGCACCATGTCTCGACGCAACCGTCGAAACCGACGAGGCTCGGCGAGCGGGCGGTGAAACCGACGCAGAGGGTGAGTCAGGAGGAAAGGCAAGCGGCGTTGAAGGCGGCACGAGAGCAGGTCAAGGACGTAGGACCGTACGCGGGTAGGGCCAAAGTGTTCAAGGGCAGTCGGGTGGACAAGGATACGACCAAGCGGAGGCAAGAGGTGCGTGTCAAGCTGCAAGGTATGAAGCAGACCAAGACGGATTGGGCCGAGGCCAAGATCGAGGTGAGGAGCAAGATGAGGCCTGGTTTGCCCTTCTAGACGCTGTACCTGTGCCGCCGTGTCAGCTTTTGTAAATGCTATGCTTCTTTGGCTATACTTTGTGTGAGACAATACTGTATACAATACTGTATCGGGGCTTTTGTGTGCGTTTGAAGCTTGTTTGCTGTTGCGATTGCGACCGTCGCTATGAGGAGCGTGTGAGATTGCGCACAAAGTACATACAGTACGTACACATCTGTCACAGTGACTGCTCCAGAGTTTTTGCAAGCGTGATCGGCTCCGACCGGGTCAAAGGCAAATTGGCTGAGCGAATGCAAAGAAAAATTTGGGAAATTTGGAAGAAATGGTTTTGCAGCATTTTTGCAGCCTCAGTGTCGCTTCTCTTCTCTGCTGTATCACACAGTCAGTCACATGTGACAGACACACAATCCTCCACACTTTTTTGCTTGCTCGACTGAGCCAGCTTCGTTTTGCCAACCTTGCTTCTTGGCCATCATCCTCCCATCCTCTCCCGACCATCACAAACACACACACACACACGGATCACTCGATCATGGTGCGCGCTACATCCTCCACAGCTGCTTCGGCAGTCCGGATCTACCTCTCCTCCCGCGCTCTCACCGCCACCATCACCCCACGACGCGCCGTAGCAGCCACAGCCATCAGCCACCACCTCCTCAATCCACGCTATTCACCACGTCACTTTTCCACCTCGCGTATCCACCACAATGTCCCCAAGTCTCCCTTTGCCGTCTTTGTAGACACTCTCAAAGCCGAACTCCGCAAGAACCAGGAGCTCCAGGAAAACATGCGTCAACTCTCGGGCGACGTCGGCAAGATGCAGGATTCCGAAACCATGAAAAAGATGCGTGACGCCTACGAACGAGCACGTATCATCACCTCGATCAAGGAGAACCCCAAACTGCAAGCTGCCGCCGACGCACTGCGCAAGAGCGGTGGTCAGGTAGGTGACGCAGTAGGCGCAACGTTGAAGCAGATGGAGGAGTCGGAACTCATCAAAGGGCTAGGTGCCATCAGCTCCCGACTCGCCCGAGGTCTAGAGGACAGCACAGCGCCCATCCGAAACACCGAGGCGTACAAGCAACTCAGTGAGACGCTCACCGAAGCGTTTGACGACGGTGGAAGTGCCTTGAGGATCTACGTCGATGGCGACAAGGACGTCGCCGAGGTGCGCAGGATCAAGCGAGAGGCAAGGTTGAGAAAGATCGGTCGTCCCATGCCCACCAAGGATGTCGACTCCAAGGAGGCCGCCGACGAGGTCTTGAAGAGCTATGCGGCCAAGGAGGAGGAGGCGGCGGTCAAAGCCGAGGACGAGGCAAAGCAGGCGTTCAAGGCGGCGTACCACGCTGCTCAGGGCGGTGCCAAGCCCGCCGAGGACGGTACCGCTGCCAAAGACAAGCCCGAATCCGAGTCCGAGCCCGAGCCGCAACCGCAACCTCAACCCGAGAGCTCTACATCCGAACAAACCGCGTCCAACTCTTCACCTCGGCCTCCACCGCCCAAACCCGCCGGCTACGCCGTCCGCCACTCGACCTCGTCCGTCGCCAACCCTTCCGCCGGGCAGGCGCTGGTGCTTCGACCCGAACCGGCGTACAAACAGGCCTGGTCCTCGTTCAAGGCGTCCAATCCGCTCTTTCGACAGCTCAACTCGCTATCCGAGGCGTATCACGAGTCGGAGAATCCGGTCATCGAACGCCTACGTTCCGTTACCGATTGGGTGGGATCGCTGTTTGAGGAAAACGACTTTGCCCGCGTTACACGCCAGATGAAACTCTTGGACCCGAGCTTCACCCTGGAAGCGTTCCAGCGCGATCTGCGCGAGTACATTGTTCCCGAAATCATCGATTCGTACCACACGGCTGCACGTCATCTCCTTCGTCAGTGGTGTGGAGAGGCGACGTTTAACCTGCTAATGGCTACTGTTGAGCCGTACTTGTCCAAGGGACTTGTTCCGCAGGGTAGATTACTCGATCTCAAGCAGGTGGAGATTTTACAGGCAAAGGTGCTTGATAATAATGTGCCTGTTTTGGTGGTTTCGTTTACATCGCAGGAGCTCATGTTTTTCAGAGATCCGAAAACGAAAGAGGTCAAAGCGGGAAATAGTGCACAGCCGGATCTGTGCAGATACGCAATCGTGCTAACTCGCATAGAGGACGAGCTGGATAATCAGGTCACCGGCGGTTGGAAGGTCGTAGAGCTCGCCAGGAGGGGCCAGGCCGCGTATCTGTAATCCGTTTTCTTTTTTTTCCTTGCCAAATGAAACCTTGGCAATGCTCCTCACCACTTGAATCGTTTCGACGCTGGCGGACCTTGTCCAAAAAGCTGTCTTGTTTGGTGTGTGTGTGTGTGTGTGTGTGTGTGTGTGTGTGTGTGTGTGTGTGTGTGTGTGTGTGTGTGTGTGTGTGTGTGTGTGTGTGTGTGTGTGTGTCTGTGTGTGTGTGTGTGTGTGTGTGTGTGTGTGTGTGTGTTTTCATCATCAAGAGACGCCACGATCGTTCCGGAAAGATTGCGTATGATTGCGTGTGAGTGATTGCGTATGATTGCGTGTGAGTGATTGCGTATGATTGCGTGTGAGTGATTGCGTATGCGTACGTGTGATTTGCGTTCGAAATGCATCTTTACAACAGTCATGACTAGCGCCCGTCCCGCCCCCTCTTCCAGGCAACTCAGGCCTTAGGCGCACGTAACGGCGTCCCCAACGTCGTCGTCGTTGCCGTCGCACCTACACTCCTCCTCGGTGTCGCCACACTTGCCACCGCCGACGCCCTCGCACTCCCCGCCTTTGTCCTAGGCGTCACCGCCGTCATCGCCGTCGACCCACTCCCCGTCGCCCCCGTCGCCCCACCCTTGGCCACCCTCGTCACACCCTTCCTCGCCACCCCTCCAGCCCCAGCCACCCTCCTCTGCACCCAACCATGCCTCATCGCCGCATCTGGCTTGATCCTCCTCTCGGGATCCCAGATCAAACACTTGGCGATGAAATCCACAAACAGCTCGTCTTCGCTCTTCAACGCCTGCGCCAACGTCTTGCTACTCGGCCGCCTCCTCTTGCCCTTGGAATTCACCACCGGCCGAGGCTGCCCCGTCGAATCGAAAAACAGCTTCTTCCTCGAACTCTTTTCCACTAGATATCGATCCGGAACGCCCAAGATCTCCATGATGCACGCCAACTGCTCCTGCTCGTTTTCTCCGGGGAACAGCGGATAGCCCGTATACAGCTCGGCAATGATACACCCCAAACTCCAGATATCGATCGCCGTATGGTAGTTCATGCCCAGAATCACCTCGGGCGATCGGTAGAATCGACTCTGGATGTACGTGTACACCTTTTCGTTTTCAAAGCAACTCGATCCAAAATCAATCACCTTGATCGCACTCTTGCGAGGATGCTGAAGCAGAATGTTTTCCGGCTTGAGATCGCAGTGCACGATACGGTGGTGCTTCATCAGCACCAGCGACTGCAGCACCTGCGTCGTGAATCGCCGGATCAGATTCGTCGTAAACCCTGCAAAGTTGTTCGCCTTGATCAACTCGTACAGGTTGATACTGAGCAGCTCGGTGGCGATGCACAGATGGTTGCGGAACAGGAACGACTCGGTCATCTTGATCACGTTGTACTTCTCGTCCGGATCCCACTTGGTCAGGTTCTCCAGAATGCGAACCTCTACGAGCGCCTGATGGTGGAACCGCTTCTTGTTGCGGATTAGCTTGATCGCCACCGTCTTGCCCGTCTTGTGGTCACGGCACTGCAACACCTGCCCAAACGAGCCGCGGCCCAACAGATCGACAATCTCGTAGCGGAACGCCAGGTGATCCTTGCTGATCACATTGTAGTCTCCGCGTTCATCGTCAAAGCCGTGATTCTGCTCCGTGCTGTCCACCGTCGCAGGATGCTTGCGTTTGGCGTTCTGTCCGCAGTAGTAGATCTCGGTGTAGTTGAATATCTCTTGCAACTCAAAGTCGGACATCTTGTTGCCGTACATGACTTCCGCCTGACGAGGAGAGAGCATGCGACTCGGTGCAACCGGCTCGGGGAATTCGAGCATCTTGTCCAACTCGGCCTGAGAAGCGCCGGCTGCGAGCTTGCGGGCGTGTTGACGCTTGATGTACTCCTCCATCTCGTTATCGCCAAGACGCTCCTCTTCGTCCTGGATCGGTGTTCCTCGAGCCGAAGCGGCGGAAGCGGTGGATCCGGCAGTGTCGGAAGGTGCAGGGCTTTGGCGTGCGATCGCAGAGGTGGTGGCGCTGCTGCCGATCTTGGTCAAACGCTCGCTTGCTGGCGTCTGAAGCGCGCTTGTCTTGGCTGTACGTGTAGTGGTGGAAACCGTGCTCAGAGAAGCACGTGTCTTGCGCACGGGCACCGAGATGCTGCCGGTCCCACTGCCGCTCGCGCTCGAGGCAGCGGCTGGCGACGGCCCTTTGGTTCCATTGGTGGTTGGCGTAGAAGCAGCAACAGCAGGCGTGGTCGACTTGGCCATACGAGCAGCGGCCGATGCATCCCCTTTGCTAGTGCTGTTGGCAGCAGCAGCAGCAGCAGCAGCAGCAGCACCAGGTGGGCTTGCAACCCTCTTGTTGTGATCCTGACGCTTTGAGAGGCCGTTGAGCACCTCGCGATCGCTAGGGGTGAGGTTCGATGAGTAGGCAGCAATACGGGCTCGTCGCAGCACGCCTTCGATCTCCGCAGGCGTCTTGGCAGCTGCATAAGCATTGAGGATGGGAACCAGGCTGCTCGACACTTGATTGGCACTCGGAGAGGGCGCTACCTTGGATGATGCCTGACTGTGCTTGGCAGTGCCTGCCGTCGTGTCGGAGCCAGATACGGATCGGATGTCGTCGTCGTCCAAGGATTGCGATTGAGTCTGCGTCTGCATCGGCACCATGCCCATGCTGGCAGCCAGCGATGGGTGATGCGACTTGCTCATCGGGATCGACGACGACGCAGCGGCAGCAGCTCGGATGATGCTTCCGTTCGACTCGGAAGTTCCAGTGCCGGTGGCGGTAGAACGTGGAATTGCTTTCATTGTGTTGACTCTGGGGATGCGGCTGGAAAGAGAAGCAGACTTGGTAGGAGAACCAGTACGACTGCCTACGCTAGGGCTGGAAGCCGGCACGCCACTGGTGGCAACGGCCCTTGCGGATCTTGATGGCGTCTGCGCAGCTACACTCGTTGTGGCGGGGCCGCCCTTGTCGCTAGCCTTGGCTATCCTGTGGACTTCGTGCGATGCCGCATCGGTGGCCAGCGGCTTCTTCACCGAATCTGTTCCAGCAGATGCGATCGTTTGTCCACGTCTGCGCACGGGTGAAGCAGTCGATTGCGAAGCGCCAGATTGTGAACCGGCTTCATATGCTCGAGCATGCGGAGCGTTTGCCGCTGCTGTGTCAGTTGCCACGCGTCGCGATCCGGAACGACTGAGCAGACCTCCAGCGATGCCCAAAAGAGACTTTCGCGAGAGACGACCACTGTCCTGGGTGCTGGATTCGGCGATGGACGAGCTGTCACTCGATTTGGGTGTTCGCTGGAAGAAGGACGGGGTGCGTCGAGATTTGGGACTGGTGCTGCTCGACTCTTGGGGAGCAGCAAGAGAATTCGAGCTTGCAGCGGTGGAAAAGTGGTCCGCTTCCTTGTCCTTCTGCGAGGAGCGGATTAGTCTGTTGAATGATGCTACGCTAGCACGGCGCAAAGCGCTTGACCTCGGTCGTGAAGAAGGCGCAGCAGCCACGGCCACCACCGAGTCTGCGTCTCCATCTGTACCAGCTGCACTGTTGTTTCCAGAGACGATGGATCCTTCCTGCCCGACAGGAGAATCCGGCGATGTGATTACCTCCTCTACTGGCTCGGCTACAGAGCACTGCATGGAGACGTCATTGGTGGAAGAGCCTCTCGAGACACTGTCGCTGAGCATGCCCGAGCTCGGCTTATTGCGCACAGCGAGTGCAGCCACTTCGGCGAGCTCCTGCAAGCGTGGGCTGAGCGGTGATTTGGGAGTCGGCATCTTTTCGCTGTTCTCGCCGCCGCTGATGGACGAGACGAAGCTCTGACTGGCAGCGAGGCTGGGACTCTTGCCCGAAGCAGCTCGGAAAGCCTCGGATGTGAGCGACGTTGACCTCGAACCTTCCCAGACCTTGGGCAGAGGAGGAACAGGAGGGATAGCAGCATGGCGACTCGCATCCGAGTCGTCGTCGAAGCCAGTAGCATAGTCGAAGCGGCCACCGTCGGAAGCAAGGCCAGAAGCGTCGCTGTTGCCGCTCATGCGTTTGGAACGAGAGGCGCTGCGAGTGATGACTGGCATACCAACCAGTGGGCTCGTCGAAACAGACGTGACCTTGCCACCAGGGTTTTGCGCTGCCGAAGCTCTCAGCGAGCCTTGCGTGATCTCGTTGTGCGGAAGGGGCGGCAACTGTGATCGACGCAGACGTGGACTCGAGTAGACCGTAGTGCGACTCGTGTCTGCCGAGGAGATGGTAGGAGAAGTAGATGCATCGTCGGCGGTGCGGACACGCGTAACCAGCTTAGACGCTCGCAGGCTGTTACGGGCGGATGAGTCGTCTGAGGGTCTCGACCTGTCAATGGAGCGGGACGAATTGTCGTAGTTGCTGGAGCGTCGACTTCTGGAACCGGGCGAAGATGCCCGACTGCTGGTGCCTGGCGTCTTGCGTCCGGCGCTACTAGGTCGCGACAAGACACGACTGGTGCGAGGGCTCTTGGCGTCGGCTTTGCCTTCACGACTGGCTCTAGGTGTGCTGCCGAGGCCGTCCAGCTTGCGAAGCGCATCTGCGGCAGCGTCCTCGCGAGAGTTGAGACGGCTCTCGTACTCATCTGCATACCCAAGAGGTATGGATCCTCGCAAAAGCGATTGACCAATGCTGGCTGATGACGTTCGTTTGTTGCGGAAGGAAGCACTGTTCCGAGACATGCGGGGCGTGCTGGGTGCTGCAGAGCTCGTTGCAGATGTGGTCGTCGAGGTGGTGTGCTGAGAAGGCCCGTCAGTGCTGATCAGACGCTCCCTACGCGCCGACGCGTAGGCGCCTCGCGGATCGTCCGTGAGAGCTTCAGAAGTGGTACGAGCAGAGGTTGCACGCACACGGCTGAGGTCAACGGACGCATCCCCGCGCTTGATCGAACCAGACCGGAGGCGGGCAGAGGCTCGTGTTGCGCCATTGGGACCAAGCTCGGAGGCGTCGGAAGCCGCTCTGTCTCTGAGCTGTCTTCGTCGATGAAGCTCGTCATGGTCGTGGAGCAGATCTGTGATGGCCGCGTTGAGGTCAAAGCTTTGGCGCCATTCGTCGTCGGCGCTGCCATTGCTAAAGTTGAGATCGCCAAACGTCATGGACTTGGACTGCTCGATACCAAGGCCTGCTGCTCCTGAGCCAAATGGACCGGTCTCACCCGCCGACCACGAGAGGTCGCCGATGGCCGGAGATCGGTCTGCTGTAGCCGACTCGAGAGCTTCGGCGCGAGATGCGTCGCTTCCAGGAGCAGCCAACGACACATCGGCTGATGAATCCTTGTGGGCGGCGAGGCTATAGTCCGACTCGGTGCGTGCGCTAATGGAGAAAGAGGGGCTTTCGGGAGCAGCACCAATGCTTGCGGCGACACCGTCCAGCTCGGCCATGAACTCGGATTGCTTGTCAGAGTAGCCGCGCGCCAGGGAAGCCAGCGACTGACTGCCACCGAGCGGCATGGGTCGACCTGGCATGGAAGGACTGATGGGCAGGTGGGAGAGCAACGGCTCCGGGTCACGCAGAGCGTTGCGCTGTATGCTGTTGAGCGAAGAGTACGAGATGGAGCGCGAATGACGCGTCGCATCGGCTCGTCGCGAATGCGTCTGGTGACCATTCTGTTTCTGCGAATCGATCTCCCGCTGCAATGCAGAGTTGTGGGTCTCTGGCACCGAAGTGCTGATGGGCTCTGGGGCGGTGCCGTCATCGGTCAAGGCTCCACTGACGTTGCGTCGTTGCGCTACCTTGGAAGCTGACATTGGCGTTGCGTCTGCATTCGCCTTCCAATTGGGCAGTGCGGAGGAAGGAAAGTTCCAACGAGGCGTCGCTAGCTCGCCAATACCAATCTGTCCGGCTCGATCGTACACACGAGGAGTTCCACTTGGAGCGCGGTTCTGCAAGCCAACCTTTTCCGGCGTTTGGAGCACCTCGACGTCGCCTGCAGACCTCTTGGTGCGAGTTTCGTGCGCTGCTGCGTGTCTGTGTCGCGTTTCCGTTGAAAGATGTGGAAGACCAATGCCAAGGCCGCGGGCGCCGGTGCTGGTGTTGCTGACCTGGCGGCGCATGGAATTGAAGGCGGAAGAGGCAGGCTGACGTCCAAGTACCTTGCTTGGATCGTCCGAGGCTTCAGGGGTGGCAAGAGCACTGGAGAAGTTGGAGAAGCGTGAGCCGAGGCTGGGCGACTCGCGCAGGCCGAGGTGCATGTGTGATGGTTTGCTGCTGGACAACGACGAGCGGGTGTGCGAATCTGAAGCGGGAAAGGGTGCTGATGAAGCGTGGGGTGTATGGCTGTCATCGTCGACCTCGTCGACCTCTGCGATGCTGCCGCTGCTGTGAAGGGTGGCGGTATCGGAAGTCGGATAGGACAGCGCATCGTCTTCAAAGAGGGCGGCACCAAAGCCTTGGCCAAAGTCGGGAAGGGACGGAGAGATGCGAAGCTGCTGGCCAGCGTCGAGGCTGGAAGAAACAGCTTGAGTAGAGTTGGCAGCTTTACGGCTGATGCGGCTCGAGGACCGGGAAGCAGAGAGTTGGGGTGGACCCATGGAGCCACTGGTGGAACGCGAGACTGAAGAGATGCTGGTGACAGATGGGCTTGAGCTTATGTTAGCAGAGGTGGTACTGCTTGTGAGGCGTGCCGAGCGAGCGAGCGAGTCGGAGCGAGCAGGGAAGGTAAGAGATGAGCTGGAGGCAGACGAGGTGAGCGTCGAAGGACGCGACAAGGAATCGCTGGTCTTGCGTTGACCCAAGAGAGCATCGCCAAGTCGAGGTTGAGAGGATGCAGTGCGACCAAAGGAAGGTATTCTGGAGGCAGTAGAAGGCCTAGAGAGCGAAGTGGTGGAGCTTGATGTGCCGCCATTGATGGAGCTCGAGGTGTAGGCAGCCGCGGCATTGGGATCGAGGTCAGACGAGGACGGCGTGCCAGATGAGGAGAGTTTGCGTGGTGTCCAAGAAGTGCGACGAGATGGAGTGGTGGAAGACGAGTGAGAAGGGGTCTGGCCAATCGTAGAGGTTGTGGGATGCCTTGAGCCAAGCGTGGCATAGGCGCGATGCGTGTGGTGCCGAGTCTCGGACGACGGCTCGATTTGCGAGGAAGAGGAGCATGTGGATAGACGAGATGCAGACGACATGGTGCGTGCGCGTACGCTCGACGACGAGCCTGATATGGGCGGCGTGGTCGACGAAACGCCAGTGGTGGAATTGAGGCGAGTGCGAGTGCTAAGAGAGGGTGATGCGGACGAGGTGTGCGAGAGCGAGGAGGTAGGTAGACCTGCAGCGACCGAGTTGGAGGAAGAGAGAGAGAGGCGACCGAATTCGTCAATGACCGAACTCTTGCTGGGCCGCGAGAGCCTCTGTTGGAGGTCAGCTCTTGGCAGTTGATCCGACATCGTAGAGGCTTGTGCCCGAGCGACGGAGGGGTGACAACTAGAGTTGGCGCAAGAATGGCACGATACCGGCTCGTAGTGTTGCTAGAGAGGCATACGATCGATATTGGACGGAAAGTGGTCGCAGCAGGCGGCTACTGCTGATGGAACGGTGGAACGTGTTGGAAAGATGGAAGCTCGAGCGGAGTGCGTCGTAGCGGCTGGATGACCACGTCGGGGTGGTAAAGATGCAGTGAATTGGTATCGGATGACTAGATGCGTGCAGAGCTGAGCAGGGGTCGAAATGATAAAGGCGCCTGGGCTTGAGGATGTTGTCAAGTGGTATAAGGCAGAAGGCACTGCGAGAATGAACAGTAGTAGCAGCGTTGTCGATGATGGTGCTGACGAGTTGTGGTTGCTGTTAGAGGGAGAGGGAGAGAGAGAGAGAGAGAGAGAGCAGAGGCAAGGCGATCGAGCAAGCCAGTCAAGATGGCTATTCGGTTGCTTTCCGATCGTGACTGAGTCCTGCAAAAGAAGGAGAAGAAGAAGAAGAAGAAGAGAAAGAAAGGCGGAAGCTGCGATGGAAACAGCCAAAGAGCAGCGTCGAGCTAGAAGCTGGTCAGCTGTCAAGGTGCCGACGCATCAAGAGGATGCTGATGCGGATTGCTGATGCTGAAAGGAAGGAAGGGAGGAAAAGAACAGTCGAGTCTCTAACCGTTGCAAGTTGAGTCGGAAGCCAAGCAATACAGTGAGTGCCTCGAACAAGGTGGTTGCTGAGCGCAATGTGTGAACAATTGAGTTGGGTGAGTGCGCGTGTTCTGTGTGGGAATGAATAAGTTGGCCAAAGAGTTGAATTGGGTGGCTCGGGCTGTTGTTGCACGCTAAAACAGACACGGCGATGTGCGTGTCTGCTGTATTGTATAGCCAGCCATCCAAAAATCGGCTGAGTGTTGGTTTCTGAGTCGCAGAGTGCGGTCATGCATCAGCAGCAGCAGCAGCAGCATTGCAGCAGCATTGCAACAAAGAACAAAGAGGGCGTGACGAGCTCGAGCACCACCACCTTGAAGAAAAACGCGAGACCCACCAAACACACACAAAGCCATCTGCTGCCTCATTCGTATAGTACAGCACAGTATTTTCTTGAATTATATTTTCTTTTTCTTCTTTTGACAGGAAGAATTGGCTTGGCTGGTGCACTCAACCAACCAACGCCTTGGACGCCTTTTCCTTCCAAAGAGCGAGCTCGGAAAGACCGAAGACGAACTACACTGTAGGCGCTTGACTCGACGCATTCATGGCTCCGTCACTCGTTCAGATGAGCAGCAGCCACCGCAACGGCCCTCTCGGTCCCGTCGGTGTAGAGGAATCTATCTGCTCTTACTGTTGGCTGCTTTAGCTGCTTTTGACGTGATGGCAGCGCGTGTGTGCGTCTGTGCGGTCAAACACCAAACCCCTCTGCGCCCGCCCATTTCTTCTTGCCCACGCAAACTGCCTACGCTCACACACAGTCACATCCATGGTCACATGTCAAGATTCCGCCCGTGTCTTGGATCTTGGTCTCTAACTCAGCCATTGCAAATGCCACTCACTGCTCGAGCCTCGGTCTTGTGTAGGAGCCAACGACTCGTTCTTGGTTCGCGTCAAAACATGTTCAAGGCAAAGCAACCGCGCCAAGATCGACACGGCAAGCAAGCGGCAGGCACACGCCTTCTGCTCCCCTCCCCCTGCTGGTGCATAAAGCGCTAGCTTGACCCACTCTAGTCGGGATCTGAGATCCGAGTTTGAGGCACTTTTCAGTCGAACCCTGCGTGCTGCTTGCAAAGAGACCTTTTTTTTTTCCTTTCAAACATGTCAGATCCATTAAACCCGATTGCGATTATTCTCGCTTTTTGTGGATCGGGCAAAAGCGAGTTTGCGCTCCACAAACCGCATCGTCCGTGTGTCTCTGGTTGAGAGCGTGGGTTTCTTGCCGCTCCTCGTCATTGTCATCCGACACTCTCAGCATACCATTACAGTCGCACGAGCTCGAGAAGCCAACTTTATTGCAGTGGCGTCTGCGCCCTCCCGGCCATCACAACCTGCACAGCCAAGCCCAGCTGTCGCAGCCTGTTCCACTTTTGTCACCTTTCTCGAGCTACCACCTGCTCGACAATCAGCTCCTCTCATAAGCATCTGCGACTTGGCCAAGGCGATACGTTGAGGGACGAGATCAACCACACTCCTTACACACCCGGTATACCTACAACATGTCTCCACAAACAGAGTGGCCGCAGTCGCTCAAGGACTTTGCAAATCGAGCATTTGCCGCTTGCACAGACGCAAATCGCAAAGCCGTCTCGGAAGAGCTGAGAGCGCTCATCTTTGATTCCTTCCAGAATGGAACCATTCACACCACCGACTGGAACAACGCCACTCTCAAAAGCTTAGCGGGACCATCCACCCTGTCCAACAAGTCGCTCCTCAAGAAACGCGCCGCACCGTGCTCGTCCGCTACCGCATCCAACAGCTTGTCCGCATCCGATTTGGAAGAACAACAGCGAAAGGAGAAGCGCGCCAAGCGTTTCCAGAGGGAGCAGCAAGAGTTTCACACACAGCAACATGATGCGCTACAGACCGCTATCGCATCTACCAGCCTTGCATCCAGATTTGGCGGTGGCGGTGGATCGCAACCGCCATGGTCCACAAGTGGAGCAGCACCAACACGCGCCAATGGCTTCGGCAACGGCAAAGGCAGATTCGCACCAACAGCATCAGCAGCACCATTGGCCGGCCCTCAATTCACAGACACCGAAGTCGCCGATCCCAACGTCATAGACTGGGACGAGCATACAGTCGTGGGAACCAGCAGCAAACTCGAAAAGTCGTATCTGCGTCTCACATCAGCACCCGACCCCAGAACGGTGCGTCCACTGTCAACACTTGTGCAGACGCTCGAGCTGCTCAAGAAAAAGTGGCGCACCGAGAACAACTACTCGTACATCTGCGACCAGTTCAAGTCGATGCGCCAGGATCTCACGGTGCAGCGCATCAAGAACGAGTTTACCGTCAAGGTCTACGAGATTCACGCACGTATCGCGCTCGAGATGGGCGATTTGGGCGAGTACAATCAGTGTCAGAGTCAGTTGAGAGGGCTCTACGCCTACGGGATCCAGGGCAGTGCGATGGAGTTTCTCGCATATAGGATCCTTTACCTTTTGCATACCAAGAATCGCAGAGGTGAGTCGCACCGCCCCGGCAGAGTCATGCTGCAAGCCTGCCATCGATCGAATACTGACCTTTTTTTTTCCCATCTTGTTCTCGCCTTTTTGCCGGATGCAGACGTGAATGCGCTTATGGCCGAACTGACAGAGCAGCACAAGGCCGAGACAGCCGTAGCGCACGCACTCGAGGTGCGCGCAGCACTCGTAACCGGCAACTACCATTCCTTTTTCCAGCTCTATACAGATGCACCCAACATGAATGCCTACATCATGGACCACTTTGTCGAACGCGAACGCATCAATGCGCTTCTCATCATGTCCAAATGGTAGGTGCACTCACCCACCCGTCCAGGCAGCCAGCCCTTGATCCGCTCTCTCCACTGGCAAACTGACACTGACAATGGTTCTTGACCCTTTGGCAGCTATCGGCCATCGATTGCACTTTCGTTCATCGCACAAGAGCTGTCGTTTCAAGACGTGACGGAAGCCAACGAGTTTCTCTCGACCAATGGAGCGGCTGTGTATGTCGAGCCGACGCCGGCGGAATTGGCCGCATTGGCAACGCAGCCGACGAACGGCAAGAAGAAAAAGTCCAAGACGATACCCGCCAGCCTGCCACTGGACAAGCGACAGTGGGATGCAAAGGCAGCCATGCAGCCGCTCACGGATGCGATACAAAAGTTCCGCAAAGTGGATGTAAGTATACGATCCCGGTCTGTGGTAAGAAGACTGTATTGCTGACGGCAAAGGCTTTGCACTCTGTTTGGGTTGTGTTGGTTGTTGCTGCAGATCAAAGGACAAATATGAAGGTAGGTATCAGTCTGCGTTGCCCCGGTCATCGTCCCGAATCAGTGTTAGAGACCAACTGGAAACACAACGTATGCAAATGCACCGCAATCACACGCCATCTACCCGTCTGTGCTGCTCTGTCTCTCGCATCGTGGACCCACTGCTGAACTGCGCCTGTGTATATCTCTCCAAGAGCAAAGACTCGAGAAGCCAACGCCGACGTCGACGGGCCAAGGTGCAAAATCGCAGCCAATGTTAGATCCATACGCCCTGCATATAGATCACGTTTTTTTAAAGCTTGGACAAAAGTGGAGGAAAATGCGCACGCACGCTTGGGAATCATCAGATGTTGGGCATTCTTGTCATCACACCATCACCATTCATCATCAAAAACTTGCAGGTGTAGACGGTCTCCTGATTCGATCTGTTGGTGCTCGATCTCGTTTTCATTACCGGGGCTATACGACTTGATACGGGACCGCGCTCGAGGTTTTCAGTTTGTCGGCAAACCGCAAGGAACCCAAAGCAACCAACTGGCGATCGTAGAGGCCAAAAAAGCGACAACATGTCGTGGTTCTCGACGCAGTGGAATCGATGGGCAAACAGTGCCAATGGAGCTTCTCGTTCGGGTGGTTCGGAGGGTGCTATTCGTCGAATCGAAGTGGTTTGGGGTCGAGAGAGGTAAGTTGCACTTAGACCCTTGGAAACTGCTTTCCGATCAGCCGTTGCTCACGGACGCCCATTTTTTTTCCCCACTCGTCTTCTACACTTGGGTTTTCACACCTGGCAAAAGACTGCAAATCGTGCTTCCGCGTACAGCAGAACCCGTTACACTGGGCCACTTGCGGCACGAGATCGCCTCGATCACCTCGCTGCCTTATGACAAGATCAAACTCATCCACCGAGGCCTCGTGATGCGCGACGACCGCCTACCACTCAGAGCCTACGGCCTTTGCGAAGGCTCTCGAATCGGTCTCGTCGGCAGTCGGGAGGAAGGGGATAAGCCCGGTGCAAAGACCTCGGCAGGCATCGGTGCCTTGTCGGTGGGAGAGCAAAAGGCGCGCGAGAGGAAAGCGAAAGAAGCAGATACCAGCGAAGCAGGGCTGATGGGCAGAATCACAGAGGCGCTCCAAGTGTCGAGAACGGAGCTGTTCCCAGAGGTGGAAAAGGTGGAACACCAGCTCGAGGGCGGCGCATCCAATGCATCGGCGCAATCTACATCAACAGCGCCAGAACCCGCGTCAGAGGCGGCAGCTGCAGCCAAGGCGGATAAAATGACACCGGCACAGATCGCAGATGCCCATCGCAGGTTGTCGGAACTGCTGCTCCGGCAGCTACTGGCGTTGGACTCGGTCAACGTTAACAGCGATACCACGCGACAGGCGCGCAAGATGGCCGTCAAGGAGGTGCAGAGTCATTTAGACCGATTGGATGCGGCGGTTTCCAAGTTCAAGAGTCAGCAGTGAACCGTGACCGCCGCCCCGCTTTTTCTCCTTTCCGGTGCGATGATTGCTAGCAACGAGTTACAATGTGGAAGTTTTCTCAATGGCCTAAAAGGTGTAGTTATTTGCGGTTTAGGGTTTTTGTGTTTAGCGTGAATGAGCAAAGGGTGAAGCGTGGGTGTTTTGATGTTGTGCAAGATAGGCTGATGTGCCAAGCCTTGTTGACAGACATGGACGCGGGCTGTGGGAGCGGTGATAGGCCAAGTGGGGTCAAGTGGGATGCGAATCGAGTTCAAGTCGAGAGGTTGACGAATGTGAGAATGCTCGAGATCGGGGATCGGGGGGGTCGAAAATTGACCACAAATCGGCAAAGGAAAAAGGCATCTGAGTCACATCACACGGGCAAGCTAAGCTATTTGCCTTTTCTAGAACAGCAAGAAGAAAAAGGTATCGTCGGCGCACACACTCTTTGTATCTTTGCTTGACTCTCTTTGCAACCATTCACCAACGCCAACCTATTCTCACGGCTCCCGCTTCTTCCTGAACCTCGGAAGCTCTGTTCGCGAAGATGTCGTCCTGCACATCACCTCGCAGATTCACCATCAAAGTCCCCTGTACCTCTTCCAACATTGGTCCCGGATTCGACGTGGTCGGACTGTCGCTCTCGCTGTACCTCACTCTTCGCGTTACGGTCGATGCGTCTGCAACCAACGCGGCGCCCCTGCTCGCGTATACCGGGCTGGGAGCCGAAGAAGCGCCGCTCGACGCGTACAAGAATCTGACCACTCGTACGGCGCTCTACGTTTTGCGGTCCAACGGTCGCTCTGCTTTTCCCGTCGGTGTTTCGATCGACGTTGACAACGAGATTCCCTTTGGGCGCGGATTGGGGTCGAGTGGAGCAGCGGTCGTCGCCGGCTTGCTCTTGGGTAACGAGCTGGGACAGCTGGGATTGGGTAAAGATCGACTGCTCGATCACGCGCTCATGATCGAACGTCATCCGGACAATGTCACCGCTGCGCTGATGGGTGGGTTTGTAGGATCGTACCTGCTCGAGCTTTCGCCGCAAGACGAGCAACGTCGAGACGTTCCACTGTCCGAGGTGATCCCAGAATATCCACCCGATGCATCGTTCGAGTGGGGATCCAACCCGCCCTCGCCTCCGCACAATATCGGCCATTACATCCGTTTCGGCTGGGCATCCGAAATCAAAGTCATCGCCATCATTCCCGACTTTCAAGTCTCCACCGCCTCCGCTAGATCCGTTCTACCCGCTTCTTACTCGAAACACGATCTCATCTTTAACCTGCAACGTCTCGCCGTTTTAACCACCGCCCTAACCCGATCCCCACCAGACCCGTTTCTCATCTACCAAGCCATGCAGGATAAAGTTCACCAACCGTATAGGAAAAACCTAATCCCAGGCCTCAACCACGTACTCGCAAGTGTAACGCCCAAGAGTCATCCTGGACTACTCGGCATCTGTTTGAGCGGCGCAGGTCCCACGATTCTAGCCTTGGCCACCGAGGCCGAGCACACGATCGCCCAACATGTCGTACAGTGTTTCAAAGACAAAGGTGGCATTGCGAGGTGTGATGCGAGGATCTTGACGGTTACAGAGCAAGGGGCTGAGGTGGTGTATGAGTGAAAGCATGTCTTGTATGGCAATGTTTTGTCCATGTTTATACGTTCTTTTGGTATGTATTGTTTCTTTGCATTACAAAAACATGAAAACTAGCCTCTCGCCGTCGATAACCATCCGGCCACGACGCGCTGAAACACCCTCACCTCGTCCTCGCCCGCCACGGCCAACGCCTCGTTCACCTCGTACACATACACGGTCCCATCCGACCCACCCGTCGCCACCTTCCTCCCACCCCTCGACCACGCGACCTTGTTGAAAGCCCTACCGCTCGTCTCGACCCCACCCGCACCCGCCGTTGTTGGGCTGACCGACGCGATCGGTCGTTCAGCATCGACGTTGAGATTGAAAATGTCCAACCTGCCGGTACCGTCGACCTGCGCAAAGACGGCCGGATGGCTAGGCGACCAGCGTACGTCGTAGATGTAGTCGTTGGACTCTTCAAAGCTGAGGATGGCGGTGAGGGCGGTGGTGGCGGCGTTGGCGGCAGACGTAGATCCCAAGCTGACACCGGCACTTGCAGGTCGGAGCCTCCACAGCTTACTCGTCCAGTCCATGCTCGCCGTCAGAAACAGATCGCTAAAGTCTACCGCTCCACCGTTCAATGGATGGAAATCTATCCCCGTCACAGGCGCCACATGCCCCCGATACACGTCGTGCATGTTCAATCCCGCCTTCAAACCGGCTCGATCGTACCGGTTGCCCGCATACACGTTGCCGTCCTCGGATCCGACGACAAACGACGTGGTCTCCTGCTCCACCAGCCCTAACGACGTCACTGCCACCTCGTCCGTCTTGGCATGCTGCGGATTGACCAGCTCCAACGTCTCCTGCGGTCGCGCCAGCATGTCGAGCATCCACCAGCATACGGTGCCGTCGGTACTCGCCGAAACGAGGTTGTGCGCATTGGCACTTCCGATGATCTTGAGGGCGTACACCGGGTGGGTATGCCCCGCTGCAGACAGTGGCGTTTTGAGAACCGGCAGATTCCTCGCTCTCGTATCCCAGATCAAAATCTGACCGGAATACGTGCCACCGACAATCAGATTGGGATGAAAGGGCGAGAAACACACCGACAATACGTCGGTCTGCGCATGAAACACAAATTCAGGTCGATCGCCCAAATGCATGTTCCACACGGCGACCACACCGTCCGGAGCATCCTGGTCCTGACCGTTTCGGTTGTAGGCCACCACGCACAGCTCCGGATACTTGGTGGACCAGTCGATAGCCGTCACACTGCGGTTGGCAAACGTCTTGTCGCCTTGACCAAACTTGCGAGCCAGGCGAAGTTGAGATGCGCTACCGAGTGCGTCGAGCGAATCGTCTGCCGAGATGCGGTAGTCGCGCATGTAGTCGTACGTATCCGTCAGCGCACGCTCGACAATCTTGCTCGAGTGCTCGACAAAGTCGCTGAAATCCTGCGCCGAGTAGATGGCGAGTCGCTCGTCGTCGGTGAGTTCGCGCAACTGTTGAGCAATCTCGCGTTCGAGCCGTTCCTCTTCCTGTCGCGCTGCCAGGTCGGCCTGATGCTCTGCGAGAATCTTGGCTCGTAGCGATTCTTCGGTTTCTTTGATGCGTGCTTCCGCACCAACGCCGCCAGACGGGCCGGAAGCGAAACTTCGAGTGTTGGTGGTGGGATCATACTCATCGTCCGAATCACCGATGGCAGCTGTCTGTACTTCCTTTGTATAAAAAACACGTTGTTTCTGGGGCAACTCGAACAGCTCCGTTTCCACATCGATCAGCTCTATCGGTGCTGAAGAGCGGACGCTGGTGCTGCCGCCTACATCGGCCACGGCGGTGGTTGTAGCTGTAGCTGCAGAGCCAGATGCACCCGGGGTTGAAGGCGGAACTTCGAAATCGCTTCCTCCATATTCCGAGGATGGAGGATCGATGCCGCCGCTCGCCACCCTGCTGCCAGCTAGAAGGCTTTTACGTGGCGAAGATGAATCGCCAATGACAGAGTTGCGGCCACTGCGTGTTGTTCCAGAACCAGAGATGAGCGAGTTGACGAGATCATCGAGATCCTTGCGGCTGGAAGCGGTAGTGGAAGACTCGGGCAAAGCAGTAGAGGTGGATTTGAGTCGTTGAGCGCGTTCTTCCCTCTGACGACGGATCTCTTGAAGTTTTGCTTTTTTGGCTTCGATTTCGGCCTTGCGACGGGCTTCAGAGGCGGAGGATGAGGATGCCATGGTGACCACAAAGCTCCGGCCAGCGAGGTTAGATGGCGAGTCGTGCGTGTCAGGTGGCTGTTGGTGTCGATTTCAAGAGTGGTGTGGTGGTGGTGGTGGTTGCGTGCGCAGTCAGTGTGAGAGAGTGTTGGTCTCTGACCTGTCTCGAATGGACGCGACTCATTGTACCTTTCTCTCGATCAAACATTGTCTGGCTTGTCGAAAAATCATATTGGTTGTGGAGGAGCTTTTTGCTTCTTGCTTGTTGCATCTTGACCACCACCACCATCATCATCATCATCATCTACCGCCATTCGCCCGTTCAGGGCTGCCTTCAGCCATGGCCAACGCCACCATCCGCGGCGCAGTCAGCATCCACGGCACCAATCCGCAATTCCTCATCGAAAAGCCCGTGCGTGCTCGGATCTACGAATCCCCCTTCTGGAAAGAACACTGCTTCGCCGTCTCAGCTGCTACCATCCTCCCCCTCGCCGTCAACCTCCACCACATCGGTGGTCTTGTCGGTCTGCAACGCCCGTCTCACTTCCTCTGCTTGCTTCAGAAGCTGCTCCAGATTCAACCCGAACCTCGCATTGTGCAAGCGTATCTTGAAGCGCATCGATTCAAGTACCTCCGCGCCCTGGCTGCGTTCTACATCCGCCTTACCTACAAGTCGAAGGATGTATACGAGCTTCTCGAACCGCTCTTGGAAGATGGGAGGAAGCTGAGATGGAGAGCGAGTGGTGGTGAGTTTTCCATTCTGCATATGGACGAGTGGGTGGATATGCTCTTGACCGAGGAGAGGGTGTGTGATATTATCCTGCCCAGGTTGACCAAGCGCGACGTATGTGAGATGAGGGATGGGTTGCCGCCGAGGATCAGTCGGCTCGAGACGTCGTTGTTGAAAGCACTCAATGGAGAGAGCGGCGAGGCAGCGGAGGATGATAGCGATAGTGATGACAGTTTGGCGGATGTAAAGCGGTGGAAGTTGCAACGATTGCGGGAGGCTAGGTCAAAGAGCAAGAATGCAGTGTCGACGACAACCCCAGCAGCAAACTTCCAAGAGGTGGGATATGCATCCCAAGAAGAGACCGATGGCGAAGAAAGCAAGACGCGGTTCCTTTCAGCCAGTCCGAGCGTTTCGCCAGACCGACAGCTGCCGAGCACGATAGAACAAGCAGGTTACCTTTCCAGATCTCCCAGCCGCTCGCCCGACAGGCAGGGCTATGTTTCGAGAAGTCCGTCTCGGTCACCTGACCGTCTCGACTGACCACGGCGAGAAGACGGAGAACAACAAGGATACGTTTCTCGCTCGCCTTCACGTTCACCTGATCGCACCTGAATGGCTGCCATCTCGCTTCCATCTGTACTTGTACCTGTTCTCATCCAATTCGCATAATCACATTCAACGAGGTCACTGGATGGCATTTCCCTGTTTGAGCGTCTTTCCATGCAGGTTCGAACAAGAGGGGAAATGTTTCAGAATGGCATCGCTGTCTACAAACGGCTTGGTGCCGAAAATGAGAATCACTGCGACATCTATGGAGACATGGCGACCTGCGACATCCTAGACCCGCTACGACGATGAGTCGTCGACCTCGCAACCACCCCCTCCTTTCCCCTCACAGCCTTATCCACATCCACCTCATCCTCGTCATCCTCAAACGCCTGCTCCTCCAACAACACCCTCTCCTCGACCTCCTTTGCCTCCCTCGTTCTGCCCTCCGCCTTGCGCTGCTGCGCCACCACCCTTAGATCGGCCACTAGGTGACCCACCGTCAAGCCAGACACGACGCTCAGCAGCAACACCCAGTCCATACCCATACCGATGATCATCAGTACGTAGCGGAGCAGGGTTGCGGCAAAGTAGACCAAGTTTCTGGCGACGATTTTACCTCTCTTTGCGTGTTTTGCTCTGGTTTCCGTGCGTCCGATTGGGATGTTGACGTAGACACTTCGTCCACCACCACTACCGGTGCCGGCAGCTGTGCATCTCGCAGATTGTCGAGAAGACTCGAGCGAAAGCGAGTCCAGCACATGGGTGAGCAAGCGCTCGACAAGAGCAATGGCAAAAGTGAAGGCACAAGCGGCCAAAAACGTAGCCCGGCTGTAGATGCGGAAGGTGGGGAACAGAAATGCCTCGCCGGAGTCGCGTACGTTAGAAAAAGGTGAGAAGAGCGACGTGTGAAGGTACGGTTTCCAACCTTCCATGTCCGAAGACGTGGTAGCTTTGCTAGACATGTCCATGATGCGTGTGAGCAAGCGGTCTGGTGGTAGAAGATGATTGGTGTTGGTGAAGGATGATGGTGAGGGTGATCGTGTGAGTTTGGATGAGCGATAGAGGTAGAAGGATGGTTTACCAATGTGACAGGCCCACCTGTATTGACAGCTGAACCGCTGACGATGTGCTGGGCAAGGACCGTGCGTATGGCGTTCCGTTGTTGTCTCTCAAACAGGTGCGTGCAAATGAAGTCGTATTGTCCCTCTTACGCACCAACCAGATCGCGGTTGTGGTGGGCAGTTTCAGAGTCCCAGCCCCATTGCCTCCGTGTCAGCTCTAAAAGCTTGCACTGATCTCTCCAAGGGGGTTCCAAGATATGCTGAAGTAGATGTGATGGACAAAGAGACGTCAAGAGGCAACACAGATGGAGAGCGGCAAGGTGGTCAGTGCTTTGTGCTTGTCGCCTTCCTTTTCGTGACACCTGTCAAACAGAAAAGGGAAGGATTCTGCTTTGGAAAGAAAAAAAAGAGCGGAAAAATGGCGGACGAGAAATTGTCCCTTGTCAAACGAAGCCCTTCTTACAATCAAGGTCAACATGCGTCAACTCGCACACAACAGCTTGGTACTCAACCTCAGACGACCGTATCGTACACACACACACATTGACAGCATATTGAAAGAGAAGCGAGAATCACTCCAACTTTGTTAAGAAAGACATTACGACCAAGTTGGTCCAAGATAAGTTATAAACAAACATAGTGAACCCCCGCTCTCCTCTCTAAACAGCGATCAGCAACAAAACCACCAAAGTCACACCAGCAACCATCGCATTCGTCGACCATCCTCCCAGCTCCCACCCCTCCCTCATCCCTGTTGCACCCGAAGTGCCTACTTTCGGCTTGACCCCCTTGGCATCGCCGTCGTCTGCCGTGGGAATGCCCACAACCTGCCCTGTACTGTTGGCCGCGAGTGGTGCCAGCCGTTTATCCCCACTGCCCTCATTGACTGGAGAAGGAGCGGGAGCGGGAGTGGAGCTCGGGTTGAGCGATCCAGACGTCCCGATTGCCTGTGCTGCCGACGGGGCGGATGAGGTGTTGGGAAGGGGGGTTACGGGGGCAGTGCTGTCCGGGTGGGGTGCGGGCAGGAGGGCGTTTCCAGGAAGCGGTGTCGAGGCCGAGGAGGAAGACGGGGCAGTTGGAGCGGGGTGAGAGTGGACCGGTTCGGGAAGAGGTGCTACTGCAGCTGCTGCTGGTGAGGTAGGAGGAGCGGAAGGCGGAGGCGATGCTTCGTCGCCCCAGCCCAAAGGCTTGGTGCCGGGTGGGAGGATGCCGATGCTGCGTGCTGGCGCTGGCGTGCCGTGGGCGGGCGCATTGACTTCGGTCCATGCTGCACGGTTGGGGTTGCCTGGTTCGGCTGAGTGGTCTTTTTCCGCATGATTATGCTCGTCGGGTCGATGCTCCTCAGCATGATGTTCGCCCTGGTGCTTCTGTCCGTCGTGATGCTGACCCTTCTGGTGATGCTGTTGGCCATGTCCACCTTGATGCCCCTCCCCATGCCTATGATGACGACCACGACCCTGCTGGCCATCAATCCATCCTTTCAACCTCTCCACCTGGTGTCTGTTCGGATGCAATCCCAACCTACGCATCCAACCAAGCAACCTTTTCACGCTCACCTCCTTGTCCCCATGCTCCTGCTTCCCATGCTTGTGCTTACGATGCACCGCCGGCTGATCCGCATCAGCATCGCGTCCAGGGGTCGCAGCAAACTGATCGTACTGGCTCTTGACGAGGACCGGAGCAGCGTTTGGGCTGGTAGCAAATTCAATGCTGGGTCGACCATCACCTGCAGCGCTTTCGTCATGACGCTGAAAGAGGTGTTGGGCTGCGCTTCCGCTGCTCGTCTTGGCGCGGCAAAATGCGAGCAGTAAGACTAGAGGCAAGCAGAGTAGAATGACGCGTTTGCGAATCATCCTGGGCGGATCCGACGGCGAGAAGAGGAGGAGCGAGGCAGAGTGATGGTAGTGGATAGGAAGGGGGGAATAGTGTTGCACACGATGAGCGGGTCCTCCTCAAAAGCATCACCAGGTTGGTCAACCCACCAAAAGAGTACCGTACCCACCGCTCTTCATCATTCAAGAACTACACAATCTCTGCGCGTGTCACAAACACCATGCGGGTCCTTCATTTGCACACAGACCCCTTCTCACCACCATCTGCTTGCTCTTCTTCAACTCTTCCTCCTCCTAACATTACAGGAAACTCATCTCCCACAAATCGTTCCCACCCCTTACACTCTCACCGCCCACGCCTGCTCCCACACCAAAACCTGCTCCCACACCCACACTCGCACACTCGCACAGGCCGTCGATCACATCCAGAAACATGATCCCATCTCCCAATTTCATTCTACAAACTCATCGTCATCGTCAACGTCTTGGCGTGGACTCCCATAATCGGTGGTCCGCCGTTGAACAAACTCTCCAACTGCTCCAGATACCTCAACGACTTGAGCTCGTCCAAACTCGTCCCCGGTTCGGGCGCCGGTAAAGCCGTCAATACCACCCCCGTCGCCGCTGAGCTATTGATCCTGATCAGCTCGTTCAAGATCAGATACTGCGCTTTGTTGGGCAGCTCGTTGAACGAGACGACCGGCAGATCAGTCGAGTAGATGCTGGCCACGCCGCTTGGCACGCGCTCGGCAGGGGCGGGGCGCATGCGACGAAGCTGCACGGGCGAAGGTGATGTTGATGTGGACGAATGTCGGTGTGAAGCAGAGGTCTCTTCCGATCGAGCTCTGCCGTGATGAGACAGCAAAGCTTTGCGATGCTTTCCATTCTTGTTTGCGATGAGTCGTCCTTTGCCGTCGTACTCGGCGCCGGAAGACGAACTGCTCGATGCACCGTCACCTGCGTCCGACGATGCAGAGCTGGAGCTGGCGTACGAAGACTGTCGCTTGTCGTTCTTGACCTTGGGTCTGGGCGTGGTTGAATTGGCTCTCAGGTCACTTGCTTTGGTCGGTGTCGTCTTGTTGTCGTCCTCATGTTCGCGTTTGAGCTCGGCTTGCATCTTTCGCCTCTCGGACGCTTTGAGCGTCGAAGCATTCTCATCTTCGTCGGCGTTGAAAGTCCCTTGTAGAGGCGAGGGCGAAGCAAGCCCTTCTGCAAACGGAGAAGGATCTTCGCCGAGGTTTGGCACAGAGGCACGCGGAGTCATGCTCGAGTCGGTCGAGGCGTACGATGTTCCAAGTAGCGTTGCAGAGCTGCCATTCGAAGCAGCACGCACTGTTGCTGGAGTCGCCGTCCTTTGACTGGAGCTGAGCGTGCCGTAGCTGGTAGCCAGTGAACCCGGAGTCATCAGCTGTGATGAGGAGCTCGATTCGAACAGAGGTCTGCTGGCCACCGTCACCGGATCATCAGGCAGACCAGCCGAGCCCCCGATCGAGTAAGCTCTAGGTCGATAGGTACGAGTCTTGCTCGAGTAGCTCGTGGGCTCTAGCGTCGAAGCTCTGCGGATCGCGAAACCACGTCGGCTCGGTCCATCGACCAGCCAGTCGTCATCTTCGGATAGCATCGCCAACTCGTCCTCAAAGTCGGAGTCGGAATCCGACGACCCGTCATCACCATCGTCGCCGCGGCGGGCACGAGGGTGGGCGAGACCGAGACGGATGTTTTGCTTGTGGAAGGCAAGATGCTCTGCGGGCAGACTAACTCCGAACAGCTTCTGCTCGCGTTTGGTCTGTTTGCGTGTTGCATCGCCCGCCGTACCCGTTCCTTGACCGCCTGAGGTAGCGGGGATAGCTTTGGCCGGAGAAGAAGTTTGCGACTTGCGTTTGGCAGCGGCGCGTGCACGGCGCTCATCGTTGCGTCGCAGCTCCTTGAGCGTCTCCCACCACGGATCGCCACGCAGAGCCTCGTCCACCTCGACAGCAGCAACGTTGCTTCCATGCACAATGGTGCGGTAGGTGGTGACGCTCTGATCGGCAAGACAAAAGACGCGAAGCGAGGCCGGAATACGGAGATTGTCGAGCAAAGCACGAATTCGTTTCCTCTCCTCCTCCATCTCGCTGGCATGCTCGACGAACACGGACACACGTAGCTTATGCGACTTCCAGCTGCTTGTAAAGCTGAGAATGGTTCCGAGGTGCAAGACCATGGTGTAGGTGTCCCAGGCATGACTTTCATCTGCATCCGAGCTGGCGATTTGGATGGGCCACAGGTCGATGTAGCGCTCTTCCGCCTGCTTGCCATTCTTTGGCGAAGGGAGCGAATCGGATGTCACTGGAACGGGCGGCTGCATGAGATCAAACCCGTATGCGATGGCCAAGGCCTTGTTGAGGGCAAGTGAGTCTTCCATGATGCCGACATACGTGGTGGGCTTGATGGGAGTCTCCTTACGCGCTACATCGGTCGGTAAACTGCCAATGTCGACCGCACGATGCTGGCGTTGGGGCCATGAGAGACCTCGAATGGTGATCTCACTTCCATCACTTCGATGTCCGCTGCCAAAAGAGGTTCTGGCGACCTTTGCAGGGTGGCGCATGTCGCTAGGGTAGCCCATGACCACGATGTTGGGGCGCATCCCGCCGAGACCGCACGAGAGGATAAGATTGCGAGCTCCTTCACGCTCATCTTTAGCGATAACAACGTCGACAAACGACTTGATGCCTGTGATGTCGACCAGCTTGAGCCAGGCGACTTGCTGCTTGCGCAGCTCTGCAAGGCAGTCGGTGAACTCGCCCTTGAGCACATGGCCGAGTACGTAGAGGGCACCCTTCTTGAGCGAATTGCAAAAGATGATGAGATTCCACTCGCTGCGAGGATTGTTGGCGAGCAGCAGGATCTGCGGACGCCAGTACTTGACGTGACCCTTGCGTTCGTCGAGTCGAAGCAGATACTTGCGCACAAAGTGGTAGGTGATGTTGCGGGTGACGTCGCCCCATGGCTTTGGCGGTGAAAAGAAGTGAATCATGACAAAGAGCATGACCGCAAAGAGGATACAGCCTCCCGCAGAGGCGGGATCAGTGAAGAACATTGCGCCGAAACAGCTGACGGCTCCCCCCGCAGCCGTCCACATGTTCCAGTACTTGAACGAAGGACGAAAGCTTGGAGCGCCGCCAGCTTTGAGTGCGCACGTAGCAAAGCTGAGCGTTCCAAAAGTGAGCAACGTGGTCATGGTGACGAGTTGAGCGATGGTGTTGACCGAATCTACGAAGAGGATGGTCTGGCAGAAAACGTAAGTGACGAGAACAGCATAGATGGGCGTGTCGCTGACCTCGGTGCCTTGTGCAAAGACGTCGAGCACGGGAAGCAGGTTGTCGCGTGCAATGGCTTGCAACACTTTGCCACAAGCCATGACACCCATAAGGGCCGAGAATGCCGTGGAAGCGAGCGCACCAAAGGTGATGACCTGCGGGCTGAGAGCGACGTCCGAGACGATGCCGACGTCGAGATAGAACGACTCGCGCTCAATGGTGCCGGCAAAGACGACAAAACTGAGCAGGTAGACGAGGAAGGTGAAGAGCAACGAGTAATTTGTACCCTTGGGGATGCTCTTGCTTGGTTTGCGTAGATCGCCGGACATGGAAGCGCCCGCCAAGATACCGGTGACGGCAGGGAAGAGGACACCAAAGACACTCTGCCAATTTTCGGTCTCGGTGCCTGTGGATGATCCGGCAGCCCCTGATGTGAAGCGTGGGAAGAGATTGTTGCGGAGCGTGTCCCACGACCAGCCAGTGTAGTATGCGCCTCGGTCGTCATCGATGAACGGCTTTACGGTGAATGACGAGATGGGAATGCTGAGAATGGCTACGCAAAGAATCAGGGCGAGGGCGAGAGTGGCGCGCGCAAACAGCTTGGATCCTACGAGACAGACGATAGCGCTGGCAAGTAGAACGACCGAGCCGTAGAAGAAGGAATACCAAGGGCCCTCCGGGAGGAAGCCAGAAGCACCTCTACTCTCTCCAAAAGCATCCGTAAGTGTCTCGACGAAACCGAGCACGTTCATGGCAGCATTGAGAGCCTGGCCCGCAAAGAAGATGAGGCCGATGGAGCCGCCGAATTCTGGGCCGAGTGAGCGCGAAATGAGATAGTAGGCACCGCCACCTCTGACCTGACCGTTGGTGCTGATGGCGTTGAGACTCATGGCGGTAAGCGTGTCGATGGCGTAGCTGAGTGCGAGGAGGAAGAGCGCGCCGAGCAAGCCGGCCTGACCAAGAATGAAACCGAAACGCAAGAAGAGGATGATACCCAGGATGTTGAGACTGACGGGCATGAAGACACCATCCCACGTACCGAGCTTCCGGGGAGCCATCTCGGCGGGACTGATCATGCCGAGACTTTTGGTTCGTGGAAGATGGCCTGAAGGGCCTTGGTGAGCATTCGTATAGGTGGGGTCGACGAAGCCACTGTTGGAGCGTGGTGGACGCCGGTACTGCTTGCCAGCTCGTGCTTGGTGACCATCCTCACCGGGGCCTACATTCCTGTCTGAGAACGACACGCCTTTCTGCATGCGACGAGGACGTATTGTCGATGTGCTATGGGCCATGTTCGAGGTGGAAGCGCCTGTGCCATAGGGTTGATCAGCATAGACGGGCTGAGCACCTTGATTTGGGTCGGTATATGCGTCGGCATGCTCGATGATAGAGTTGGGGGACGACGTAGTGGACGAGACGAAAGGATTGCCGCTAAGCTTGCCACTGTCGAGATCGACGTGATAGGCTGTTGACCGTGGTCGAGACGAGCTGGTGGGTTTGGAAAAGTAGTCGTTGGCCTCAAGTTGACCATTGGTAGCAGAGGCGTCTGTACTGATGTTGCCGGCGACACTGCGAGGGCGAGAGGGACCTGGCTGTGGCAGCTCCGGGCTGTTACGGCGCGAGTAGAGTGAAGGCACCCGTTGACTGCGGTTGTCGTCAGTGGCAGAATGAGAGGCGTCATCATTGTCGCGACGACGACGGCTTGCTAGTGAGCTCGTATGGATGTCGGCGTCTTCCGACTGAGCTTCGTCATCGTCGTTTTCGAGGCTGCCGTGAACGGGTTGTCGCCGAAGGAGCTGATTCTGCAGCGAGTCAAAGTCGTGGGAAGTGTGGCTTGAGACAAAGTGAGACATGATGGCTGCGCTTGATCGCAAGGTGGCATGAGATTCGATGCGAACTGATAGGGCAACTGCGACTGTCTAGTTGTGCTGGGGTTGTGATAGGTGCGTTGTGGTGAGGAGCATCGTCGGCAAGACCGAAGACAGCGAGGTCCCGTTCTTGAAGCTGGCTGCACCAGTGCAACAACGCGTGTAAATGAAAGCGATGCCACAATAGCTCAGTCGGAACAGCTACCGATACCGATGACGATAATGATGGTGGTGGGAGAGTGAAAGGGAAGCGTGTGAATGTGACAGCAATGCCAAGGATGCGTGTGGCAGCACGCAGCTCGAAAGCAGCAAATCAAGGGTCCGTGTGTCTTACGCCGCTGTTGTTGCTGCTTTTGCTGCTTTTGCTGCGCTGAGCCGTGCTGAGCCGTGCTGTGCCGTGCTGTGCCGTGCTGTGCCGTGCTGTGCTGTCTGCTGTTTTCTACCGCCGTCAAATATTTGTCTGATAAATTAAAATTTGGCTCAGGAAGAAATTTGGCGCCAGCACACCGCACTCCACCTTTTTTTCTTCTTCTCGATTTGCTGCTGTTGCTCTTGCTCTTGCTGCGTCTCGAAGCGGGGTCGAAGCACGGATCCGAATCTACGAGCCAAAAGGGCAAAAAGCTTCTCTCAGCTTTCGAGGTTGAGGTAAAGAAAGGGTCTCGAGCCACTTGCCTTCACACGCTCGGCAACCGCGTCAACCCTCTCTTCTTCCCACCCGCCCACCATCTCTCGCAAGCCCGCCATCCCGAAGTCGTCAGTCTTCGGAGCAAATCGGAGCTGAGTGTCACCATCCGGCCATGCCGCCTAAAAAAGTCTCGCTGCCACCAAATCCACCGGCGGACCCATCGCAAAACATTCCGCTACAATACACGACATTCTTCTCGGTAGCGCCTCTCAACGCCAAAAACGTTTCGTCGTCTTATCTCAAGACAGAAGCGCAGACATGGATTTCTCGATCCCAAGCAGCCGTCCAGTCGCAGGGGAGCACCAAGAAGAGGAGGCTCGACGTTCTCAAAGATGGCGCAGATGCTGCAGACGCTAGCGTCAATGTGGACGAGGACGACAATCTCGACGCGGATGAGGGAGAGAGCGAAGCAGCCGAAAATACACCTGCTCATCGAACCATCGTCATTCATCCTGGCTCGGAGAACCTGCGACTAGGCCGAGCTACCACCCTCTTTCCCATCTCATTACCAAATGTGATTGCTCGTCGAGCAAAGAGAGCGGCTCTGCCCTCTTCGGTCACCAGCGCAGCAGAGGCGAACTTCACAAGCTCCAACCATGAGGATGTCGAAATGACCGACAAGCAGGATCTCGAGGCAGCGGACGCAGAGGAGGAGGAGGCTGCAAAGTCCTTACGAAAGAACCCAAGACGGTCAGCCGCCAACGGGTCATGGTCGGAAAAGCCATCAACAAGCACCTCATCTGCTGCCCGAGAGTCCTCTGTCAGCTCCAGTGAATTGCTCAACGAAGGAATCGAAGCAATCCGGAACGATCTGCGTGCTATCATGCGTCAGGAGAAGCTTCGATCCGTGGGCAACGCCAAAAACCTCGCTGCCAACTACAACGACAGCTCGCAGCCAGAGGACGTGCCCGAGCACAACGACCTGTTCGGCCTCGAATGGACCGACGAAGATGCCCAAGGCGACAATGACGTGCTCGTGGGCGAGCAGGCACTCCGTCTCACATCCTTCTCGCAACCCAGGACAGCAGAGCCAAAACAACAGCAGCATAGACGTCAGCAGCAGCAACAGCAGGCTTCAGCTGTCAAGGTATACTCACCGCCGGACTCGGACAGACCTTGGAAGCTCTTCCGTCCGTTCAAGCGTGGCACCCTCGATCTGAATGCCTACGAGGAGCACTATGGCCCTTCTGCCGCCGTGCAAGCCCTGCTCGGAGACGTACGCACCATCTTGGAACACGCCATCACATCTCCGCCCGAAGACACGACAGCGAGGCAAGAGACGGGCAAAATCACCCCCATTGGACTCGGCATTCCACGCGAAGAGTTCAGCAGCTGCACCGCCATCCTCATCATCCCCGACCTCTTTTGCAAGTCGGACATCAAAGCGCTCGTCGAGCTGTTGTTGGTCGATATGGGCTTTGCGCAGGCGTGCATCCAGCAAGAAAGCGTCTGCGCTACATTCGGCGCTGGTCTCTCATCTGGCTGTGTGGTGGATATGGGCTCGGAAAAGATCTCGATCTCGTGTGTCGAGGAAGGCCTCATTCTTCCGGAAACGCGTATCCAGCTCGCATACGGAGGCAACGACCTCAGCCGCTTCTTGGCCGAGCTTTTCTTGCGTGCCAAGTTCCCCTATCGCGAGTTGGATTACCGTTCAAGCATCGCAGACAGCATGCTGATCGACGAGCTCAAGCGCAGGCTTGTTACGCTCAACCCAGGTGATGTGGGTCTCAACATCCACGATTTCTACCTTCGCTTGCCATCGAGGCCAACGATGAAGTATCTGTTCAGGACGTATGACGAGCTGATCATGGGCCCCATGAGCTTGTTCGACCCGGCGGTGTTCGACTTGGATGGCAAACCGAGGATCAAGGGCAAAGCGGATGTCCCGTCGAAGGACGACGAAGGGCAGGATGAGGGTATTGCGGAGGACTTGACCGAACTGAGTGTGCTGCATGGACTGGATGTCCCCGTAACGGGCGCCATGACGTCGTGCGTCAAGCACCTGCTGCCTCCGCCGCCAGAACCTGCAGCACAATCAGCTGCTACATCAACGGCGGCAGCGGCAACAGCGACCGGCACGAACACCCCTGGTATAGACACGGGCGCTCCCGGATCCGAGATTGGAACACCGGCTCCACCTGGCGATGTAAAGGGCAAGACTGATACTGGCAGCGCCATGCCTTCTCGAGCGGCGTCGCCAATAGCGGGGGCAAAAGCAGAGGCTGGCGGCGCAGATGGCAGCGTCCTCCCTTCCGCCGATGCATCGGCTCGACCCTCTCCCACACCTCAGCCATCGACCGCCGGCGGTGTTGCTGCTGGCACAGCCGAAGACTCGGAACCACCCATACCACCAGCAGGTCCGACAATCGACATCCCTTACGAGGCGTCCAAAACCCCTCTCGACCAAGCGATCCTCAATTCGCTGCTCACCTCGATCGGCCAAGTCGGTCCTGCTGGTGACGAGCGATTGCGGAAGATGTCGAACAACATCCTCTGCGTCGGTGGCACCGCTCGCATTCCAGGTTTGGGTGCTGCACTGGAAGCTAGGCTTTCTGCGATGCTGGGGAACCATTTCCACTTGACCACAGGCGATGCCAACAATGCGCCCAAAGTGACGGTGGTTCCGCCGCCTAGGGATATGGATCCGCAGGTGTTGGGGTGGAAGGGCATGAGCGTCTTTGCCCGGTTGGAGGCTGCGTCGCAAGAGCTGTGTTTGAGGCGGGAGGATTGGCTGCTGTTCGGTTGGAGGGCGTTGAGGGAGAAGACGCTGTTCTTGTGAGAGTGTGTACTGTCAGAGTGATGTGATTGTGATGTAATAGTATCGGTTCGTTGATCAAGAGCATGTGTTATGCTGAGCGAATGATATACATACAGAGTTGCTGCGTTGATTGAGAGGCCGTTGAGAAAAGGCAAAGGCAGCTTTTTTGACGCACGGTTCGCGCATTTTGTTTCTATTATTGGACCCTGTTTTTCCTCATCTTTTCAACACCATCATCTTGTGCTCTCTCTCTCTCTCTCTCTCTCTCTCTCTCTCTCCCTCTCTCTCCCTCTCTCTCTGCACACAATCCTTCGCAATGGACAATCCGCAGTCGTCCGCTAGCACAAACTTTGACCCGTATGCCGTAGCACCAGCCTTCGCGCGTCCATCGTACGCCGACCCTCCTCCGCCGCCGCAGCAACAGGTCCAACCTTCGGCATCATCCTCCTCTACCTGTACCACCTCGAACCCCTCCCAGAAGCACCAGCAAATCCTCTCCGCCTTGACCGACCCATCCCTCATGGGCGAACTACCCACCACCGACCCTCTCTCTATACTACTCCAAAAGCATCTTCCACCGCACATCCGACCTCCGCGTGACCTTTCCGGCACTTGGCACACCTTTGGCGCCTCCGCACCGTCCAATGAAATCCCGGATCCATTCTCCGCCGATACCGCCCCTCTCTCCACCGAAATGATCGACGTCGAGAGCGTTCGTAAAGCCGCTGCGTCCAATTCGTGGCGCAAAATAGCGAGTTTGGCACGGATCAAGGTTGAACAGTATTCTTCGCCTCAATTGATCGATGCGGGAGATCCATTGGGAGAAGTCTTGCAATGGTGGAGTATCCGGCTGTACGCGTTGACGAGGTTGAAGCTATACTCGTTGTTACGCACCGAGTTGGGCTCCATCTGTCAAGTCTTGGAAGCCGAAGAGGTGGATGTGGATATACCGTTCACGTTACAGGTGTTGAAGGCGACCGAACCAAAGTTTAGAGGCGACCTCACCTCGACGCTCGAGCAGTATACAAGTCTGATACGGCTATGTAAGCGGCGTATGCGCGAGATAGCGGATGAGAGGCAGAGGTGGAGAGGTAGAGCCGAGAGAGTAGGGTTCATGTTGGCGTTTGCTTTGGCTGAGGCCAAAGATTATGCTGGGGCGATTGAGCTTGTGGCGCCTTTGGTAGAAGGGTGTTTGGCAGCGCAAGGAGAGAGGTTGGAGGATAGGGTACATCTGATCATCGTAGCTAGTCGACTCTGGATTCAGGCAGGCGACCTATCGACAGCTGCCTCGCTGCTCGATCGCGCTTCAACGCTGGTTCCCCCCGACTCCCCCCTCCGAATTGAAATCACCCACACACACAGCCTGATTAACACCATCTCTTCCAACCCTACCACCTCTACCACCGACACACGCACATCGCACCTCAACGCCGCGATCGCAGCCTTCTACAGCGCACACCTCGACTCGGCAATACATCAGCTCGAAAGCGTCATGAAAGCAGAACCACACATGGTTGCAGGCACCGACGCGGTGGTGTTCAACCTAGTGACGCTGTACGAGTTGGGCAAAGGCGGCGAGAGGCAGGTGGTGGAGAGCAAACGAGACGTGTTGGCAAAGGTGGCAAGGTGGGCGGGTGAGCCGGGAGTTGGAGCGTCGAGTTTCAAGCTGTAAGACCGGAAGTGCAAGAGTCGCTCGAAATGTTGCAATGTTGCTTGAAGTTGCGAAACAGAACCAGAGTGCAGTACAGTACAAATACAAAGACGAGTCGATATCTTGAAGCCTTTTTGCGCTATTCAATCTAGCTTCTCCACTGATCACATCCACAGCGAGCAGGCAAAAGCGCAGAGTCAGTGGGACCATCCAACAAAACGAAGTGCAACTCCGACATGCCAACAACTTACGTTGATCCAACCGCGCAAGAACAACATGCTTTGAAGTCTCCTCGATCTCGCCTGCTAAGAAGACCTCGTCCAAGATCGCATACACTTTGTAAAAGTTGAACACGAGATCCAGCTCGCATACGTTGCCGAAGAAAGCATCTGTTTTTTTTTTCGCACGGCCAAAAACGAACCGTCAGTGAATGGCTGTCAACGGTGGGAAAGGAAAGAGACAATGCGGACGTACCTAGAACCTCGACAAAGAGATGTATCGCTTCCAAGTATGCGAGTTCGTTATCGTTGGCATCGACACATACGCAAAAGAAGAGACCGGCATATCGACGGTAAACAAGCTTGTAGTTTCGAAACTGGTTTACAAAACGCAGGATAAGATGTCAGTTGTCGTCCGCCGAGATGGACTTGGGAGGGAGGAAGGGGGAACAAGCTTACCTCGACAAAGTTGCTCTGGTATTTTTGATCTCTAGGCGCGATAAGGCGATGCACTTCGCCTCGTAGACGGATCTTTTCCTCATCGTCATAGGGTACGTAGAATTTGGAGAGTCGTGTTTTGCCTTGTCGGTTTTGGACGAGGATGAAGCGGATCATTTCGACCTGTGTTGGCCTGCTGGTTGTGGCGATGCGTGATGCACGACGTTAGCCCGGATGATTGGTCGGATTGGATGCTGATGTGCTGTGTTTGGCGAGGGGTATGGTAGTGAAAGGAAGGTGGATGATTGACACAAAGGGAAGCAGGTGGACCGTCGAAATGATGGAAGAGAAAGGACCCTGAATTGCGGGCAAAGTGTCCGTGCATCACTCACAGCTCAACAACGCGAATCGGCCGGTAAGCGTATGATGCTAGCGGTGCAATTAGTGCAAGAAGGCGTCCGTGATGAGGTGGAGCCCAATTTTGAGACATGCAACAACTCACACTTTGCTCTACATTCCTCTCTCTGTCCCTCTCGCTCGTATCCTTCTTGTCAACCTTTGCTCCACGGCGATCACCTCACCACCTCCTTAGGTTTGATCAACAAGCACCGATCTAGGTCTAGCTCAAGCCTTTGCGCTTTCTGCAACGTAGCGCTGGTTCGCTTCCCCCCTCTCTCCATAGCTTCGTCAAGATGAACGCACCACCACCACAACAAGGCCCTCCGGCACCCACACCCGAACAGCTCGCCATCACCGATGCTGAATTCCAACAGGTTCCTCTGGCACTCGATCCCGAAACATCAACGCTGCGCACACCCGTCCCCGACCTCGACCTCACGGTGCTCAACGCGCTGATTCGCTCCATCCAAGGTCTACCTCCCAACGTTGCGTTCCCACCTCCACCCAACGCCATCGCCCCGCAACGATCGATGGCGATTAACCAGGCCAAAGAGCAGGGCAACACCGCGTACCGAAACAAGGACTGGGCAGAAGCGGTCAAGATGTACACACTGGCCATCGACGTGGCTGCGTCTCGACCGTTGTGGGAAGCGAATCAGGTGGCGAGGGATGAGTTGAGTTTGTGTCTGGCCAACAGATCGGCGGCGTTTGCCAGTTGCCAGGATTGGATCGGCGCGCTGTGTGATGCGGAAGCGGTGACCAAGTTGAAGAAACCGTGGGCCAAGGGCCACTATCGCAAAGGCAAAGCGCTGGTGGGGCTGGAAAGGTGGAAAGAGGCCAGAGAGGCGTTTGAGTTGGGGTTGCAGTTTGATCCGGAAAACAAGGATCTCAAGGCGGCGTTGGACGAATTGCCCGTCGGCAAGAATCAGCTTTGAAGCGCAGTCAGAGAAGAAAGAAAGAAAGCTCGAGCTTGATCGCCGAGATGTTTTGTACTTTTATCGTCATGTCGTGATTCAATTGAAATGCGTTCACACACACAAAGTCTTTTTCTCGTTTGCTCATGTTTCGGTTGGGTCGCTGTGCGGTTTGGAAAGCTCGGAATGCAGCCGATGCCGTGCAGAGCGTGTGTATGTGTGATCAGCTTTCGGAATCTGTGCCGCTAGTGTGTCGGCCCATCCGACGCTCAGCCAGGCGGGCTCTCTCGACACCGTTGAGATGGCAAGCGTGTCACCTTCTGGCATGTGATGCCCCCAATTTTTGATTGATTCACTCGTGGCAAAAGGCTTGAATCGGGTTTGATTGCGACGAGTCATGGAGCAAAGAAGAAGAACAGGCAAGCGACCGCAAATGACTCATGGCAAGGCGAGCGTCTAGGAGGACGACTCCTGCGAGTTGCTTCCACCATGGTATGGGTGGTCGACCAAGTTGAACCAAGGAAGCGTGCCTGTTCGACCAAGGAAGACTTGTCAGCAAATACCCCCTCTCAACCGCACTGATCCACATGCCTGTTTGCATGCAACACTTACTAAACTTCAACTGCGAAAAGGCGCTGTTCCTGTGCGCCACACCCTGCATGTATGGAGTCAGATCGCTCTTGCTAGGATCCGTACCGGGAGGCTTGATGCCTGCATCGATCGCCGCCTGGTTCGCTGCCTGCTCCAACTCGTTCTCCCTCCAACCCCAGAAGCGGAACGACGATCGCTGATACGCAAACAGGAAGCCGCCGCACAGTCCAAGGAAAGTGGACAGTCGCAAAGCACTGCCCATTCCGCGTTTGGGTCTTGTCGGATCAAACATCTCCATCAGGTAGATGGCCGAAGGAAACGCGGCCGTAGCCCCTGCCATGGCGACATAGTCCGATCCGCGGAAGCTGCGCACCACGCGCGAAAAGTGCGGATCCGCATCGATCACCGGGTATGGCGTGTCGAGTTGCTTGACGGCTGTTGCGTGTATTTCGACCATGGCAGAGTGAAATCGAAAGTCAGTCGACATGTTCGGCATCATGATCGATTCGCGAGACCGTCTGCAGAGCTGTTTCGAGTTGCGCGTGCGACAGCACGGTCGGGCCAGCTGCGATATGTCCTGGCAATACTTACGCATCTTGTGTGTGTGTGTGTGTGTGTACGTGTGTGTGTATGAAATGTATGTAAGTGGATCGATGGTCTGAAGCGGTGTTGGTCGACGACGATGATGAGCAGCAACGACGACCAAATCTACCCAATTTGGCAGCCGCCCGCAACAGCAGCGACTATTTCCAATCCGACCTTGTCGCACGGAATTTCCTTCTGGCGTTCCTCAAGGCAAAGAGTCATGCTGAGTCAGCAATGCAAGAAAAGGGTTCGTCGGAAGAAATTGTCGAAGAAAAGTGGAGTAAAACTCAGCTTTTCCTCTGCGACACTTCGAGTTCTTCTCAAACATCATCTTTGTATACAAGCAGCAGCTAACCATTGCCCCGACCTGTTTTCTAAACAGAATGCTCGCTCGAGCTTCAAGATGGTCTGCCGCACGTGCATCGACCAGCCTCTCAGCAGCAGCAACCACGAGTTGCCATGCCGCTTCCGCTTCATGCTCGGCCGTCCACATTGCACCGCACACCACTCCTAGACAATCTCAGACTGCCACTGGTGTCCGTCTTCTCTCCCTGTCTTCGACAACAGCACTACCACGCCAGCTTCCTCGTCGACAAGTACAACAGGACGAAGAGCTTGACGAGTCTGATTCGCGCTTTGCGACTCAAAGTCATGTCAGCGATGAGCTCAGTGGCACCGATCCTTCCATCCCTTGGTTCCTGCAGACCGAAACAATAGATGCACCACCAACAGACGCTCACACGGATCCATCCAAAACGATACAGCCAGACGCATCCGTTGCTCAACATTCTTTCTCCTACGTTCCAGCCACACCCAAAGTGGACGAACCAAACGCTATCGCCAAACTCAAATCACATCTCCTCGCCGGTCCTTCTGCCAACTTGATAGCTAGGCCTAGCGAAGAGGACGACCAACTCACGCCCGTCACCTTGATTCATCCAGCATCGCTCTCCAAAGATCCCAGCTCCGATGCCTACGGAAGCAACGACTGGATCGTCGTCGTCCAAGTCAAAAGCAGTGCAGCCGGCAGCGTCCGCAGAGTTGCGCTCGATGTGGGTCGATTCCTCAAGCACCAACGACCCCCAGCTATGGAAGCGGAGCTCGACTTGGACGAATTTCTGGGCCCAGGTCTCTCTGCTCCACGCTACACCAAGCCGGCGGCGCCCAAATCAGCCACAACGCCAACCCCGGCAGCCTCACCTCGTCCCAAGGGCATGTCTCGGATCGAACACGAGCTCGGTAAGAGCCTTCCCGACTGGGCTGTCCACCGTATCGCTCTGCAGAGGAAGTTTCCCGATGGCTGGAGGCCACCCAAAATCCTGTCGAGAGAAGCGCAGGAAGGTATCCGCCTGTTGCATTCGTCCGATCCCGAACAGTTCGACGTCGTAGAGCTCAGCAATCGCTTCCGCGTGTCCACCGAAAGCATCCGACGAATCCTTCGTTCGGGCAAATGGGCTGTTCCAGGTCAAGTCAGGAGCCGACAAGACCGACGAGCTGCCGAACGAGCTGCAGAACGTGAGTCTTTCGAGCTCGCCGAGATCCGACGTCTTCAGGAAGAAGACAGCGAACTGGTGCAAGACGGTGAATCGCCTACCATCGAAGAAGATGAGCTTTTGGATGACGACATCCTCCAAGACGATGGTGTTCCAGGTATTCAGCCGGTACGTTACGAAGGTCTGGTCATGTCTGCGTCCGACGCTTCCGCCCTTGGTGTCACGAGCAAGAGCAAGACAGGCGGCAAGAAGGGCGATGGCAATTGGTGTCTCGTCGATGCGGACTGGTGCATGGTCCATGTCATGACGGAACAGGCTCGGTTTCAGTACGACATTGAAGGTATCTGGCGCGAGCTCGAGGTTGGCAAGACAACAAAGCTCAAGCCATGGGAGCAGAATCCAGTGTCGTCGTCTTCGTTTGGCAGCTCATTTGCCGCCGCCGAATCGAGACCCTCCAGGCCAAGGACCAAGAGAGACATGTTTGGAGAAAATCTGAGCAATCGGAAGCGCAACAATGGCGCTGCTATGGGAAGCGCAGGACTCAAGTTTGGCAGTTCGAGCAGGAACTTGTCCACCACTGCCAAGTGCGCTGCTGCGACATCACCTTCCTCAACCGCTGCTGGCGCTGTGGTGCCCGAAAGCCTCGGCCAGCTGCTCTCTCGCGTACACTCCACCTTTGAATCCAGCGCCACCGATCCCGTCCCCGTCCCCGTCTCCGTCAAAGGCTGGCTTCGCTCCACGCGCAAGCAAAAGTCCATCACGTTTCTCGAAGTCTCGGACGGCTCTCTCGGCGGCTCTCGCTCGCTCCAAGCCGTCATCCGCAGCTCCAAGGACTCGCCTTCCTCCGACATCGACCGTCTGGCCGGTCTCACCGTCGGCACCGCTCTCCGGCTCACCGGACACCTCAAACCGGGACGAGGCAGCAAGCGTGGACAAGAGATCGAACTCGAAGTCTCTTCCGTACAAGTGCTATCTCACTGCGATCTCAGCTATCCCTTGGCAGCAGTGCAGATGCAACACAATAGCACAGCGGTCGAAGGCGGCGGGTATTCGGCCTCGCTGGCCGAGCGTCGGAATCCACACCTTCTGGGTCGGCTGCCTAGGTCTGCGGCTGTAGCAAGGACGCGACAACGACTGGAAGACGGCATGTCTTTGTTCCTGACGCAGAACGACTTTGTCAAAGTCGCGTGTCCTATTCTCACCTCGAGCGACTGCGAAGGTGCGGGCGAGGTGTTTCAAGTTGGCGCGGACAGCGATGTCTCGCGATCGCAGCCGTTGTCTTCGTTCTGGTCTGGATCAGCGGCGTACCTGACCGTTTCTTCGCAGTTGCATCTGGAAGCGGCAGGGTTGGGGTTGGGTCGGGTGTGGACATTGAACCCGGCCTTTCGGGCCGAGGGGAGTGCGACGAATCGCCACCTCGCCGAGTTTTGGATGTTGGAGGTCGAAATGTATTTTACGGATTTGGCGGGCATCTTGGATGTGACGGAGGGGATGGTTCGAAGTGCTATTCGGACGGCGTTGGAAGGTAGGGAAGATATGGGCTTGTTGGGGGACGACGAGCATCTGGCAATGTTGAGAGAGGTGGGTGAGGGTGGAGAGGCGTGGCGGAGGATTACGTATCATCAGGCGTTTGATTTGCTATCCACCGCGGAGGAAGGAACCTTCCAAGTGCAACCGGACATTGACGTTGGACTAGCAAGCGAACACGAACGCTGGCTAGCCGCGCGACTCGGACCGGTGTTCGTCACGCACTACCCTCTCACCCAAAAGGCGTTCTACATGAAACGCTGCGACACGTCGCCCACGCTCGTCGAGTGTTTTGACCTGCTCATCCCTTCGCTCGGCGAGCTGGTCGGCGGCTCGGTTCGCGAGCATCGACCGTCGCAGTTGCAACAGAACCTGCACGATCTCGGCAGCGATCCGGCGATCCATACGAAACTCGGATGGTATCTGGACGATCTGAAAAAGTTTGGCGGCAGCGTTCAACATGCTGGATTCGGATTGGGCTTGGAACGGCTGCTGGCATGGGTGAGTAGTACGGCGAGCGTCAAGGATGTTGTGCCGTTTCCGAGGGTTAAGGGTCCGATTCGGTTCTAGCAGGCGACGACGGGGGCGTTCGAAGGAAGCCGCTCTGTTGGAGCTGGGTTGTAGCGTAGGCTGTGGTAAGTTAAATGGATCATCCATGTTTGTCTTGTTTTTAGCCATCGAGCGACTTCAGTTAGACCATCAAGGAAACGGGAGATTCTTGGCGATTCGTCCTTCTCTCTTCTCTCTGGGTGTGTGCGGGTTTGTGTGATGCGCAAAAGCAAATGTCATTCTCGAGGATTGCAAGCCAGAAACCACAGCCAAAACAGCCATGGAAAAAAAGGATGGCCAGCTTCTGTATGCATTCGTCAACGATCGGGTGCCAGAAAAAAAACCCTTTTCTCAACCCTCCCCTTCCACCTCATCCCCTCGCTTCTGCTCCAACCTCCTCTCGGCCCTCCTCTTACCCGTCCCCTCGGCCCACCTCCTATTCTTCACCTCGTACGGTTCCTCCCTCTGCCGCTGTTTCAGCGGTACGTAGTTGGCCGCTCCCCTCGCGGTACCGTTACCTAATGGGATCACATTACTCTTGTCCCCCTCCTTGTCCTCCACTCGATCCTCCACCTCGCTCTTGGCAAGACAGGGATAGCTGGCGTGGTCAAACTCGGTGCGACTCGGCAGCGTTGCCGTGGACGTCGAGGGCGAAGCCAGTACAAAGTGTCGCCAGAGTTGGGTGCTGATCGAGTGCTGGGTCCACATCTTGTGGATTCTGAGCAACGCGTGGCTTGCGGTGGTTTGATTTTCCAACTCTTGACGGGCCGTGATGGCGGATAGTGCACCGTCGTAGGTTCCGACGCGCCATTCGACGTCGGTGGGGAGAAATCCACATTCCCACAGCACAAGAGGTCGGTCGGCGGCCATTTCGTAATTGGGTTTGGTGGTGTAGACTTCGAGGTCGGCGTCGGAGGTGGCAAAGTCGGAAGGGGATGTGGAGAGCGCTGAGTGGATCCACATGGGTAGACCTTCGGGTACGCTACTAGTAGAGGGGGAAGTTGCGTTGACGGGCAACCACCACTGTACACCTCTTTGGCCGCCGTGCTGTTGGGCAGCAAGACGCATCTGCACCCGGTCCGCCGCAATCTGCCCGGACTCGGTGTTCATCAGCTCCTCCACCACCGAAGCATGTTCCAGTCGGGCTCCGACGAGAAAGAGGATGGCCATGATGTTGCGAACCTGGTGGTAGAGGAACGCTGTACCGCGCAGGTTGAGGACGTACATGTGTTCCTCGCCGTCCGCCTCTGCAACCCCGTCCGGTATCGGTCGGCTCGTGCAAGGCCAATGTGAGGTGACCCGATCGATACTTACCCCGTCGATCCTCCTTCGGTAGTTGGTGATCTGTTTGGACGCATCCACCTTGCACAGGTTCCGGAAATCATGCTCGCCCAACAGCCGGCGTGCTGCGTCGCGCATGGCTTCGATGTCCAAGCGCGTCGCTGCTGCGTCTTGCGAGCCCACAGCAGCGGCGTCCGCGCCAGAGGTGGTGGGCGGGAAGAAGCTTCTAGGCGGTCCAGCGAGGAAGAAATACTTGTAGTGTCTATACACGCAATCGAATCTCGACGAAAAGCCGCTGCGGACGGGCGACCATGCCTGGATGCGGATCGTTGGCGGTAGGATCCGGTTGAGGATTGAGACGTAGGGCAGTTCGTCCGACTCCAACTTGGCGTTTCTTCGCCCCTGTAGCGCTGCCCATTCTTCGTCTGACGGCTTGGAGATGGGTGACGAGGCATACTCTTGCATCTGTTGCATACGCTCATCCCATTGGTTGAGCCGCTTACTCCTCACCCAGAGCGCCACGACCTGACCGGCTGCAGAAACGCCTCGATCCGTGCGTCCGCATCTGCTGAATCCTGCGCCGTCCATGCCCAAAGCCGGGTCGACCAGCCGCGCCGTACACATGGCGTCCCACAGCACACCTTCGACGGTTGGCAGCGTGCTTCCCGACCCTCCTACCGCGTTTTGAGCAGCTAGGCCCGAGTACCCCGCTCCGTCGTACGCAAACCGCAGCGCGATCTTTCGACATGGCGAAGCGGCAAAGTCAAACTGTTTGGGTTGCTTCGGTGGCCTTGGCTGTTTGGGCTTTTCTGTCTTCCCACCCGCCGCCGATCCACCCTTTGTCGGCTCCGGTTCGCTGGCAGCAGTTCGAGCTACATGAGCCTCGGTATCGATTCTGGCCTGTGTAGCCCGCAGCAAGGTGGTTTGAGCTTCAAGTTCGGCAATACGCGAGAGGAGCGACTCTTTGGTCCAGTCGCGATAGCGTTCTTTGGCTTCCATCTTGCGTTGCCAGGTTCGGGAGAGGGTGTCTGCACGGGGTGTGCAGCGGCTGGTGTGGATGGTTCGCGCCGCTGATAAGGAACAACGTTCGAGCAGAGGTTGTGCAATCCGAATATGTGCCATGCAGAGAGTGAGATGGCCGATGAAATGAGACTGGTGACGGCCAGTGAAGGGTGACGAGGTGAACGGATGGCGTGAGAAGATAGAAGAGGAGCAAAAAAGTGTGGAGGAAGAAAAGCGCAAAACCACCAAAAAAAATGGCCGTCCGAAATCCGAGCCTTGTACAGTATCGAGGAGGAACAAGCATTTCAACAGCGACACTTTGTGTGTTGATTGCCGCTCCCAACGACATTCTCATCAATGCATCGAGTTCAACACAGTCAACTCATGTAAAGTATGCTTTTCCTATTGTCCTTTACTTCTCTCACGAGTGTGTCAGATGATCGACTACAAGCACGCCATCGCTCTCTGCAAACGGATACGAGTAGCTACTGAGGAACTGCTTGACGAATCCCGCCACTTTGACCCTCCTCTTGTCTGTCTCTTTGCTGCTATGCTTCGCCTTTCCAATGGCCAGATATGCCAACCCTTGCACGCCCTCCGCTTCCAATCCGAGCAAAAACTCCTCGGTCAACTCAACCGCTTCCTTTGCATGCAAACCGTGCAGATCCAAAAGACACTCTGTTCGCTCGTCGATCGACAAATTGGCGGTGATGGATGCAGCCTGGCTGCCTTGAAGCGCTCCTGGTCGTACAGCGCCAAGACAGAGCCCGAGACCGCCACCCACAATCTTGCCGCGCAAGTTTCGTGCGCCAGCCTCGTTACTCTGGCTCGACGCGTTGGAGCCCGATGCATTCGGATCGTTGAGGCGGGAACGCAGCTCGAGCATCCGCTCCTTGACAATGGCGTGAGCTGCAGTGCGCGATTCGTCCTCGTATTGATGATTGAGCGACGAAGCTTCCTTGCTGAACTTTTTGGCTGAAGCAACATCGCCTCTTCGATACGCTTCTGAAGCTCGGGCGAGCAGCTTGTTGCGTTGCTCTGCAAGCGTAAGGGCGTCGCCTCGATGCGTCTGGTATGTCTCGGCCGCACTGCTTCCTGTCAATAGCGTTGGCAGCAGAGCCGAGGGGCGTAGAGGCAGTCGCGCTGAGGCGCGTGGGCCAGCAGCGGCACCCTTGCCAGACGCCTTGGTATCGACCGTGCTCGCGCCCGGTTGCGAACGAATCGGTGCCGCTTTCGAGTGGATGCTGATGACACTCTGTCCGTCGCTTTGCGCCTTGGTTGCAGCATCCATTGGCGCCCTCTTCTGTACGGTCGAAGCCCATCTGTTCCTGGATGCATCTGCACCTCCTCCCAACGTGGCAGCGTACGAGGTCTTGGACGGACTGTGCTTGGCTCCCGCACCGAGCGACGGAAAGTCGTCCTTGGCTCCATGCGATGCTTGAGTCGCTCCGTAGGCATCGGTGGTCTCGGATGTTGGTGTGCCCTGCTGCGGGATGCTGCCATCGTTGACTTGCAAACCTGAAACAATGCCAGTGGCAAGTTGATTGAGCGCGTCAAAATCATGCAGGAAATTGCATGGATTGTGGGCGCAGTGTCCCTTGAGCCAGTACCGGCAGACAGCGCGATTGTCCAAGTCATGTGAGAAGCGGCAATCGCTTCGTCGACACTCTCCAGCCATAAAATACCGACAGACGCGTGAGCCGCCTGCACCGGCTCCGGGCTGCGGCGAAGCTGCTTCGAGTCGCGGCGTCAACTGCGAGGAACCCGATCGGGACAGCGCCGGACGCTGACCGCGAGAGGCAGCAAGACCGAGAGCCTCCCGAGACATGACGTTGACACCTGCCTTGACACCGGCGGTAGCTGGCAATGGCGCAGGTGCAAAACGAGGAGAGCTGATGGACGACTGGCCAGGCAGCAGACGTGGTGCAGACGGCCCACTGGACAGCATCGACCGCGTGCCGTCGCCAAGAGGCTTGCCGTCGTTTTCCCAGATGGCATTGAGGGTCTTTTCGACGTCGTAGTTGTGCAGTACGAGCGCCTCGTCGACCTGTTCTGGGCTCCATTCGGACGAGCCAGCTTTTGTGCCCGTGACAAGGATAGAGTAGAGCATGTCGAATGGCGTGAGGGGCGCTGTTGGTTCTGGGCCCGAGAGGTCAGGTTCGGACGAATCAAAAGCAGCGCTGGGGCCAGAAGCGGGCCAGCTGCTCTTGTACGGGTGTTCAGCGCCATTGGAATTTGCAGATGTCCAACCAGCATCAGGATCGTAGGTAGTGAGTCCGGCAAAGCTGAGAGGCTGTTGTTGCGCAGGCTTTATGGTGCCAAAGGGCGAAAACTCGTCATCGTCGTCGTCACCGGCACCTGCGTGACTCTTGTTTGCCAAGGCTAGGTTAGTGCTGCTAGCGTTGGAGCTTGGGCGGCGTACAAGGTGGGGTGCGGGTCGGTTGGGAGTGAATGCGGCAGCTGCAGCAGCGGCAGAGCTGGTGGAGGAGCCTGTGCGTGGCTTGAACTCTGTGGCTGCAATGTTGAGCTTGGGCGAGCCAAAGGGTGAAGGCGATGCAGGTCGGCTTGCAGAGCTGCCAATGACACCGGGAGGAAGCGACGACATGGGTGAGGCGGCGGTAGCGGCAGCACCGTTGGACGAAGCCAGGCTGGTGGTGGATAGATTGGAGAGGGTACGGTTCCATGGCTTTGGTGAAGCGCGTGGTGATCCGGAGCCGATGACGCCCGGATGTGGGCGCGGGCTAGCAGCGGAGTTGGCAGTGGCAGAGGGCCAGACAGGACTGGTGGTGGAAGCGAGAGAAGCCAGAGCACTGGAACCTAGATGCGGAGAGGTGGGTCTGTGAGCAGCGGCAAAGGCGGAGGGGGTAAGATCGGTGGGAGTGCCAGCTAAGGAGGATGCAGGCGAAAAGGATGGCCTGGAGGGAGTCCATGGGCGGGAGGTGGAGAAAGAGCGGATGCTGGCAGGCCGACGGACGGGTGACTGGTTGGGATTAGGTGAGAATTGAACACCAGTGGGGAGGAGGTCCTCGCGATGACGATGCATGAGGTCGAGGACAAGATTGTCTATGCGTGCGGAAGGCGAGGGAACCCCCTCAATGGCGCAGAGTGCGTTTGCGAGCGTGGATCTCACCTTGTCGATGCGTTCTTCCTCGTCGAGATGGTGGTCGTTGAGCATGGCGAGGATGTCGGCAGCATAGTCGGGAGTGGGAGCCGAGGTGGAAGTTCTGCGACTGCTGGAGGATGAAAAGGATCGATGATGAGAGAGAGCCTGTAGCGACAACTGCTGTGCCTTGAACGAAGAAGAGAGAGGCGGAGATGTGGCTATGGATGACGTGTCATCTTGGTCGGCATCAGCCTCGACATCGTGGGTGTTTAGGTCGTCTTGGCCGTACTCTGCCCGCGACAAGAGGGTGGAGGGTAGGTAGGCGTCGTAGCCGGATGCATCTCTGTCGGCAGTACCATCTTCAGAGGCTGAAGCGGATGCTGATGAAGAGAGCGAAGATGGTTTATGAGGCTTGAAAGCGGCGGTGAGGAGGGGAGCTGCACCGAGGGATGTAGCGACGGACGAAGCGGCAGAAGAAGCGGCGGTGTTGGCGGTAGCTGTGGTTGAGCTGGACGAGAAGGATTGGGGATTGTTGTGGGAAGCGTTCTTTGTGGTAAAGAGAGAGTCGAGGAATGATTTGGCATGACTGCCCGTGGCCTGTTTGGTGAACGACATGGTTGAGCCCAGCGGTATGTGAGAGGTTGACTCGATGTCAAAGAGCGCCACCTATCATGCGATGAAATGGGGTTGATCAAGGGTGCCGGAGTCGATGGCGTGGACGAGTGTGGATGGAAGAAGGCTGCATCGCAATCAAGATGAGCGGGTTCCGCCTCCTTAGTGACGAGGCTGTACTGAAGTACGCTCGTATGCGACCCCTTTGGGAGCTGCTGAGCTGAGTCGGATCAAAGCCGATGATGATGACGGATGGATGGCGACAACAGAGAGAGGATACAATCCACAGTGGCGATACCAAAGAGAGAGAGAGAGAGAGAGAGGGTCCTGGCCGAAAAAACACAAAAATCCCAAAATCTCGCTTTTCCAGAGTAAATTTGCCCACAGACCACCTCGACTTTGCCTCTCGCTCTCTCTCTGTCTCTCTCTCTCTCTCTCTCTGTCTCTCTCTTGCTCAGTTGTCTAAGGCATTTATTTCAGGGGCACGCGGCACGTTTTTCTGGAATCACAAACTCCACCTCAGCCTCAGCCTCAGCTTCAGCTTCAGCTTCAGCCTCGCGTTTTGATGAAAAATGTTATGTCGACCTCTTACTACATTTGTCCGAATTTCGGCTCCGAAGAAAGGCGCGTTTTCGCACTGAGCAAGTCCGAGTTGGATTTCTTCTTGGGTGTGTGTGTCTTGCTAAAGGTGCGCTGTGTCCATCCTCTCTACCACCTCATCCACACTCCGCCTCTCAGGCCCACTTTGGCGCATCATGTCGTATTCGAACGGTACCAATGCTGCACCCGGCGCCAGCTCGTCAGCATCCAGCTCTCGCTCCAAACGTGAGCTCATCGACCGCGTCAGATATCCCAACCCCATTCCTGTGCCTCCTTACCCGCCAAAACTCGTCAAGATCCCCACAGAGCCGTCCAGATATGCCAACCCACACTTTGCCGATCGACTTGCCAGTCAGCTCCCCACCCCTATGCTTGTAGATGTCCATTCTGGTATGCCCATCGATCTCGCCAATTTCCAGAACTTGTGGGAAGGCGATCTCTCCGAAGTCGTTGTTCCTCCTTCCGCCCAAATCGACCCTCAAGACCTCGATGATGCAGACGCCTTCCTGCTCCAGGACTTTGCCACCAGCCTGCCTCCTGCAGCCACCTCCAGTGCAGCTTCAGGTGCTATCGGTCTCATCACCTCTTTGAAAGCTACCGACGATCCCGCCTCACAGCCAACCGTGCAAGCCGCCATCCAGCAGCGTCACACTCAATCCCTCGGTCCAGGTGCAAAGGCCACCCTCGCCGCAGACGACGTCACTTGGCTAAGAAGGACCGAATACCTCAGTGCACAGCAAAGAAACGCCCAGCAGCACGTTCACAAGCCCAAAGTCGCAGAGCGCATCGACGTTTCCAGGGAGGCCCAGCTTGCAAAGATCGAGAAATCTTTCATAGATGCCCAAAAGCCACTGTCCAGCCTCGTTCACCCGCACAAAAAGGGCGTCAAAGCAGAGCAGGTCTTCGACTTCCTCCCAGATCCCGAGACTTGGGCCACCGACTACCAGGTCGTCCGTTTCATCGACCACCCTGGTCGCATCATCAACGGTGTTCCCCAAAGCGATCCTCGTCTCGATGTCGCTCTCTTCCGTCCCGTTAATGCCGCAGACGGCGAACAACGCGTGTCTTACTATCTCCCTGCAGGTGAAGACATCTCTGAAGATCCCGACGCTCCCATGACGCTCATCGACAACCGCGAAATCGAGGACAACAACGCCCGCAGGTTGCGCAAGAGGAGAAGGACAGGCAAGTTCCCCGTCCCTCCTCAGGATGACGACGACAACGAAGATCAACCCGAGCACAAGCTGCTCAAGAAGGACTACGCAACACCCTTCAAGCTCTCGCGAGACTACGTGCCCAAAGATACTACAGAGAGCGCCCACGACGTCCTTCTCCTTACACTCGACGATGGCATCCCCGATCCCGACCCAGATGCCGACGTCGACCCCATCAAAGGTGTCAAGCCTGCCTCCTCCAACCCATCCGGCGACGATGACGACGACGATCTTTTTGGTGACGATGACGATGCAGACGCCCAAGATGGTGCTGCTGACAGTCAGCTCGACTCTACGCTTCCTCCCCAATCCGAATTCGAGCGTCAGAAGCGATCCCGAAGGTCCGCTGCTACCAAAGGCAAGGAGCGCAGCGAGCAACCCGAAGGCGAGGGCCTCACCAGCACCTCTCGGCCCAAGGCACGCGCCTACTACCACAAGGTCGGTATGCGATTCACCTTGCGTGTCTGGCGATCGAGGTTCGCAAACAACGAAAAGCTGCGCAACCGCGACCGAAGGTACCCCGGCAAATGGGACGCTATTGTCCTCTCCAACCGCGAGCTCCAGGACAGAGAACAACTTCGAAGGTTGCACTTGCGCAGTCAGGTCGACGATGTTGGAGAGCTTGACCCGTACGAGCCGGACGAGGAGGAATTGCAGGATGCTCTGCTTGAGCAAGAGGATGGTCAACCTGCAGCGAATGGTCCTGCACATGCTCAGATTAACCAAGCCGAACAAGGGCGAGATGGAAGCGTCGATGCAGACGGCGACGTCGACGGTGCTGACCGTAGTCGCCACAGCGAACGCGATGAGCAAGGCAATGACGACGCCGCCGAGGACGGTAGTGAAGACGATGAAGATGACGACGAGGACGACGATGAGGACGGCACAGTCGACGGTGACGAGGAGCTCGCTGCCCTTCGTGCCGAAGCCGGCGAAGCTGGTCAAGATCTCGATCAAGATGTTGAAGGCGGAGGACGACGATCTCGCAGTCGACGATCTGCTGCAGCCCCTTCCGAACATCAGGCCGATCGCCCATCAGCGGCAGTAGCCGCTGCCATGGACGAGGACGATGACGATTGAAATCCGCTTCACCGACATAGAATCTCAAACTCAATACATACGACATACGGACTTGCTTCACACTTTCGCGCTGGTCTGTGATGATAGTCAGGAGCACACAGTGATGCTTGGTGCAAGTATATTGAGATTGATCTTGACTCTTGGGCGAGCATAGAAGAAGTCCATCGGCGGAGGTGCTTGCCTCAGTCGAGACAATCCAACTCCTCCATGCGCAGGTAGTCCTCCACCGACGTATCAAGCGAAGCATCGGTGAGCACGTCCGGCATCACCTCTTCCCACAACGCTTCTTCGTCCTTGAACTCGACATCCACCGAGGATCCTTCCGCTCTCGTTCTCTGCCGAGTGGCAAGCTGCGCAGGCTGTGCTGCCAAACACTGACAAGGCGAGTAGAGAAACGTGTCGAATTGATCGCGTCCGGCCTTGTGTCGATACGGCGACGTGGTTGCAAAGTACGAAGAGTCGGAGGTGTCCGAGGTCAAGTCGATTGAGAAATCGGGTTCAGGGTCGGATGATGAGTCGTTGGAAATGTTCTCGACGCTACGATGGCTGACTTGCTGCTCCGCTCGCTCTGGCGTAAGACGAGGTGTAGAAGAGGTCGGGACCATGTCATTGTTCAAAAGGATTCCGCTAACAGCGGAAGTTGGCCACGTTGCTTCATCCGACGAAGCCGCAATTTCAACCTGACTTCTCTGACGATTCGATCTTGCATTGATGGATTCCCTTAAAGCCGCATACGCATCAGGAAACAGACGCATGTCGAGCGAAAGATAGTCCAGAATCTCGACTGCCTCTTCCAGTGTTGGTAGCGGCTCAATGTCGCTGGGCACAGCGCATCGTAGTCCGAATGCGGAATGTGAACCGCCATCGCGACGCAGCTGTCGCTCCTCCCACCGTTCGAGTGGCATCGAAAACAGAAGCAGGTTGTGCCTCTCTGCCAGTGCCAGACAGTCTAGGTACCATTCCGGCAACTCCGCTGCGGGTGCTGGTTGCTGGGCAGAGAGGTGTTGAGGTGCGGTGGATAGTTTCGCTGGGAGCTGCGGCTTAACTGTTTCGCTTGCTCGAAGGGACTCGGCCTCTCTGTTTCCACTGATAGGTTGAGCGTGGGGGGCTTCGACTGGCGTAGCCGGTTCTTGTTCTTCGCTCGATGATCGAGTCAACGAGGACGAGGAGGCAGAGGCATCGAACGACGGTGGTCCTGGCTGTGGATGCGATTCCTCCGGCTGCAGTGGTGAGGGAAGCGATTTTGATCTTCTGATGGAGATTCTGCGCACTTTGGCTGTTTTGGGCGATGGTGATGTCGAAGCCCGACTGGAACTCCGGTTCTGATGAGCACTCCATGTGCACAGCTTGTGCTGCTTGATACACCGTGTACAATCGTCCGAGCCAGGTGCGGGTCCTGGACATTTGCGATGATTAAAACCTGTCATAAACGAAACAGACGATGTCAGAGAAGAGTATGGCCGCTAATCAGCATCTCTTAAAGTCAGGACAGGAGAAGGCAGATCCCGCAATGACTTACGGCATACATCGCAAGCACGAGAAGCACGAGTCGCCCGCTTTTGTCTGGCTACGAGACTAGGTCCTGAGGCGCCTGCTTTGGTATATGACCGAGGAGAAGGTGAATGGTACAGTTCGATCGGATACAGCGTCTTGGATATGCCTTCATCGACGACATGCTGCTCCATCTTTAGAGCCTGAAGCCGCGGTAGTCTCTCGTAGTGATCCTATGAAGGCTCTAGCATGAGTGAGGGTGTGGTAGAAGAGCAGACAGTAAGCCCATTGACTAATGAAGACGTCCTGAGAGCGGAAGAAAGGGTGAATGTTTGTTTGAGCCGACAGGTAGCGTGTCGCCTTTATACAAGGACGCCTCTTCTCGGCGGATCTTGCGTGTGACATCCTTGGCGGGCAGGTCGGAAAGACAGAACTTTTCATCTTGTAGCACAAGCTCGAAGACATCCAGAGTCGTTTGGAATGGGCTCGTCACGAAAGAAGAAAGCATTGTGCCCAAGGCAAACGTGTTGAAACGGTGTCTGGGACAAGTGAGAACAGGTCAAAGTGTCAACATCTAATCGTTCCGTGAGCTCACGGAGAGCGCCAAAGAGGTTGAAGCCTTATCGAGAAAGAGATGACGAATGTTGTGCGACGCTGCTGAGTAGTTTCGGGGCACAACATCGGTGGGGGAAGACACCTGTCAAAACGCTCATCAACTGTCTAAACTAGCTCGGCATCGGTCGACTTTCCTCTGCTACCTTCCTTGTCTGTGCGCATCATGCAAGAATCGGAACAGGCACAATCGAATGGGGTCACTTTCTTCTTTGCGCAGAGTGGAAGCGTATCGTACACGGACATGATGGTAACAACGGGTTGATCAACGGTCCTCGGCCCATTCCTGTTCGTGCGGCAGAGTCCAAGGTGTCACAAAGCAGGGGTCAGCATTGAAGATCAAATGATGGCTCGTAACGCTGAAGCATGAGCTTGGCGGATTCCGCTGCAGTATGCGAGCACTTACGTTCTCCTTTCGGATCTGTGCCTCCTCTTCTGGTGAGAAGTCGTTCTGGATGTTGAATAGCTTTCGGATCTCCTCGGGTGTCTTGCCCTTGATCATGTTGGCACTGTTAGCATTGGCAGCCGCAGAGGACGCGAAGCGAGAACGGTAAGTACCAAGCAAGTAGTGGAAACACGGGGAGGGAAGTCAAGTCACCGCTAGTACTTACACCGTCTTGCATCCCACATCGAGGAGAGGCTTGATGTCGAGGTAGTTGGCTGCGAGGATGATCTCGAAGAGCATTTCTTGGTCGACCTGGATAAACTTGGCATCCCAGTCAGAGATATCGGTAGTACGCCTACGCGACTCTTCGGCGTCATCGGCGGGTGCGGGAGGGTCGCTGCGGTGGTGAGAGCAGTACTCAAGAACCTGGGTAATAGAGGAACGATGAAAAGAATAATTTAGGACTCTAGTCGTTTGGTGCAGGCTTTGATCAGCTTAGGAGTTGCGAACTCACCTTCTTCAAAACGTTGGATGAGACGTTAGGCAGCGGAATGGGCTGGTCAGTGTCTCCAATGTCTGTGAGCAGAAGGGGGGAAGAGGCATGAACGTATGTTAGACAGCGGTCCATAGCCGAATTTGACTGGCGCAAGAAGCCGCCCACGGGCAAGAGCGTGAGGTACCGGCAAAGCTTACCTTCGAGCATCTGCTTGATGAGAACGGATCGCTCTGCGACATCGCGATCGACAGTAAACTGCTCGTTGTCCGAGGTAGTCAGGCTAACCATCCTTGCAGCTGGTTGTGGGCAAGATGAGTCGACCGGTGTGATCAAAGTGCGTGACGGGGAAGCGATGGATGTCGGTTTGATTTGTGTGAATGCGGAGGGCGATTGCAAAAGTCCTTATGAAACAAGCGAATGGTCGAGATGAAAGGGCTTCGTTGCCAAAAGTGTCGACTGGCAGTTTGGAATTGAAATGTCAATGCGCATCAAAAGTCTGTGTTCACTGGGCCGAGGCTCAGAACACGCTGCGGCTGACAGGTGTAAAGTATCCCGTTTCGCTGCGCGCTCGGCTGTCGCTGCTCACGAAATCAAGGCGCAGTTGCTGAGTGCGGAGTTGACGCGCTCCAGATCGGCGACCGATTTGGCACTCCTCCCGATCTATTATTGTACCATCACGCACACTGTCGCTTTTCTGCAGTATGAGTAAGAGGGCTGGATGAACGCGATATAAAACTTGGTCTGATTGTATGAGTTGTCGTGCGGATGTTGAACAGCATTAGAGGAGAGACAAGGTTGAACTAGTCGTACAAGCAGATCTGAACACCTTTTTATGGTGTGTGTACGTGTGTGTATGTTATAACAAGAGACATCGAAACGTGCGAACAGAGTGAAACATGCGGTTGAAGCGGCTGATGACCAGGTATCTGAAGAAACAGGATGCGTTGTTGAAAGCAGGAGGGTGATTGCGTGACATTGCGTTGAGAAGCCCCGAGATTGTCCGAAACAAAGAGAAAAGAGAAGAGGGCACGAATGCAAATGTGAATCTCGATGAGGCCAGAAGCCTCATGGAAAGAGAAGGCGCGCAGTTGATGCTAGCCAAAATTTTGGGGTGGGGCATCTAAAAGATGCGTAGATGCGAATGGGAAGAAAATCCCGATATGATGTTCAAGCTGCGGGCGCGGGTGCAGATGCGTTACCGTTCGAGACGCCGTTAGCAAGTGACGAGATTGAGTCGACAACACGTCCAGCTGCATCACTGACAGTCGAGCTGAGTCCGGACAGAGAGGCATTGACACCATTCGAGGTCTTGGAGGCGCTCAAGAAGGGTTCAAAGATGGCGTCGGCGGCCTTGAAGTCGTTGTGCACCACGTTGACAAGGAAGTAGCTGTTGAACATGTCCTCGAGGAACTTGCGCGATGGCGACGAGGGCTCGTACACCTTGGCCCAGTTCCTGCCAATCTCGTATGCCTCGTCCTTCCACGCCAGGAACGAGATGGACTCGACAATGGTTGGTTGGATGATCTCGCAGTGTGGGAATACACCCCATGTCACCGCATTAGGAGCCTCCGAGTTGGTGTTGGTGCGCATGTCGCCCTGCGCGTTGACGGCGTGGTAGGTGATTTGAGGATCGGCCTCGATTCGGGCGATGAGAGCGTCGAGGTTCTCGGGCGAGACGAAGAACTCGAGGTATGCCTTCTGGTAGACATAGCCGTTCTTGGGACCCCAGCCGTGAACCTTGTCGTCGCTGCGAGCGCCGTCGACGGCGGGCTGCGAGTTGATGGTGAGGAACCCAAGCTGATTCATCCTTGCGAGCTTTTCGCTGATGACCGAGGTCTCGCGTGCGACGGGGGTCTCTGACCACGGCAGTGCTTTGACCTGCCCGGCGCAGAACTTCTGGAAGAGTTGCTTGACGTCCTCGAGCGAGGTGGGAGCTCCCCACATTTCTTTGGCCTCATCGTTCGAGTATCGTAGCTTGACACCGTAGGCGTCGATATCACCAAAGGCAGGCGAGCGGGCATCACCCCATCGACCGTTTGGGAACTCGTCCCAGGTCTCGGTACGGTTGACGTAGCTCTTGGCACGATTGGCCCAGAAGATGGGACGGATCTTCTCTTCACGCCTCTTGGGTGTCAGGCTAGGAGTCCAAGGTAGCGGACTGACCTGGTTGACGGTAGGAGTGAGGCCGAGATAGTCGAGGAGCATGCGCGAACCTTTCTCGAGGTTCATGGTGTAGATGTGCAGACCGCTGATGCCGAGACCGGTGCCGACAATCTTTTTGCACATTTCACCGACAAGACGGGTACCGATCTCTCGCACCTTTTGGTCGTCGTCCTTGACGGGGTCGAGAGCATCGTGGAAGTACTGCGGGACAAGAGTGCCGAAACGAGCGGTGGCACGCTGGAATCCACCGTAGGTCTGAATGGGCATGACACCCGGGATGATGGGGCAAGTGATGCCTGCAGCTCGTACATCCTTTACCCACTTTGCAAAGATGTCAAAGTCGTAAAACATCTGGGTGAAGATGAAATCGGCGCCGGCATCGATTTTCTCCTTGAGACGTTGGAGTTCGACATCAGCGCCGTCGACGGCCTCAGGGTGCCCTTCGGGGAAACCGGCGACAGCGATGGCAAAGTAGTCGCCGTACTGCTCGCGGATGTATTGGACAAGCTCCTTGGCACGGGTGAAACCAGCAGCGTGAGGCTCCCATTCGGACTGGCCTGCAGGAGGATCACCTCGGAGGGCGAGGATGTTGCGACAACCAAACTCCTTTGCCTCCTTGAGAGCGGTGTCGATCTTCTCGCGGGGCATGTTTGTGCAGGTGAGGTGCATGCAAGTCTCGAGACCAATGTAGGTGTGAACGGTCTTGACTAGAGAAGCGGTGAGGTCGGAGGTGCGACCACCGGCGTTCCAGGTAATGTCGACAAACTCGGGGCCGAGATCGGCCATGCGCTCGATACGGTCATAGAGGTTGGTGAGCCCCTGTGCTGTACGGGGAGGGAAGTACTCGAAACTCCACCAGATGCGGCCTTCCTTTTCGGCCTTTGCGATCTTGTTGGTGATCTTCCAAGAAGTGTCGCCCTTGGGCGGGATGGGGGTGTCGCTACCGTTGGACATGCTGGGCGTGGTGTGAGAGACCGATTGAAAGCGAGGCTAAAGTGATGAAGGGAGTATTCTGGATCGAAAGACGACGTCAAGAAAGGATAGAGCAAGGAACGTGTCTATGGAATCAGAACAGTGACCCGAACACCGTAGCGAGAGGGAGGCAAAGAATGTGGCAGGCTAATGACCGCTTGAGGTGCAATGAGATGAAAAAGGCAGTGACGGAGAAGCGAGAGGAGAGGTTGTGTAGGAATGATGTGGTAGAGCGGAAACAAGGAGAGCGTAAAGTGTGTGAAAGACTGCCTACACGACTGTTCTGCAACTTGGACCCACCGAGCGCACAGGAACAAGAACGTGCGTTTGTGGGTGCGTGTCTGTGTGTGGCGGGCATACAGTTATTTTTGAAAGCTTCTTCTTGTTGTCTTTCTCAAGTTACAGTAAGTAGCTCAGGGTCTGATGATTGTTCTCGTCTCACACTGCCAAATATCATTGACTCGTTTTCTTGCTTTTCTGTGATTGGAAGATGAAAATTCAGCGCTCCTAAAACGTGGGGCACGATTCATCCAATCCACTCTAACACCTTTTCGTTGCTGGCAAAAATTAACGGCTCTGGTTACTAAGCCTTTTAATTTGCTTGTCCATTTGTGCGCCCGATTCGTTCATAATGCAGTTCGAAAAGCAGACGAGCTCGGACCATTCATTCTCTTACCTTGGAACCATTTTGGTCCAACCGCATCACCACGACCACCTCTCGACCTTGTCCTGTCTTCACATGCTACTCTACTCCAGGTATCCCTCAATCCCTAGAGAAGGAGATGCATGCCGCTCGTTCCGACATCGGCAGTAGCAGCATCAGCAGCAGCAGCATCTCGCTTCCATTTCCAACCACATAGTCAATGGACCAAAATGATCAGATTCCATCTCGCAAATCTCAGGAGTCTCCCAATATGAGCCGCTTTCGTATCCGTAGTAGAGCTAGCTCTCTTCTCACTTCCAGCTTTGACTACCTTGCCAACAAAGATTGGAACGCCGTCGCTGGTTCAGCTCGAGCAAGGTTGCAACTGCCTTCCACTTCATCCTCCAACCAGACTGGACTCCCTAGAGGCGATCAATCCAGTCCATTCTCCTCCACTGCCTCCTTACCTCGCATCAGAGATATGTCTGCTCGTGCTGGTGTCGAACATGTCGTTCTCTTACCCGGCTGGGCTCAGCGAAAGGTGGCTCGCGACCGTCACCCCCAAGGCTGGGGTGCCGTCGATGCTCCAGAGGACCTCGAAGATGGCGAGATCGAACTTCACGTCGCGCTCAGTGGCTTCGTTGCAAAGTCCCTCGATACTCCTACCAGAAGTCAGAGAATCTTTAATCAAATGGCACGACAGCTCGCAGGCCTTCCCAAAATCCAACCACAGCCACCCGGAACCTCCATCCTGGATTCCTCTCCCGCCGCCACCTTTGTCCAAGAACCACAAGAGATCGAAAACATCTCATCACCTTCTTCAGACTCTCGCCAATCCGAGCACGAGCACGCTACCGAAACAATTGCTCGCAAAGTCATCGAGAACGCCGACGACCAAATGCTCGTCCGTCTACTCGAGAATCTCAACGCCTTTCCCACCGATACCGCCGCATCCTCAGAAGCAGTCAGGCACGCCGAGTCTAGCGTCGGTCGCTCCCGCTCTTTCCCCCAGCCTCCAAAAAGGACCGACACCATGCTATCCGGCGGCTCGGCTCAATGGCTCAACAGGAGCCTCGACGAAATTTCTCTTTTCCACCAAAATCTCTCCGCTCGCTTAAAGGCCTATTGGGTCTATAGATCACCTCACAGGGACGTTCATATCGACATCTCACCCATCGTCAAAGGTAAGGTCGCCTGCGATCAACAGGGACGTCGCCTTACCCTCGCTTCCACACGTCTCACCGCAGACTCCACCGGCCAGTTTGAGCATCGTCTCGTCATTCCCTGGCACATGCTCTCCGCTTTCTGCCGACATTATGCCGACGCGCTCAAAGCCGGACCAGGCGGAATTGACGCTGTCGAGGTAAAAGCAAAGCTGCTCACCTCCGTATCAGAGGGCTCCACAGAAACAGGCTCCGAGACTCCTTGGAGACGCTGTCCCGTCCACGAGGACCATGTTCGCCGTGTCAGAATCATCTCCGACATTGACGATACCGTCAAGCACACTGGCGTTGTTCAAGGCGCAAAACAGATCCTTAGAAATGTCTTTGTGCTTCCCTATCACGAGGCCGAAGTCAAAGGTGTTGCTTCCTGGTATCACGCCATGACCGATCTAGGCGCCGGTCTACACTATGTCACCAATGCTCCCCTTGAGCTCCACAGCCTTGTCCTCGACTTTTTACAGACGGTTCGCCTGCCCATCAGCCATCTTGTCCTCAAGCATTACCCAAGCGGTGCTCGTAGTTTGCTGTCTAGCTGGCTTGAACCCGCCGGAGAACGAAAACGAGCCAATGTCGTCAAGATCCTCGACGACTTTCGCACTTCACAGTTCATCCTGGTTGGTGACTCTGGTGAGCTCGACCTCGAGCTCTACTGCGCTCTGGCGGCGGAGCGTCCTTCTCAGATTCGCGGCATATTCATCCGGGACGTCAGCAGCCCAGCTTCCCTCAAAGCCGAAGCCGCGCCCGAAAGACGCTCCGCCATTCCTGATGCAGCATTGGAGGATGCCTTGCCCAAGGCTCCTCGAAGTGCCGTCACCCAGCCAGCTTCAGCAAGGCGCACTGACGCGGTGGAGCCAGCGTTCTTTGACACTTCCTACCCACCCAGAGCCCCCACAGCATTAGACCTGCCCGCTAACCGATACACTGACAAGAGCACCGCAACAGCCCGATCCAACCTCACGCTGTCCGAGCCAGAGATCAAGCAGGCCCAGACATTCCAGACTCGACTCAACAAGGCTACTAGCATGCTTCCTCGATCTACCGTGTTCAGGCTCTTCAAAGAAGGCGGCGACGTTGAGAAGCAGGCTTGTCAGCTTATACGCGAACTGCAGAGCGGCACAAGGCCAGCCGATCGCTCGTCCTAACAGGCACTGAATCTGTGTACAATTATTCACCTCTATCAGAACAATCCATTCGCAGTTGGCTCCATCCGTCCGATCGCTTGTTTGCAACGGTGCGCTCCGTGCCGTGCAGTCACAGAGACCTTTCGTGACGTCCAAGTTTTCATATCGTGAGGAAAGGAAATCGTCGGCTCGGCAGCCACCCCAGAAGCCATCCGGGGTGGCTGCGGGGCCGGCGTGTTCGCTTTTTGAACGATATGATTTCTGTCTGCACGCTGTGATTCTTTTTTGAAGCGGCTGCTTCAAATTAAACTTCTTGCGTTGCGTTCGAAGAATGTTGGCTATCTATGATTTTCCGTGCAACCCAGTTCTTTTAGTCAAATCCTGACCGACAATTTAATTGAGTCGTCAGATTCGAAGATAGGCTTAGCTTGATTCTCGAGATTCGAACAAATCTAGGAAAAAAGTGTTGGAAACTATTGAGCAAAATCACAATTCACTGACGAGAAATACAGAGATCACATTACTTTTAGTTACCTTGCATTCGTTTCGCCATACGACTCTGACTTCCCTCTGCCTTTCTGGCGAAGCATAGAGAAGTCATCTTTGTATAGGAGCTTGCTCTCTACATTCTTTTTTAGTTGGGATTTCCATCTTCAACAAAGATGACTTCCCCATGCTTCGCCAGGAAGGCAGAGGGAAGTCAGAGTCGAAACTAGTGCGGGGCAACTAAAACTAATGATCTCTGTATAGCTCGCGAGTACATTCATGACTGTGAGTTTGCTCGACAGCGTCCAACAATCTTCGTATATAAGGAGCTTGCTCCCTACATCGCCGAGACGAAAACTTAGCAGCGAGTTCCACTTCCAACATAAACATCGTTATACACGGGCGCCTAATTCACTCTGGATTCATGTCCTGCAATTCATGATTCGTAAGATTGATTGCAATTCGACTTATTACTTCTAATTTTCTTCACACATTCATTATTGATTTTTTGGAAAGATAGTGACTTACTTTCACAACAACTTTTTCTCTCAGGACAGTGACTCGAGATTAAATCATTTTGGCATATCTTGATTCAACAATAACTGAGAAAGGTCGTTTCAGCTGACCAATAGGGCCACCTCCTTGCTTCGTGCCTTCAGACTCGCATTCACAATTACGATTTTTGTATGAACTGTCGACAAAAAAACGAAAAAACTTATCTACTGTGGTGTTTGTTTTGCGCTCACGTGCACACACGCAGGTTTGTACCTCTACGCACGATTTTTAAGGTCGTCACATCTGTAATTTTGTACTTTTCGGTGTTTTGAGCCGATCGCATCTCGTCCGCAGATACGCGCAACTCCCAGTTCACGCCTTGTCGTATATTCATATCGTAAAAAAGGGAAATTGCCGGCCGCGCAGGCACCCCAGCAGCCACCCCGGGTGGCTTCTCTTTTTTACGATATGACTTGAGATCCTTGAACAGTGAAAGCCCACAGCTACATTTTGTACGCAGTTGGCACTCACATCACAAGCATCGAAGAAGCGGCTCACGTGGTTCAGAAGATCACAGGCCCTTCACAAGCAGTGTCGACTGCGGCTCAGACGAAGATGTCACGATGGTATTGAGGATGATTGAAGGTACACGAAGGATTGCCAAGATGATGGCAACAGACTGTTCTAGTGGCCGACAGGATGAGAAGCATAGCTGTTAGAGCCGCTAATATTCATGTTCCCCATCTGTTGGTTGAGAGCTGAGGGATCTGATTGAGAAGGATAGCCTCCATTGTAGCCGCTGGCAGATGGGTGGCCCTGGGGCTGGAAATGCTGTTGCTGGAACGCTTCGCTCTCAGCTCGTGCCCTTTCGAAGAGCCTGCGCTTCTCGTCATCATGAGGAGTAGGGTTGTACTGTTGCTCGTGTGGTAGCGCCTGTTGATAGCCCAAGGGCGCCTTCTGCTGCGGCTGTGAGGCAGAAGCGACACGACTACCTTGACCGTAACTGGGATCAGCGGGCCCAGGACCTGCTGGTTGAGGGTAGCCATGCTGCTGCTGCGCATGATACAGGTACTGACTCTGGTCGTGAGGACTGGTGGCGGACGGTGCTTGCTGCACAGGATAAGCATGGGTGTTCTGGTGGACAGGTTGCTGTGCATAATCGGCTGACGAGCTGGAGACGTGCTGTTGAAGCTCAGGACGAGGGCGAAGATAGTCCTGGCTTGAATGACCGCCCGGGTTGTAGCGCGAGAGACTCTGCTCCATCATCTCATCGAAAGAGCCGCGTGCATGAACAAACTTGTCGTTCATTGCCTTGAGCTCGGTGATCTTGTTGCTGTATCTGTCGATGAGCTTGACAATCTTTGGTCGCATGGCAAGAGATTTCTGGTAGAGCTCTTGTAGCTCCTCGTCTTCCGCGAGGTTGTCGCGGGCGGGATCGAGGCTGCGAAGCTTGCTGAGGAGTCGATCGATGTCAGCGGCTTGAGAGAAGATGCGCGCTTCCGTCTCTGCCTCCTTCTGCAGCTCGGCGGGAGTGGGATCGGGTAGGACCTCGACATAGTTGACGGGGAAGATACCCACCTCGCCCCTCACTTCGCCCCTCCACCAGTGTTCATAAACGCTGTCCAAAACGCGAATAATTTCTCCGCGCGAGAACGCAAGCTCGCCGGGCTCCGTAGGAGAAAAATCGTACAACGCTCGAACTCGTGAGGCTACGGCAGGCGGAGCGGCACTTGCGACGGGCTGGGCGGTGGGTGCGGAACTGGTACCATTCGTGTAAGGTGCGTGCTGCTGAGTAGGGGCCGCCGCGCTCTGCGAAGCAGACTGCTGTCCATACGAGCTGGAAGAGGCAGCGGCTGGTGCAAAAGAGCTGGACGCTTCTGCTTGCTGGGTGTTGTAACCACTGTAGGCGTTGCGTCCGCCTTGATCCTGGATCGAAAGTTCCAAAGCTCTTCTGAGCTCTTCGTCTTCAGCTCGGAGCTGCTCCGACGTGGGCTCGCGTGACTGGGCAGCTGGAGCCTCTTCGTCCGCCATGGCATTCTGCGATTTGAGACTTTCGTAGGTCTCCTTCATAAGACCCAAACTCTCGTCGTCGAACTCTCCAGCCCATTCCTTGACGAGAGCAGAGCAACGCTTCTTGACAGTAGCATGCGTGTTGCGGTCCAGACAGATCCGTGCGAGGGTTTGGGTGAAGGACCTACTGGCGATCTCCTGGTGAGCAGTGAGACCGCAGTTTTTGGCCACGGCGTCGGCAAGAGTGAGGGCATATAGCTGGACATTGGCGTTGCGATGTACGAGTCGCTTCTGAATGGCTCCGATGCAGTTGCGTGCGCTGAGTTCAGGACGCCAAGGAATGCAAGGCTGTCAGTGAAATGAGCGACCTATTGAGCAGGCGAGAATCCGAAACTTACGCTGATTCTCCGCCGGATGATACCTTATCGCAGACTTCGAGGTTCAACTCCCAGTTTTCCGAGGTGAGCTCGTCGGAGGTGGCCTTGAGAACGATGTCCTCAAAGGGATTCTTGGTTGCAAACATGCTGACTTGCCGGACAGTCGATGGATGACTAGAGCAAAGCAATGCTCGAGACGATCAAGGGATGATGCAAGATGTGTTTGGTGCTGAAGAAAGGAGTCGGATGATGAGCTGTGTAACGCTGAAACCGAGATTGGTCCGTGTGTTGGCTTTTCAGGTTGCAGCACGCTGAAACGCAACATGCAGCTCAGCACGCTTTAGTTGACCGGGGCACCGCCACGCACCGCCAGCTTGGAAATCACAATATTCGGCTTACTGCTGATTACATACTTGGATACTCCTCTTCCAGCAAAACCCTGAATTTGGCGGGGCCTGCCAAACTGTGCCACTGAGCTGTAACCCGTCACCCACCATCATAGACCGACGCATTCGACTAACAATGACGGCAGCATCTCAAACGACAGCAGAGCTGTCCGCCATCAACCTCGACAATATTTGCCTAACAACAGCTGGTGATGACGCCGGAACGGATTCGGACGCCGAGTCGTTCGAAAGTGCCAACGATGGTCCAAGCATTGCTGTACAGGATGATGACGAACCGCCAGCTTTTCCAAGCCTGAACAGTGCTCAAAGACAGAGCGCTTCTACACACAGGGCCACCATCACTGCATCAAATACTGGCAAAGCCACTGCCCTATTGCAGTCTGTTGCACCGCGACCGCCTTCGTCCAACACTCTAATGGCGCCACCAAGTTCGTTGGCACCCCCTCGCAGTGGTGGACTCGCTGCGCCACCATCTACCTCAGCATTGACAGCGCCTGCAGGTGTTGGGGGAGCCTCCGGTGTCAAAGCTCCGGCTGGTAAGGGTCGAAAGAAGGTGGCGCTCGCTCCCGGTTGCAGTCCACTCGACTGGGCTAGACTCAAAAACACCACAGATCTACGGGGCGGTGTCACTTCATTATTGAGAGTGACGCCGTCTGAACTGAAAAAGCACAACACTCCGGAAGATGCTTGGTCGGCTTTCTACGGGAAAGTGTACAACATCACACCTTATCTTCGCTTTCATCCGGGTGGCGAAGACGAACTGATGCGTTGCGCTGGTCGCGACGGTACTAGATTGTTTGGTAAGTGCTTGAGTTGCCAAAGCCATGTTGTGAACCTCGATCCGCCGTCGAGCACGTTGCGAAGCTTGATTCTCAGTCTGACCTCTCTCCCATCTGCCTTTTCGCTCACAGCTCTCACACATTCATGGGTCAACATCGACTCGATGATCGACACTGCCATGGTCGGCATTTTGACCAGCGAGTCATGACAGAAACACAACCACAAGCTGCACACTCAAAAGGCATAGTTGGAGTCAAAAGACAGTAGAGTACATTCAATATATACCCATTCATAGGATCAAAACACAAGATGACCCTGAACAGCTACAATACCTAGTGTCAGCAATCATGCAAAGCCAACGAGACCAACGCCTTTCTGTCGCTTGATCGCAAATAGCTGCTTGGAGATCATGCCGTAGGTTGCCTTTCTTGCCAGGTTCTGACCGTCCTCGAAGGCCTCGACGCGACTTGGCATGTCGTTGTCGTCGTGGGATTGGGCGTGGAGCCAGACCTGCATACCGCTAGTAGACCACCATTGCTGTCCGCGCACCTTGAGCTCATCAATGTTCATGCGGTGCGGCTCTTCGGAGACGAGCATCTGGAAGATGACAAAGGCCGTCATGAGCACCTCGGGCGTGAGCTGAGCTGCAACGGCTGCCGATGCCTCGCTGGCAGCGCTAGAAAAGGTGGAAGAGGTCTGAACCGAGCCAACCGAGTAGTCGCCGGGATTGGGTGCGTTGCCACCGCTCATGAGCGACTTCAAGGTATCGAGGGTGTCAAAGTAGTCGGCTGATTCACGCTCGGGGGCAACGGATCGAAGAGCATCGCCAAAGACATCCCAGACCTTTTGTGTGACCCTATCGAGCTCTTGTGAGCTTTGAGTCGCATTGACCAAGAGATGCGAGGATTGCTTCTGTGGTGGTGAGGCAGCAGCAGCAACAGCGTCGGCGGCGACGGTGGGCTCGTCTACAGCCGGAACCGGATCGATGGCTGCCGATGTATCTGCGACATCTGAATGAAGTTCGTGAGATTCGTTATACTCGCGAGGCCTCTGAACGGTGACATCAGCTGGGTCATCCAAGGACTGTGAGACCGAGGCAGAGATATCGTGGTGCGATGTTGCGACGGTGGTGTCGATGTGGTCCTGCTCATTGGCAACGTCAAGAGTTGGCGAGGAGGTGTAGGCCAGTTGCTGGACCTGCTCTTGATCCTCGTCTTGGTCCTCGTCATCTTGCAGATGCTGGGTGGTGTTGATGGTGCTGTCCAGCACGTCTTGTTGGTCAGCCTGGGTAACGGTGTCGTCTTGTGGGGCGGGGTGCTGGACGGTGACATCCTCGTCGTGCTGCGCCCTAGCCAAAGAAGCGCGCGGGAAAGCACGCTGCGGAGTTTGTTGCCGAGCTTGCATTCTGGTAGCCTCGGCTTGAGCTTGAGCGTTCTGCTGACGTTCGAGTTCCTGCCTTTGCCATTCGGAGCGGGCTTGGCGCAGCTCCTCGATCATTTCCTCAAGGGCGAGCACTTCGAGCTCCTCGTTTTGGATTCTGTCCTGTACTGCGGCAAGTTGAGATTGAAGTTGATCGTTGGCAGAACGGGAGGGGTGGGCAAGAGGAGTTTCGACGTCGGTGGAGGAAGAGGCGAGGGGTTTGCCCTCTGCAGTAGCACGTAGTTGCGCTTCGCTTTGACGGATGTGTTGCTCGTAGTTCTTAATGTCTTGATTGAGAGCAGCATGCGTCTTCAAGAGGCCCTTGATGTGTTTGCGAGTGCGGGAACCTTTACCGCAAGTGTCGTTGAGACGCTGAGCAGCGAGTAGCAGGACACGTGGATCGACGCTCTGGTCATCCTGGGACTGAAAGGGCTGCTTGTTGGAAGAGCTGGTGTTGCGCAGAGGCGTCGGGGGAGCGACATGGCGAGGCTCTGGCAAACGAGGAGCGAGCAAGAGATCGGCTTCGTTGGTTTCATCGGAACCATTCGTGCGACTGGAAGCGAGGTGGGCGGACCTGTGGTTGGAAGAGCTTGGACCAGCGCGAGAGGCGGAGGCGGAGGCGGACTGAGGCAGAGGAGGGTACCAAAACAGATTTGCTTCTGTCTGGATGTCGGCATCACGGATGTAGGTAGTAATCTCGAAACCCTCGCGATTCAAGACGGCCGAAGTGAATGGGGTTGCATCGAGACCCTTCCTGGCGCGTTTGCGTGCAGCAGCTTGACGCGAGTTGATGGTGCTGAGCGTGTTTGTGAGTGATTGCAAGGCGGTCTCCATAGTTGCGATAAGATACGCTTGATACAGTAGAGTGATGGTGGCAGTGACGATGATTGACGACGACGCCCACGCGTGCTCAGCTTCAAGTGTTGTTCTTTTTTTTTTTTTGGTGGCCTGCTGCCCGATCCCAGCCAAAATAGAGGTGGAATGGCAGCAGGATCGGTTGAAATGCGGCGCGTGTTTGCTTTGGAAGGGCATGAAAAACGACGCGTCGAGCCCGTCTGCATTCCATCTCAACCCACTCGACCGAGAAAAGAGCGACTTGCAAGGCTGTTCGGCCATGTCCGTGCCCGAGCTTCCGAGTGCCAAATAATTTCGCGTTTTGAGCCCAAAAATTTGTTTGCACAAGAAAAAGCGGCAAAGAAATCGAGGGTCGATTTTCTCAGGGTGAATGCGGCTGAGTCGTGACTACTCTGTCAGCAGAGCAGACCACAAAGAGAGATAAGAGTTCATAGTAGTGTGCTATAAAAACGAGCCAAAAGGACGTTTGTGTGCTTTTTGATTGCTTTCCCCTTCGTTGATGATCCTTTCAATCTAGTCGAATCTTCTGATCCATCTGCTCGGTTTCATGGTCTTGCGAGATTCGTCTGCCATTCGCCAAAGCTAACCGCTCTTGCCTTTTAACTTATTTTCTAACCATCGCAACAGCCTCCGCTTTGCGTCGGCGCTTCAAGCTCATCTCTGCACACCATGTGCGGCACCTCAAGGCCCAACGCCGCAGACGCCGACCTTTCCGCCATGGCACGGACATTGTCTATGCACACCTCCACCAGAGACTCGTCGCCTGCATCTAGCGAGAGGAACCCTTTCGAACAGGACGGCGTATCCCCCGGCACTCCACCTGCGACACGAGCAGATGCTTCTCACTACTCTGAAGCCGACGAAAAGCGTCTCCACGAATCCGATGGTCACTACTGGGCCCACAGACGCGTCTCGTCTTCCCATCAAAATTCGCCCGCTATCGATATCCCCACCCGTCTTCAAGGCTCCTTCACTGCCGACTCGCAGAACGAGCTCGAGCCCACGTTCGCTTCCACATCGCTAGTCGAAAGGTCTTCCGTCTTTTCTTCCGCTTCCTTCCAGGACGAGCGACGATCCAACGCCGACCTCGACGTTTCTGGAGATGGCAGTCATGTCCCTCCCCCCAACGTAGCCACCATCTTTCACGACTCTCTTCCCGCTCAAAACTCGGTACCAAAGCACTCCGACCTCCAAGCCGCCGCTCAACAAAATGCTCACTTTGCAGCTTCCCCTGCCGAAGCTGCCGCAGCCGCCGCTGGCCTCGGTGCTGCGCCTCATGCACCTCTTCAGCCTAGGTCCGATGCCGAGCCTAGCCACTTGAACGCCTCCAACGTCGCTGTCCACTCTGAGCTCTCTGGCGAGCTTCGTGCGCTCTACGCAAGCTTGCAGACCTGTCTCGAGCTCAGGGACAAGTACATGGGCGCCAGTCTTCAAGGCGCCATGGAGGACAACCCCAAGAATTGGGACGCCGAGTACTGTGCTCGTCAGGCTGCCGCCAATGCCGACAAGACAGTACCAACCCCATCCGGTCCTGTTGCCGAGGGCTCCATCAAGATCGATGGTTCTTCTTGGGACTCTGACAAGGGCAAGCCCAAGCCTTGGCGCATCTACCCCGCTCCTCCTCGTCCTCACTGGGAACTTTTCAACCCTCCGCCCGAGTCGTCCTTTGTCGTGCGTCCCACTTCCGTTAACCCGCTTCCGCCGCCCATCCCACCCGCAAGCCCTGCCAACGCCCAGGCTGCTCAGGCACTTCTGGAAAGTACCGGCGGGAAGCCTGGTCTCTACCGGGAACAGGACATTGTCATTCCTGATCAGCATACCCGCAATGGATCCGACGTCACCTGGCATATGGACGAGACCGGAGTCATTCAGGTTTACCAAGGCCAAGCTCCTGCCGCCTTGTCCCCTCCAACCCAGAGCGTCGATGAACCAGCGCCTGCCACCACTCCCACGGGTCCAAGAAAGAGCCCTCTGTTCAACGTGCCTACCATTCGAGAATACTTCAAGGACCTCGACTATCTCCTCGGCGTCATCTCCGATGGACCCGTCAAAAGTTTCGCTTGGCGCCGACTCAAATACCTCGAGAGCAAGTGGAACCTCTACTTTCTTCTCAACGAGTATCGTGAACTTGCAGATATGAAGCGAGTTCCTCACCGTGATTTTTACAATGTCCGAAAGGTCGATACTCACATTCACCACAGTGCCTCGATGAACCAGAAGCATCTTCTCCGTTTCATCAAGGCCAAGATCAAGCGTTTCCCCGACGACATTGTCATTCACCGCGACGGCAAAGATCTCACGCTGCAGCAAGTGTTCGAATCGCTCAAGCTGACTGCCTACGACCTTAGCATCGACACGCTCGACATGCATGCTCACCAGGATGCCTTCCATCGTTTCGACAAGTTCAATCTCAAGTACAACCCCATGGGCGAGTCGCGTCTGCGTGAGATCTTCCTCAAGACCGACAATTTGATCAAGGGAAGATATCTCGCCGAGCTCACAAAGGAAGTCATGGCCGATCTAGAGCAGAGCAAGTATCAGATGGCCGAGTATCGTGTCTCGATCTACGGCAGGACCAGAGGCGAATGGGACAAGCTTGCTAGCTGGGTTGTCGACAATGGTCTCTTCAGCCCCAACGTACGATGGCTCATCCAGGTGCCTCGTCTCTACGACGTCTACAAAGCCAACGGCACCGTCGACAACTTCGAGCAGATCATTCGCAACGTGTTCGAGCCTCTGTTCGAGGTCACGCAAAATCCGCAGAGTCACCCAAAGCTGCACGTCTTCCTGCAGCGTGTGGTTGGCTTCGACCTGGTCGACGATGAGAGCAAGCCAGAGAGGCGTGTTCACAAAAAGTTCCCCGTACCCAAGCTGTGGGACTTCAAGGACAGCCCGCCGTACAACTACTGGCTCTACTACATGTTTGCCAACATCTCGAGCTTGAACCAGTGGCGCAAGTTGCGCGGATTCAACACGTTTGTCCTGCGACCTCACGCTGGCGAAGCGGGTGACACCGACCACATGGCTGCAGCCTTTTTAACGTCGCAGTCCATCTCGCACGGCATTCTGCTGCGCAAAGTGCCTGCACTGCAGTATCTCTACTACCTCAAGCAGATCGGTCTGGCCATGTCGCCGCTGAGCAACAACGCGCTCTTCTTGTCGTACGAACGCAATCCTTTCCCCAACTTCCTCAAGCTGGGTATGAATGTCTCGATCAGCACCGACGATCCGCTTCAGTTCCACTTGTCAAAGGAGCCTCTGCTAGAGGAGTACTCAGTGGCTACGCAGATTTACAAGTTGACGCCCGCCGATATGTGCGAGTTGGCACGCAACTCGGTGTTGCAATCAGGATGGGAGATGGAGATCAAGCGTCATTGGCTTGGTCCCAATTTCCAGTTGCCGGGTCCAAGGGGCAATGTGGTGGCCAAGAGCAACGTTCCGGACATTCGTCTCAGGTTTAGGGAGGAGACGCTGAGAGAGGAGCTGGATTTGGTTTGGCAGACTCAGGCTCCTTCTGCTTGACTGCCAAGAGCTTTTTTTACAATTGTCTTGCTCTTTATTTTGTTTAACTATGTTGTGGAAATTGAACAGGATCTGCAATCAAGGGCTCAATCTCACCTTCTGTGCCAAGATTGTGCCGGGACTGTCTCAAAGAGATCGATCGTAAGGTTGTGCCACATGGGAATGCAAAAACGATGTTGCGTTGTTGATGTGCGGAAAGAATACAAGGTGAGCCGTCTTGGCTAGCGAGCTTCATCATGCCTGTGACAATTCGACAGCGACTTTGACCGCACCCAGCAGAGCTGTGAGTTGAATCTTTTCCGAGCCGCCGGTACTCAAGCGATGTCTAATTCCGAAGGCAAGCATAGAGAAGAGGGTCAGTTGTCAGGATCGCTCGGGTCGTCATCCGGAACGGGGATCGAAACTTACTCGGTGTCGGCCAAATGATCCAACAAGTAAATCCGCGACTTGGCCGGCAATTTGATCGTCGCCAACAGATCGTATACTCCACTGATCATGTCCGCCAACGCAATGCCCTTTGTCGTCTTGAGCTCGGAAACGGTTCTGAACGCCGTCGTAAATTCGTCTTCCATCATAGATTTTAGCACCGCTTCCACGTCCTGCGGATGTGGGTTACCTGTACAGTTGTATACCGCGGTCTCGTCGATGTGATCCGAAGCAGCATGGCAGGCCTGTAGCACATTGAGAGCTCGACGCATATCACCTCGGGACAATTTGAGTAAAGCCTCTTTACCATCCTGAGTGATCTTGCAACCCTCTGTTTCAATGACGTGGTTGAGACGGTCTTCAACTTGGTCGAGTTCGAGTGGGTTGAAGCGGAAACGTGTGCATCGCGATTGGATGGCGGGGATGATTTTGTTGACATAGTTGCAGATGATGCAGAAACGTACGTTTTTGGTATACTGTTCGATGACTCTTCGAAGTGCGCCTTGAGCAGCTTGGGTCATTGCATCGGCTTCGTCGAGAACGATCAGCTTGAAGCCGCCTTTGGAGCTGAAGACGCTCTTTGTGCTGGCGAAACTCTTGATCTGTTCGCGGACTACTTCGATACCTCGATCGTCGGATGCGTTGAGCTCGAGAACGCTGTTGCGGAACTGAGGGCCGAAGATCTTGCGAGCCATGGCGAGGATGGTCGAAGTTTTACCGGTTCCTGGTGGACCGTAGAAAAGCAAATGCGGGAGCCGATTCTTGTCGATAAAGTTCTGAATGGTTGATGTGATATCTTTGTGTGAGACGAGGTCATCGAGGGTGGCTGGACGATACTTTTCTACCCATGGAAGCAGGTCGAGGTCTGCTGAAGCTGAAGCTGAAGCTGAGGCCGAGGCGTCGTCGGCCTTGCCTTTACCTTTGGAGCTCATGCTGGGCGATAATGGCTCGATGGATGCAGCCGTGGGTCTTAGCGAGGTTGATGAGAGTCGACGAACAACGATGATGAGATGGACAATCGAACGAACGGATGAGATTTGCTGAGCCAAGCAAACAAATCTGTTGTTCTTTTTGCTATAGTCACATTGGGGCTCTCGGTCTGCATCACACTCTACGCGACCTTTGGCTGCGCGAGTCACGCGTTTCGTTTGTCGCTTTGCTGCGAAACAACGAGCGCGTGTTCTTGCTGAAATCACATTTGAAATCCTCCACCTTTGACATACACGCGGACCACAGTCCTTTTGATACCTGCTCTTCGCAGCATGCTCTCTTCACCGTTCATGTTCATCTTGGACTGCAACGGGGCTGTGCAAGCTGAAGCGAGATTCGAAAAATCGTCGTTTTGAAATCAAACGATTCCAACCTGCATCACTCCAACACGCGCCAGATTGCGTGCAAGTGACAATCTCACGGCATCCAGCTTGTCTGAAGCCTTGACCGAGGCGCTCTTGTTTGACTCCGTCTGCTTCTTGTTTTGCTGCTGCTGGGGCGAGTCGACGCCGAGAAGCTGATCTAGATATCCCAAGAAGTGGTCCGACATGTCTGGATGCATCGCGACGGCATTGGTGATGCGCTCGACTATGCGAATCAGCTCAAACGTCTGGGAGCGGTCGAACCACGTTGCTTGACCGTCCTCGAGCAGAGGAATAGCGTCGACCAGCAGAACGGCAAGGAATCGCTCGGGTGCAGCTTCGGTGGTGACAAGTTCAACGAGCAACTCTGCAGCAGCAGCCCACTGTCCGTCGGCGTAGAGGCGGTGCAGGTCGCGGAAGCGTGCCAGGAACGCGAGTCGTTTGGAAAAGAATCCACGAGCGTGCCTGTCGAGCGCCAGATGCTGCTCGTCACTCAAGTCTTCGCCATTGAGATCGAGACCGTCAGCTGGCGAGATGAGAGACGAAGGGAAAGAGTCGACAATCAGATTGAACGCCTCGGCTCCTTTACTGACGTACTCTCCCAGGATGCGGTCGGCGATTGTGCGGATGAGGACTGTGTCGGATGCTCGAACGCAGTAAGCGATCGCTACACCGTACTGACCCTGCTCCATCAAAGTGCGCGACATTCTTCGGCATACAACACGCGCTTCCAACTCGAGGCCGTGATCCGAGCATGCCCTCAGCACCTGCTCTGCTCTCGCCAGACCCTTTGCTGCGTTCTTCTTGGTGTTGCTGCCATTTGTCTCGGCATCTTCTTCCATCGCCTCGTCCGCATCGTATGAATCTTCTGTCGGATCCGGACCATCCAATGGTACGGACAAGATGATGTGCGACATCTTTTTCCTCCCCGCTGCTCCACAAGCGCCCAAGTAGTCGATGCTGATCCTCCACAGACCTTGCTCGTCCAACAGACTCTGAGCGTATTTCAGCAGCAAATCCTGACGCAAGTCGCTCGAGCGTTCTTGCTCCTCCTCTTCAAGGAGGCCGACTTTGTCTGCAAGATCGCCAAGATGAGCTCCAAGCCAAATATCGACATCTTGCGCCTTTTGCACCGCTTGTCGCACTTCACCCTTGATGAGGTGTTGCTGCACGCTCTCGCTAGCGATGGTGCCGTCGACAGGGAACTGTTCCAAAATGATAGCGGCCGTCGTCGGTACATCGTCACGTTTGAGCGTCGGGTGGACAAGCGTGCCCCATGCACCGAGCGCCTCGCGCCAATCTTCACAGGCTTCGAAAATGCGGTCCTTGACACCGGCCATCAGCTCGAGAAGACACCTGAACTGCGCTTCGTACTCGAGTCTCTCGTCTTCGACTTCTTCCGTGTTGCCTGCTTGCGCTTCCATCTCGTCCATTTCGTTCTCTAGCCCACTGATGAGCTTGCGGACACTGGCAAGCCAGCTGCGGTGCGCGGCAACAAATTCGTGCTCCATGGAGAAACGCGTGGAGCGGGGAAGTGTGGAGAGCAACTTTGCAGACTTTTGAGCTACTCTGCGGATGACAGGTGAGGAATGCGAGTCGAGCGATTTGAGCACAGAGGCCGCCGAGGTGTGAAAGCCGCGAAGCACACAACGGAGCACGTAGTCCCAGTAGGATGGATGCTCGTGTGGCACGGCCGACTCTGCGATCTCTTGACCCTCTTCGGTGGTAGGAGCGACGTCGAACGAGTTGAGCCAATGCAGGAGCTCTTCGCCTACGACGCTGATACCGCGTCCATCTTTCGGGTAGTAAAGTACCTCTGCGAGGCGAAGGATGGTTTGAGCGTCTCGCCATGTCTGGAATTGCGCCGGGTCTAGGTCGTCGTCGAGCTGTATCCTCTCGAGGTAGTCTTGGATGGCACGCGCATAGTGCTCGCTGATTCGGTTGTAGTACTGGATGGTCTCGGTGGAGGGTAGCACAGAAGAGCCTGGAATGCCTTTGCTTACGCGGTCTGACAGTAGAGCCTCTTGGTGGATGCGTTGCAAAGAGGTGAAGATGGTGTAGGTCTGCGTGTAGAGCGCCTTGAGATCGGATGAAGTGCCCCAGTCATAGCTGACCACATTTGGCGGTGCTGCTGTGGTCGCGGTGCTAGTGAATGCCATGGTGTGTCGTCGCAACTCAGTGCCGCGTTAGGTGCTGCGCGGCGGCGGTGGTGATGTTGATGGTGTGGGCGACAGAGCATCGAGAATGCTAGGAAGAGCAGAGCGAGTTTCGATGTTTTGTGTTGGTTTCGACCATTTTGTGGTTTCGGAACTCGGACAGTTTTACTCCACTCTCAATCCAGAACCACAAACAAAAATCTCAGCAGACACTTGTACGAGAAGCATTTGTGTTCAAGGTGCCAATGCGTCTAGATGGCCGCTTGACGAAAGCTGCTAGGGCTGCACACCACGTCGCATACAGGATGATCAAGCATGAGCCAAAGAAGGCGAAGGCGGAGAGCAGTACGAAATAGGATAGAGATTGCATAAAATTACAAAATGCGGAAAGATAGACGATGCGAGACTGGGTATATTTGGGTCAAGGAGCACTTCCGGCAAGCAAGTGACCGAGCAGCGCTGTGCTTGATTTGGCTGGATCCGTGGAATGCGTTGAACGAGACGTGTGAGATCAGTTCGTGAGCTTGGCTTTGCGAACGAGCCAATGAACGTTTGCAAGTGTCGTCCTTGTGGAGAATGACTCGGGCGCGGCCATCGCAGTACGGGTCCCGAATGCATTGACAGCACTGGCATGTATGTTGAGCACAGTGTGTGTCTTTTTCCAGCAAAGCGAGACGAGGAGCGAGACAGCTCTAGACGCTTGCGTTGAGATCATGATTGGCAGCGCCTTGGTGGATTATGAATGGGGGGAACCAATGCATGCTCATGCCTCCATCTCCTTGACAGGCTCAGCAGGCTTGGAAGAGCGCTGCTTGTTGTCGATGCCAATTCCGACAGCTCTCAAGCTCTCCTCGATGGTGTAGGCGGGCTCCTGAGTGATCTTTTTCGCCTTTCGCTTGTGTAGCTTTGAAGCAATGTGGGTGAGCTGGTCCTTCTGGGAGGGAAAATTTCGGTCGCACTCGACGCAGTAAAAGAGACCGAGACCAGCCTTGTCGACATCGAGCTCCTTTGGGTTTTGCAGCTCGTCGAGCTTCTTGGGGTCGTTGAGGTTGGCCTGGATCTGGTCGGGATCGAGCTTCCTGGCCCTTGTCCTCATACCGCGCTTGACATCACGTCGTGCGTGGTGCGTTTTTTTGCCGTGTCGTGTACGCGTCATGCTGATCTATTCTGACTGAATTTTGATGGATCGAGCCTGGTGTCGGGGCCGGGCCTGTTGTCTGGGGAGTTTGGGGATGGCAGGTGAAGGTGGTGGCGGCAGCGCAGACAATACTGTACCGACACCAGCAACGGCGAAGGCGTGTCGAGACCAAAAATTTGTAGAACACTCAAGGGTCCGTCTGCACGCTCAAATTTTCCGACAGAGAAGTAGATCGCAATCGGCGCCCAAGTTTTGGCCCGATACGCAAAAGCGTCACCGATCAAGGGTATAGTTTTTAGCACGTGATTCAAGGCCGAACTGTAGTCAAGAAACGGATCCGACGAATTTGTTGGAAATTGCGCAAAAGTGTCGCGGATAGCTCGGCGGAAGCGCAAGGCTAAGCCACTCAAGCCAAACCTGCCAACTGCCAACTGGAAGCTCTGCGTGCGGAATTGCGAAGAGTCGCGCCCAACCTCTAACGAAGCAAGCCTGGCATCGAGCACAGCAACATCGAGGCTTGAGATCACTGCTCCTTCCGCTCCACCGTCAAGACCATCAACACATCACATATCGTCAAAATGGTAAGCTTTCATCGACACTTGGAGCATACACGACATTATAACGCAGAGCCAGCCATCATTGCCAGCAAGCATAGCATAGACATTTGCAGCATCCATCACCAATCCGACCCTGCCATATCAGCCCTTGTGCAAGAAAGAATCTTTCAGTCAGCCTGGACCAACCATTTAACAGCACCATGACCATGTTCGTCGCACACACACGGTTTGATATCACACTCGTTGTGGTTCGAGATCAGGCCAGAAGTCGAGTCACTTGATCTTCGGAAGCAAAGCAGAGCAAAGCGGGACTTGGCATACTTAGGTGGAGCAATCGAGACATTGGCTCGGACGGATCAGCATGGTGCAGCAGTACAAACAGTGATAGGCACGACAAGACCATCGTATTCAGATGGGCCATAGCTATCGTTGGTCATCCACGATGAACACCTCCGCTGGCAAGCGTATCGATCGTAGATTGGCAGATGGTTCTGGACGACGTTGAAAAGTGTCATGCAGCATCCATCCGCGCAGGAGACATTCGGGAGGGCAGCACATTGCATTCGTAAACAGAGTCAGTCCATCTCGTTCGTCGTGCGCCATAAGCCGACTCCTCGGTATCAGCACACCACGTCAATCATCTTGACATACGGTCCAGCAAAGTTTCCGGCGGCAACCTCGCCAGTCAATGTGCGAGCTGCTATTCCGCACCTCTCTGCAATGCTTTGACTGCTCGCAGGACATCTACCATCACCTACATCTTCGATCCACCTCTACTTTCGCCATTGTCGCATGCCTGGCATTGACCTGTGTCTCTGCGTTGTCAGCTCTGCAACCATTCTGCCTACTGCCAACATTCATTTGCTAACCCGGGACCTTCACTCTTTCTCAACTATTTCTTCAGTCTCGTCTTTACGTCAAGGGTAGGATCATGGGCCACAAGCGCTCGCAGCGCGTTGCCAAGTGCCACACTTCCCTCATCAAGATCGAGGGTGTTGAGAAGACCGACGAGGCCAAGTTCTACCTCGGCAAGCGTGTCGCCTACGTCTACAAGGCCACCAAGGAGGTCCGTGGCTCCAAGATCCGCGTCATCTGGGGACGCATCACCCGCCCTCACGGTAACTCGGGTGTCGTTCGTGCCAAGTTCGCCCACAACATCCCTCCTCAGGCTTTCGCCGCCCGTGTCCGCATCATGCTCTACCCCTCGAGCATCTAAGCGGTTTCACACACACACGCACACACACACACGCACACACACGTACCACGTCCATTCATCTATCAGTACCACCACCACCTCAAAAGGCGATGATCGTTGACCTGTGGATTCGTAGCGCGAAGGTATCAGGAGCAAGCTCGGTTCAAGTTTCTACAACGGGGCGATAAGGCGAGGTTCAGGACACCTCTCTGTGTTTTTAGCAACTTTCTCTTTCTCTTGTTTTCTCGTTTCTTTTGTCGGCCACCCTTGTCCCAACCCCCTCAAAACGCGATCAACTTGTCTCTTACTTCGACTGCTTTCGACCACACACCAAAAAGGCAACGATCAACATTCACATCTATTCGCCAACCATCCTCACTCCCCCATGCATCTGTCGTTCCACCCATGAACGTCATCCTCATTCTACACTTTTATTCTCTTTGCACAAAAGAAATGCAGAACATACGCTCACAACACTCGATCAAAGGTCGACTTTAGGCCATGCCGCTTTGCATTGGCGTTGTCCCACTTTTGGTCTGATCTAAGGTTGTGGCTCCTTTCCCTCTCTGAGAACGTCGTGACTCCTGTCTTATCTAGTTGCGAACCTGTTCAAATCCCACGGTTCGTGACTTAAACAAACAGGAAATATCAAACCCCCTCTTTGCTATTCCACATTCCTTTTGTCACCTCTCGTGGGTGTAAAAGGGGAAGCGGAAAAGAATCGAGAGCGGTTCTTGCAGATCGTCCCTGACACCCAAACATGAAGAGAGACGTTTTGAAGGGATCGCACATTTCTTTCTGTTCCCACACCTGTCCTTCTCATTTGTAAGTTGCTCCTGTCTTCCGAGACACAGCGATACGTGTCTTAGACGAAATGCGTTGGGGCTGGCTGGATTGTTTGAATGTATAACGTACAATTACAAGTATGAATTGGGAGTCTAGTTTGAATCATATCAACTGTCCGGCGGAGCGTCTGGATTGATACGTGTATACTGCGAACGGTCGGGAGCGTGGCTGAGAACTCGACCGAATCGACCTGTCAAGTTTTCGCGGACTGAAGCAAGACCTTGAGTGGGGCTGAATGTTGGGAGCCTGGTTTGGCCGCCAACGAGATTACGCGCAATGACGAGCCACATGGGAGGCCAAGAGTCGTCTGCCGAGACTGGACCTAGGCCTGTATATGGCTCGGTCTGATTCGCCGTATTGGTGGTGACGGTGCGAGGACGACGAGAGAAGCGTCGGATGCGACTTGTGTCGGGTCTGTCCGAGTGAGGCTGCACCGGTACTGGAGTTGGCCGAGCGACACCTGGTGGCTCAATTGAAACCTCTCCAGGCCGAGTGAGGAGGAACTGCCTCGACAACATCTGATCGTAGATCGGGCGTAGTCGCACTACCGCAATGTGATGTGTCAAACTTGTCCTTTGTCTCATCCTTTCATCTTGTTCGTCTGGGCCAAAGAGCGTCGCTTCTTCGTCTCGCACGTCCCATCCTTGTCCCAGGTTATCGTCGTCCAAGATAGAGGTAATATCATCCAAAGCACTCGGCTCGTCGTCGGGCTTGGTGTCGTCTTTGCCCATCTCGAATGCGATGATCGTCATAGTGAGCTGAACGAACCAAACGAAAACATCGATGAGAAGCACGTGAAGCCGGCCGGGCAAGCGAGTGTGACCGATGAAGTCGATAAAGATGGCTTCACCTGTGTTTGTCTGGATTGGCGGAGCCGAGAGATGGGCGATAGCGAGTATCAAGTTGATGCAGCATACAATGACGACCAGAAAGGGTAGAGACCAAGTCGGGTTGACCTGTACAGGGTTGCAGAACTGTACTTGCAGAGCAGCCTTGACGAGGAGTAGGAGCGTCCGATTGTCGAGGAGCCATGTGTAGACGAAGAGAATGAAGCAGAGCAGATCCAGCTGTTGTGACCAAGAGCGTGCAATGGTTGTCAGCTTTGTTGGGATTGACTGTGATGCTGATGTACAAGACTTACGGACTGGATGAGCTCCTTCCTCTCGAAGTACATGGTGTGATGCGATTAGAGTAGGAAAGATTCACACGCCCATCGCTGCGACCGACACACCTCTGCCACGACCTCGTTGAGCAATGCTGGTGGCAAGGCACAGCGTGACGAACGAATGGCGTTGGCTGAGTGAGATTCACCATGGTTGGCGAGGTCCATGCATTTGTTCTTGTCGGCGTGCTTCCGAGATCATCGGCATCTCCGCAAATCGGGTGATTCAGTGACCTTTTCCACCTTGACCTGGACCCTGAATTGTGATTTTGTGCTGACGCGCATACAGCGAGCGAGCGCCTTCGTTAGACAGGTTCGCGTTCTGTGATGGCTTGATGCTTGCTCATCACTCCTATTCAACACTCTTCCACCATCGCCATTCTCTCGTCGCAGCGAGCTTCCCGCAGCCGTATCGATCATGTATCGGCCATACGTGCCAGACCAGACGAGCGCGCAGGCTGGACCCTCACGACCACGTCAAGTGCCAACGGATCCGTCGCACTCTTCGCACCTCGCTCACAAACCCAAGAAACGTCGACGACTCCAATTTACCTCCCAGATCCGCACCAATATCCCGCGCTACAATCCCGACGGCACTGAAAACGTCGAATACTTGCACCAGCAATCTACCCAACGACTCAAGCGCAAGTGGGACAGCATCTTTGAGCGTTTCAAAGATGCCCATCTGCAGGAGCAGGACGAGATCTACCTCGGCAATCGCGCAAATGGAGAGCCTCTCGTGATGGTCAAGGACAGAGGCAGCTTGAGAAGCTTGAGGCAGAGTATGGAATTTGGCGTCTTCATCAAGGATGAAGAGCTACAGGGATGGAGGGATCGACCCGAAGCTAGGCATATGCAAGAGCAAGACGACCAAGACGAAGACGACTTTGATCCATCGCGTATTCGCTCACATCCAGCGCAACTAGCACGAGCTTCCAGCAGCGAATCCGGGACCGACGACCAAGATGACCCAGCTGCCAATGATCCGGACTTACGCGAATTCTTGGAGGCAGAGGCGAAACGCAAGGCCATTCTCGGCAATTCAGGCGACGATTCCGCGGACGAAGACGAGGATGACGATGTCATCGACTATGCTGACCCGCGGTCTTTGACAGGCATGATGCCACCCCCGCCAACGCCAGCTGCCCCAATGGTCCGCAGACGAGGTCGACCACCGGAGCAATCTCGACCATCAATGAAAACACCCGACCTCGCACTCTCGTCTTCAGAGGATGACGACGATTCTGACATCGTCACTGTTCATAGCGATTCGGACGAAGAGCTCATCGACTCGATCCGCATCAAGCGACAAAACATCGAAGAGCTTCTTCAATGTACCACGCCGTTCGAAACCTTGCCTTACAACGATATCTTTGGTCTAGCCGATCTGCTTAAGGTTTCAGACAATACCTCGCGTCTCTACGTAGATCTCGTGTCAGAGGACGAGGATGAAGTCGTGCAGCCCCAATTCGAAACGAAAAGGGACGTTCCCGCCGTGGAAGCTGTCGCCGATGACAAGGTGATTGATCTCACCAGCTCCGTGCCCAACTCTTCCCTCGCTGCCGATGCACCCTCTTCACCGCTGCCGTCGGATTTATCGCCGCCTTCTCGCGCATCTTCGGTAGATCCTGTTGCGCCTGCATCCGAACGATCCTTGTCACCCGAGGATGAGACCATAGTCGAGATTGCACCTGTGCGGAGCTCTCCTGTAAAGAGTACGCCGGTTGAAACCTCACCCAGACGAGACATGCCGTTAGAGTTCGAACCATTCGAAACCACCGCCGCCGAAGCTGCAAGTCCTATCGAGGATGCATCCGTTGCGGTCGACGATGAGCGTCCCGAACAGAGCGCACAGGCTCAGCCTGCTGAGCCACCCGTCTCCTGTGTTCGTTCCTTTCAGACTTGTCAGCCGAGTCAGCCGGATCCCATACCAGCAGTGTCGTCTCCTACTCGTACGCTCCTGCCTTTGCCAGAGCCGATAATTCCAGCGGTGCCAGCAACGCCTGCACCTTTAGCAGAAGCTCAAATAGAGCCAACGAGTCAAGCGATCGCAGCCATTGCCTCGGACCTAGCGCGGCAAGTAACTCCAGAAGCTGCCGTCCAGGAAGCGATTCGAGCGAATCCGACACGAGAAGCTGAAGGATCTCTAGTATCGCCACGCAGCTCAGACCTCTCATCACCTCCCGCGACTCCATCAACTGCAGAGGCTACTGCAGCAGATCCGCCGAGCCCAACAGCGACACTGAAGCCTCCAGCCCGAGTTGAGCCTATCGCACCACATGGCGAACCGCAGCTGACTCAAGTCACACCTTCGCGCACATATTCTCGCAAACCTGCAACACCCTTGTCTGCAGAAAAAGGAAAGCTCACACCTGCACAATCTTCGATCTCCACCACCGCCCCTTCAACGTCTGCCTCTGTTACATCGCACTCTGCATCGCGACGTCGCCATCTCACTCCTTCATCGAGACACGCAAAACACACGCCAAGCTCGGCAGACCGACAGCATCGACCCGACAAGATGGAACGTCGACGCAGCCATGGCTCAGGCAAGAAGAAATCGACTTGTGGTGGGCCTGGCAAGTGTACAAAGACTTTTTGTTTTTCTTGCGGCTGAATGGAGGGCTACGTTTGATGAAATTTCTGCAGGTGTGTGTGGGAGGGCGTGTATTGTGCGTGCAGTGTTGCACGGCGTGTGTGTGGCATGGGTACCTGAAGTGGCTGTGCTGGCTGGCGAACGGCCAAGAGGTCTCTTAGGACAACGTGTAGACAAAGCATTTGTACGAAATCTCGCCCTCGAGCTTCTACGCAAGGCTTATCTAGGTACGAAGCTTGTACACCTCTCTGTTTCTCACCAACATCATTTGCACCAGAGCGCTACAGGCCTGTTCTTTGGCCTCCTTGATGCTCGAGGCAAAGTCGGTGTTGGTGGCGGTGAGGTTGTCGAAGGTCACTCGGACGGTGAATGAGGGAAAGTGGCTGTGTTGCGGAGAAGGGTCAGTATGGTGAAGGGGGAGGGGGGTAAGGATAAGAGCGCAAAGGGAAGGGGTGGAAAACTTACGCAGCTCCACTCATTGTGTGGGTGAACAGCGGGTCGGGGGTGGACATCTGTGCTGCGTACTCTGTCGGCGTTAACAAACCAAAACAAGAATGTCAGTAATCACTTTGAAACGATGATCACCTGGCAGACGTGGTAAAGGTGAAGAAACATACCGTGCACCTGAGCAACACAGCTTCTACCGGGCTCAAACATGACAGCTCGACCTTTGCCCTTGCCCTTCAACTTGATGTAGAACGGCACCTCTTCCCTCTCCTTCTCCTCGTCCCTCTCGAATCTCTTCACCACCAGCGCCTGGATCGGCTGCTTCGCCTCCATGGCTGGCGCAGCGAGCAAGCTAGCTACCGCATCAGCGTCGATCTTATCCACATCTCTAGCTGCAGCAAGATGGTTCTTGAGATAGGCTTGCAGGCGTCGACCGCCTACGCCGACGAGATTGGCCGAGGTTTGTTCGTAGCCTGACATGGCAAGGTTGCTTGTCGCGAAGTATCACGAGCGTTGGTTGTCGACGGTGACTCCAAGCAGGGCGATGACGCGGAAGAGGGTTGAGAGCTCCAAGCTAAGCACAAGACGACCAAATCCAAGCACCTCTTATACCTCCGTCCGGCCAGTTTCACTTCATCAAAGAACAGCTTCCACTTAGCAACTTGGTTCCCGCACTGCAAAGTCCCTCAAAGCCTTCTCTACCTTCTTCCCTCAGCCATCAAACCTTTTCGAAAGCTTGACCAAATCCAACACACCAGCGTACAACTGGCGCAGAGGCAAACAAACATGATCGTCGACGTGCGCAACGATGATCATCCTCCTGCCGCAATTTCGCAAACTGACAGCCGTGCGCACCAGTTCGGCTACTGAAATGTGTCAGAAGCCTCATCTCGCGCCCTCAAGGTTAAAGTTCAAACACCCGCATTACACCTTCTGTGACCACATCGCTTCCCACACATCAAGGCGGACAGACAGACAGATAGACATAAGATAATCTTATTCAACATTGCGAGTCATAGAGAGTCTATACGGTGAAAACAACAGAGCACGGTGAAAACAAAAAAGATGAGTGTAAAAGCAAGCTAAACCTTCAGGGAGGAAAAAGCTTCGAGACAACCCCTCAGTTGTCACCACAAGCCTCATCCGAAAAGTGGCAGCAAAGCAAGCGATTACACAGAAAAACAGCGCAGAAGGACGACCTAATCTGGCGAGGTACGGATGCGGATCCCTCAATCCGATGCCGAATCCTATCGTAGACAGGCGCCTCGTCGTTCGACACTGGTTCTGAAGCCAGAGGCGAAGAGCAATTTGGCAAAAGCAAGGATGTCCGCCGCTTTCTTACTTCAACGAAGCAGCAAGCTGAGCCTTGAGCTCGGGATCCAATGTCGAAATCTGAGCCAAAATGTACTGCGCCTTGAGCTGTTTTGACGCTGCCAACAGCTGACCAGCCGAGGCCTCGAGGTGCTCAGCAACAGTCTTGTCGTCGTCCGAAGCAGCCGCACCGGTAAACTGTCTCAAAGCAGCCACACGCTCGACGTGCTTGAGCGATGGGTTGGCCTCGGCAATCGTGCGTTCAGCAGTCACCTCCGTGAGCCTCCTGCGCAGACGCCAGTAGAAGTATCGACGCGCATTCTCCCATGGAAGAGCAGATCGCAACACTCCAGTGGCAAGCATGCGTCCTGCTCGGTCGTGTGCATCTGCATACTCGGTGGCAATAGCAGTGAAGATGGGCGAGAGCTGCTTCTCACGGTCCGCCAGCGCCTTGCGGGCAGTGGTCTGGGCGGTGTAGTCGGTGGCCTCGGCAGCCTCCTTGCTGAGCTGGGCGTACATGCTGTCGAGACGCTCCATGGTGGCACGCTGCTTGTCGGCACGGAACTTGATCTCGACAAGACCGGAAGCCTCGAGCACACCACCGCGTGCGCTGTTGACATCAGCGGACATCTCGATCATTCCGTTGTCGTTGATCGCAGAGTCGACCACGACCCACGAACCGCCACGCAGCTCACCCATGGGTGGAATGTGCACAAACACGGGCTGCTTGTACGACGAAAGTCCGTCAACGATCTTGGAGCCCTGCTTGAGGATCTCGTCGTACATGTCCTGCTGACCACCCGAGAATCCACGCCAGTTGGCGAGGATGACAAGAGGCAGACCCTCCTTGTCAAAGTCCCAGATGGCTTGCGCAGTCTTGTACGCCGAGTTGGGGTACCAGACCTGACCAGCTTCCATGATGCGCTGCTCGGTCGAGTTGGGGTTGGCCGGGTCAGCAGGGACCACACGCTCGAGCGTTCGGGTCTCGACAGCGATGACACCGACGGGAATACCGCCAAGACGAGCACGACCAGTGACGACCGAGGTGGCCCAGCCGCCGAGGGTCTCGACGAAAGAGCCCTCGTCAAAGAGACCAGTAAGCTTGGTGCCGTCGTCCTCCTTCTTGCCATTGATAAGCCAGCGAGGGTCGTAAGGACCGCGAGGAGGCTGATAGGTGACAGCTCGGTCCCAGCTGTCGGTCGTGGGCATGATGGGAAGAGGTCCGCCGCGCTGAGCAGGAACGTATGACATCCAGTTGACAAAGGCCTTGACAGCGTCGAGGTCGTCCTGAACAGTGAGGTGAGATACACCGTTCTTGTACATGATCTGAGGACCACCCAGCTGCAGGTTCGAAGTGTAAACCTCACGTCCGAGCAGCTTGTTGAGCGCCTGGTAGCCGGTGAGAATCAATGGCGAGCCCTCGACCTGGATCACACGCTCACCAAGACGAGCAAGGTAGGCACCGATACCGACACTTCGTCCGGTGACAATGGTGGCGGTGAAGATCTGGTCCTTGGCACGGCTGGTCTCACCGGCAATGAGACCACTGCCAGAGAGACACTCGACACCAAGACCGGCTTCAGGCTTGCCGATGATGTCGGTGATGACGTTGTGCACGGTGCCATCAGCGGCCTGGACAGGCTTGGTCACGACGCTGTGGGGCGCCTTGGCCTGAACGGCGTGGAGCGACTCGTCGTCCAGGTAGATGTACTCGAAGCCCTTGGCAGGGTCGTCGCCGACAAATTTGGCCTTGAACAGGTCAAGCGGCTCGGTAGCCAGGCCGATACGGGCACCCGAGTTGGCCGAGATGTAGAGACGAGGAACACCGAGCTCACGGGCGAGCTTGGAGGCAGCAGCGAAGAAGCGGTCCTCGACAGGGCCGAACGAGCCGGCCTGGATGGTGACATCGTTTCCGATGACCACCAACTTGCGACCGTTCGGGTTCTCGGGAGTGAGCACCTCGACGAGCCAGGCGACCATGCCGATGGTGTTCATACCGGGAGCGCGCTTGAGCTCGCGCAGGTTCTCCTGTTCATCAAAGACCAGCTCGACAGCCGACTTGATGACATCGCTGGGGACCTTGCTGGCGGCGACCTTCCTCCACGATGCGCGAACGGCCTGGCCGAGGACATCGATAAAGTCGTAGACGAAAGTGGTCTGCAGAGCGTGAGCACGCGATCGACGCGACTGCAGAGCAACCTTGGTGGTGTAGGGGAAGTGTGCGCTCTGTGCGTTGAGGGTGGCTTCCTTGCCTGAGGGCTCGATGCCGCGCAGGACAGCAGAGCCGTCGTCGGCAACAATCTCCTCGTAGGTCTCGTATCGGACCACAAGGCCGGTCTCGTTGGTGACAAAGGCTCGGATGGGACGAGGCTCACCGTTGGGACCGCTGAGGATCATTCGGATCTCAGCACCGGTGATGCGGAGGCGGAAGAAGCGGGTTCCGTGGCGCTCAAGGAAGCCGGCAATAGCCTTTTGAACATCCTCGAGGCTGACGTCGAGCTGGTAGATGAACGACATGAAGATGTGCGAAGCATCGGCGGTGCGGTATTCGGGCTGGCCAAGAGCGACCTCGATGACGTTGAGAATGTCATTGACGATGCGGTCCGACTCAGAAATGAGGTAGGCAGCCAGGTCGCCCTGGACGCGGCCGGGACGCACAAGCGAGCGGACGAAGAATCGTGTGTCGGCAGAGTTCTGGATACCACGAGCAAAGTAGAGGTGGATCGTGGAGGACGAGACCGGCACGGGGGTCAGCTCGAAGTTCTTGCTGACACGGTCGAGCTCAAGCTGGTAGGCAAGAGCGGGCTCGATGTTTCGGATGGCCTTCTCCTCAGCCCAGATGCCCTGCTCGCTGGGACGGAAGGTGGCGAAGAAGGGGTACATGCCTGGCTGGCAGAGGAGATAGGTGACACGGCGAACACGAGCAGCGGCAAACTCCTTGCTGCAGGCGTTGGTGTACTGGGCAAGCTTGCTTCGCACCTCGGCGTCAACAAAGTCGGTTTGATCGACGACAGCGACGTTGAGCACGTTGATGGGTGCACCGCCGGACGAAGGCTTGAAGAACTTGAGCACCTTGGGGAGGAGGTCGGGGATGTCGGCGACATCGGCGCAGCTGGTCATAGCACCAGTGCGGAGCTCGGGGGCAGCACGAGCCTTCTTGGTGTTGTCCATCATGTTGAGGTCGCTGATGGATACCTGACGCTCGCGCTCCTTGAGCGAGGAAACGCTGCGAGGCAGCTGGAACTGCCAAGTGAGAACGGCGCGCTCCTCAACGTCAAAGTCCTCGACGGCATAGTCGAAGTTGACGATCTCGTAGGCTCGGTAAGCGCGCACGACGTAGGTACAGAGCGCGGCGAAGGCGACGTGGTGCTCGCGGTGACCGAAGAAGCTGTGCAGCACATCATACACACTGTACTGCGAGTCGCTGAGCTCGCGCAGCACCTCGAGCGACGGGGCATGGTACTCGTCGTCACCACCGTACTTGGACGAGGTGACCGAGCCACGGAGGATGGCCTGCATCTGAGCAGAACGGTCGGCAAGGCTGGGCATGTCGGCATCGAGCGAAACCTCACGAGCCTTGAGGGCGACGGGAGCGGTCGACTTGCCCTGGAGCGAAGCAAGCTTTCGCAGAGCCTCGATCATGGTAGCGCCACTGGTACGCGAGACGAGCGAGGTACCTTTGATGTGCTTGTCGAGGAGGGTGAGCAGCAAGGCATTCTTGCGGTTGATGCCATTGCGCGAAGTTTGCAGTGCAACAACCTTGTTGAGGTCGCCGTCGGCCTGCAGACGGAGCTCGAGGACGACGTCAGCCTCACCAGTGAACTTGGACTCGACGTCGTAGTACTTCTGAAGGAACGAAGCGAGCACGTTGCCTTCGTGCACCTTGAGACCCCCAGCGTAAGCATCAAAGAGCTGGGAGAGAGGAGCGATGGTGGTCTGCACTTGAACTCGGATGGCTGGGTCGACGCTGTCGCGTAGGAAGGTCTCGGTGAGCTTGCGCAGGCGAGCAGCGGGGAACTCGAGCTTCTTTGAGTGGCCCATCTCGATCGTGTTGCGGACGACGTCCTCGAGCCTGGCGGGGATACGGCCACCCAAGCTCGACAGGATCTGAGAAGCCTGACCGTAAGGCAGCTCGGGGTTACGGAGGGTCTCGATGAGCTCCTTGATGACGGCCTGCATGCGGAAGCTCTGGTCGTACCCGTCGAGGATGTCGTTGAGCACTTCGACGAGAGCGGTGTAGCGCTGGTGGGGCTTGTTGCCGGTGATGATGGGCATGCCAAAGTCGGGCAGCTGACCGGCGAAAGGCTTGGCGTGCTGAACACGGCTGGGGTCGTCGAGCGAGAGAATACCGATGATGTCACCGGCGCTGAGGGATACACCGGCAGTCTTGACGAACGAGACGACACCATCCTCAGCGGCGAGGAGGGGCATGTACATCTTCATGACCTCGATCTCGGCGATAGCCTGGCCAGCCCTGACGTGGTCACCCGACTCGACAAGGAAGCGAACGAGCTTACCGGGCGAAGGCGAGCGGATCTGAGTGGGGTCGTTCTCCTGCTCGATGAGGCAGGTCTTGGAGTCGATCATGAGACGAGTCATTCCGACCTCCTCACGCCAGTAGACGGGATGCGACTTGCCGGCGAGACCGATAAGGAGACCACCGTCGGTAAGGATCCTCAGCTGAACCAGGGTGCGTCCACCGTTGAGGTAGAGGACCCAGCTAGAGACGGAGCTGCGAGTGGCAGTGAAGTTGTACTTGACGTTCTCATAGATGAAATCAATGGAGAAGACCGTCTTGATGGTGTCACGAGGAGGCACCTGACCCTTGTTCAAGATGCGCTTGTACTCGTCCTCGCACTCGCGGGCGAGCAATTGAGCCTTGACGGCGGCGCCGCAGATGACAGCGAGATCGGCAGGAGGTCGCTCGGCAGTGAGACGGTCCTGAATGAGGCCATCGAGCCAGCCGGTGGTGATCTTGTTGGACTCGAAGGCATCGGTCTCAAGCAGCTTGATGAGGTATTCGACCGTGGTACGGAAGTCACCGCGAATCGAGAGCTCCTTGAGCGAGATGACCATCTGCTTTCGGGCCTCGGATCGGTCGGCACCGTAGGCGAAGATGTGACCGAACTGCGAATCGGCGTACTCGTGGAGCGCACCGCTGGTACCGACGGAGAAGTAACCCCAGGTGGAAGTGCTGGACCGGAAGTTGAGCTCGGTCAACGCACCCATGCCAGGCTTGAAGCCGGTATCAGGATTCTCGGCGGTGATACGACAAGCGACGACGTGGCCCTGAGGCTGAGGCTTGCGCTGGGTCTTGAACGACTCGGGGCTGGCAAAGTCAAAGTCGATGACCTCGTTACCACGAGGGTTCATGCCGTAGAGGGTTCGGATGTCACGGATCGAGTAAAGAGGGATACCCATCGCGACCTGAAGCTGGGCGGCTGGGATGTTGACTCCAGAGACCATCTCGGTGGTGGGGTGCTCAACCTGGAGACGAGGATTGAGCTCGAGGAACGAGAACTCGCCCGATTCGGGCGAGTAGAGCCACTCGACGGTACCGGCAGATACGTAACCGACGAGCTTGGCGAGACGCACAGCGGCCTTCTCCATGGCCTCCCTAGCGTCCTCGGGAGCGATGGTGACGGGAGCTTCTTCGATGATCTTTTGATGACGACGCTGGACGGAGCAGTCACGACCAAAGATGCTGATGGCGTTGCCGTACTGATCGGCCAGCAGCTGGACCTCGAGATGGCGCGCCTGGCCAGCGAGCTTCATGACGAAGACGGGCGAGCCGGGCACTTCACCCAGAACGGCGTTGTAGAGCTGCTTGAACTCTTCGCCGTTGGTGCACTTTCGGATACCTTTACCTCCTCCACCTTCGGAGGCCTTGATCATGACGGGAAATCCGATTTTGAGGGCTTTCTCGAGACCCTCTTCGGCGGTGTGAATGCAGGCCTGTTGGTAGACCTCGTCGGAGACGGTGAGGAAACCCTGCTCGCTCATCACGGTCTCCTTGATTCCGGTACCGGACCAAGGCATGCATGGCACATCGGCGTGCTGAGCAACGATGGTGGACGAGATCTTGTCACCGAGCGATCGCATGGCCGAACCGGGAGGACCGATGAAGATGATCTTGTGCTTGGAGGCGGCGAGCGACTCGGGAAGACGGGGGTTCTCCGAGGCGTGACCCCAACCGGCCCAAACAGCGTGTACGCCAGCACGCTCTGCGACATCGACGATGAGGTCGACGTTGGCGTAGTTGTTGTTGTTGGATCCACCAGGCACCTCGACGTACTGGTCAGCCATACGGATGTAGTCGGCGTTAACCTTGAGATCTTCGGGGGTGGCCATGACGGTGAACTCGATGGCACGCTCGTCGCCAAAGGTCTCGTAAGCCCATTTTCGGATGGAACGGATCTCCTTGACGGCGGCGATACCGTTGTTGCAAATGAGGACCTTGGTGATGACACTGTGACCGCCCTGCTTGCGGATAAAGTCAGCGACTGCGCTGGCAGGAGCCGTTTCGAGCGGGTTGCCGCCTGTGATGGTCAAAGAGGAAACTCAGAAAGTAAGATCAGCACATGTTCAGAGTCGAGATTACGAGCGGCCTACTACGAGGGAGCCCGGCCTTGGCAAAGCTTACCGATAAAGTGGCTGACAGCCTCGTGATCAGGGATTGGCATGGTAATGTGTGTGGATGTATAGATGAGGGACGGGCGTTCTTGAGATAATTGAGGGTAGATCAAGCACTTTTGCACTGAATGTCGGAGTGATTTGGCGAGCTCTGGGGAGATGCCGATTGCTTGCTAATTGAATGTTCGAGCGAGGGAGCTCAAGGGCGTGATTGAGGCGAGTGCCGGGGTAGAGTCGCAAAGCCAGAGAGGGAGCTGGACTTGGATCCTTGTGGGAGCGGCACGGCGAAGTGACAAGGAAGTCTACTCGTCAGCTAGTTTTCTCGTCTAGAACTCGAGCCGAAGAGAGGAATAGTTGGATGATGCAGCGAGAAAGCAAGGTTGAGGGAGACCTTGATGCCGTTGCAGTTAGCCGGATGCGATGCTTTGGAGGCCGGAAAAGGATATCGGCGACCAAGATGAGGTAGGATGGAAAGATAGGTATTGGTGGTGGTGGTGGTCGGCAATCAAGGTGAGGGTGATGATGAGGAGGTAGCGAGAGGAGAAGCTGCGCCCGCCCAACGATGATATGATAGCAAAATCAAAGCTTGAACCAAAATCTTGGAAGAATGACACACACACACACACTCCCACACACTCATCCAACCCGCAAGAGAGCTCATCTCTGTCTCTCAAATGTTCACTTGGCCGGTCGAGCTAGGCGGAAGTAGCGGGGCATCGGCCTGTCTGCGACAAGACTGAGCGAAGAGTCTTCGGATTTGCCGTTGTCGATGCGCATTGTCTGCATTGACCAGGCGGAGAGAGAGAGTGAGGCAAAGAGAAAAGTTGTTGATGACAGAATTTCCGGCTCAACAATTTCCAACGAGATCAACAGTCAAAAAAAGGCTCGGCTAGCTGGTCCCAGACATGAGACCCTTCATCGTCAAGACGAGACGCGCTCTCTTTTGTTACCCGGCCCAAAATTTCAGAGAGACAGATTGGCCTTTTTTTCTTTATCGTTTTCCTTTTTTTTGTTGCCTCCACAGACAAACATTGTGCGGTGAGCGGACGTGGAGATTCCGCGGCCAAATTCATCGAAAAAAAAAACTAACCGACAAAAATCTTTACCCTGTGCCTTGCCCCAAACGTGATGATGCTACGACCGACGCGCAGTGATCATCATCGATCTGGTTTCTGCCTCCACCCTGACCGCTCCTCTCTCGCCATGGTCGGGTGGACTCGAGTAGAGACTGAACATGAACTTCAGAGCCTGGTCTTGTACACAGTCGCTCCAGAGGATGAGGAGGTAGTTTGATTGTCAAAGTCTGTACTGTATGGGACGAATTGTCAGTCCTTTCTCAGAAAGCAAAAAGCAGCGGCGGGCACTTTTGACACGGAACCAAGGTCGCGTGCTGAGAGCAAATTGGAGCGGGGTGGCCGATAGCCACCATCTCGCAGCACGGACAGCTTTCGGATTGTCCTCGTCTTTCGGCTCATTAGGAATTGTTCCAAGACTGTTCGATTTTCCTGGACAAAAAATGCCAGATGCAACATGGTCACCTCGGATGGTCTGCGGATGCATCGAGAGGACAGGGCCACTGCGGAAATCGCAAGTGCTGTGGTGCGAGGCAGGCTTCAGAGCGAGTTCCGGTAGCCTAGACACAACGATCAGCCAGCATCAAAAGCAACAGCAGACAAAGAGGCTGCGTGGTGGGGACAGCAACCCTTCTCGATATCAGATGTTGGGAACAAAGGCAAGCACAATTCGAAATCATCCTTGCCGATGTTCAAGAGGTGGGGGTTTTTTTCGGACGACTAAGTCAACCTTCAGTATCGGGTGAACGACCCGATTGTATGAACAAGGCGGGTTCTTTCGAGGTCCAAGTGTATGCGAATGGGTCAACGCTGTATGCCGCCCTTTCTGCACTTTGAAGATGGTGTGAGCGGGCAACAAGGCATTTCTACCAAAAGTTCGAAAAGGGATACGAAGCTGTCAAAGAGTTGTTGGGGAAGAAGGCCCGGCTGGCAAAGGTGAGCGCGGTCAGACCCCACGAGGGCAGTGCGTGAAATAACAGTTTTATTTTATTTTATTTTTTTAAATCAAAAGAAAAAATGGGGGTTGCCATCCTTGACTTCTTTCTCTGCCTCTTCTGCTTGCGTCGCAGTCTCTCTCTATCTCCTAAGCCGACCATGTTGAAGCAAGTGTAGTCCGTGGTTCATCAAGACATGCAGCGCTGAATGGAACGGCGATTGCTGCCTGACTACACACCGGCAGCCATTTGCCGTTTACCGAATTGGTGCCCAACCCATGCTTGGCTGCTCAAGTCTGACAAGAAGAGTCCGTCTAGCAGAAAAAGCAAATGCCGAAACGACGACGTGCGGTTGCAGCTCGTGGTTCCTGGCCTTCCGAAATCGATACAGCAGGCAGACTTCGTTATAAGGCTCTCTGACCTCTGCCCATACCTCTCTCTTGTGATCAGATTGAAGCCGTCCGAATGCTTCCGAAACACACACCGTGTGGAGCTCCGAGGTCTTCGAGAAGCTAGATGTTCCACTACGCCGCCCATCACAGAATGGTCGCAGGTAGGTTCTTCAGTCGAGAACAATGATGAGATGAAAAAGAGCATCTAAAAAAAGACACGAAATGGTGCTTCAGAAAAGCGGGCGTGTCGCCCATTTCGAGACTTGGCTCGGGCGATACGCCTGAAACCAGGACCGTGACGCGCGGTTGCTGAGCGCGAGCGTTTCTCAATGCATGCCGCATAAAAAAAGCGTTGCTCTCCACACGCACACGCACATGCACACCCACACACAACAGCCGTATCATTTTCAATTGGAATCAGCTCGTCCCAACGTATGCTACGTCTTGCCCCATCCACGTCTGCAATCGGACTCGATGTGCGACTGCTGAGCTTCGGCATCGAACATTGCAGACGCTGCACGCTCCATCGGCACGACGCGACATGAGTGCTGCCGACACCAACTGCACAGCAGGCGGCAACACGCTCTGGCTTACCTTCCTCGCAGCCTGGACCGAAGAAGCGCAGGCGAAAGGATCCAAAGTAGCACGGACGTTCCGCAAAGCCCATCAGTCACTGGCGGCCTGTCCGATCGAGTTCCAGCATCCGTGTCAAACCACCCAGCTCTCCGGCATTGGTCCTACGATCGCAAACAAGCTCGAACAGGAACTGCAGAAATGGTGCCAGGAGAATGGGCAGACGATGCCAGAGCGGCCTTCCCACCAGGCCTCGTCCTCGAGACGAACAACCGGAGCTCCCGAAGCTGACTCAGAGTCCGCAGGTGTGGAGCAAGACGCGGGCACGTTCGCCAAGCGGAAGAATGCAGGCATCTCCGAACGAGTCACTAAGAAAAGAGCCTATGTACCACAGCATCGATCGGGCGCATACGGCCTGCTGGTCGGTCTGCACATCCTCACCAGGGCCAGCAACTCCTCGCGAGAGGAAAGAGTGTCCAAGACGCAGCTCATCAACGCCTCGAAGCCCTATTCGGACACTGAATACGAGAGCGGCGGTTCTTCGTCTCGAGCGTCAGCTGCCGTCCCTCTCTCTAGCCAGCACGCCACCTCGGGAGGAGGAGGAGGAGGAGGAGGTCCACGGTCTTTCTACACTGGTTGGACAAGCATCAAAACGCTCATCGCCAAGGGGTACGTGCTGCAGTCAGGCAATCCGTCGCGATACAGCCTAAGCGACGAGGGCGCGACAGTGGCAGAGACGCTAGCGAGGGATGCAGGAGTAGCGCAGTCCACTGTTTTCGCCGCTACCGCTGCCGATGGCGTGGGGAAAGACGACGATGCGGATTTGTCCGACAATTCGTCTGAAGACGAGGCAGAAGAGACCTTGCAAGCACGTGTTGGATCTTTCGAGCCCGAAGTGTTGAAGGCGGGCAGCTATACGATCCATTTGGTGGTCGACAATCGCGAGCGACACCGCGCTGGCAGACGGCAAGAAAAGGAGCCGATTGCAACACTTCTCCTTGAGCGTGGCATCGACACCGAGACGAGAGCGTTGGAGGTAGGCGATGCCGTGTGGATCGCACGACGGAAGCAACCTACGGGACTTGAAACGGACGAAGTCGTGCTCGACCACATCGTCGAGAGGAAGAGGCTCGATGATCTCACCAGCTCCATCCTCGATGGACGATGGAGGGACCAAAAGTTTCGACTCTCGTCTTCGGGGCTGACAAAAGTGTTGTATCTGATCGAAGACTACGACGTGGAGAACCAGATGCGCAAGTTTGGACCGCAGATCCAGACTGCACTCAGTAGTTCGCAGGTGGTGGATGGCTTCTTTGTCGAGCGCACGTCTGGACTCGTAGCGAGCATCGACTATCTGGCGTCGATGGACGGCATGATTCGCAAGGTGTACGAAGGTCAAGATCTCTCGGTGATTCCCAGCGCCGTCATCTCGCGCTCTAGCTTCCTGGAAACGCGAGAGGCGCTGCAACGTAAATCGCCGTCGGCATCTATCTTGACCTCGTTTGAAGCGTTTCAAGCGCTCAACAGCAAAAGCGGAGGGCTCACTTCGAAGGAAATTTTTGGCAAGATGCTGTTGTGCATCAAGGGCATGAGCGCGGAAAAGGTGCGAGAGGTGCTTGCCATGTATAGCACACTGCGCGAGCTTACGGATGCCTTTGAGGAGGTCATGGCGGAGGACGCGAAAGAGGCAGAGACGATGCTGTCCACCTTGACGGAAGGTATGGACCAGCGCAAGAAGATCGGTCCAGCGCTGAGTCGCAAGGTGGCCGATGTCATGTTGACGCCTCGATATGCACTGGAGTGAGTAGGCGAGCAAGCAAGCAAGCAAAGTGACGGTATCGAAGCATCAGTTTTACAGATGATGTCAGCTTGTTTGATTTGGGTTGGCATGTCCATGGCTTAGCTTGACTGCTTGACCGAGCCCGAGCTCGTCGTACTTCAGCTTGTTGAATCATCAGCCTCTATTGCACGCTGTGAGCAAGAGGGTGAAGCGGCTGGTGATGGTGAAGGGCTGCTCTCCTATCGTGCGAAAGGCGCTCAAGCGAGCCAGCTCTCGGGTGAATTCGAAAGACCCTGATTGGTTGAGCGACACTTTGACGCGCTCGACTGGTCTCGATTACAAATCCAACCAACTGCAGACGGCGACGACACGCGAGGAATAGGAATTGCAGGCTGGCGATTTGTATTCGAGCCAATGAATTTTCTATTTCTCTGGCGTTGGGCGACGATTTTCGAGGAAAATTTCATGGTTGCAGACCAGCACAAATTTGAAAAGAAGAAGAAATAAGTCGGGCAAATATCGGAATGAGTTGCTAGTAGAGAAAGCGTAACCAGCCAAAATTGGTCGATTATTTCCAGCGTCTGTCTACAGTATCGAGGTAGGAAAGAAAACAGCACTGCACAGCGCGGAATGGAATTCTCAACGTCGATCACAACTGAACCACAGACAGGGCGACAGCAAGAGACGGCCAGCGCCAGTGCATTGCAATCTTCCAGTTGGCCTCGTCGAGACTTTCAACCTTCATCCTATCTCCTCGTACCTGTCTCCTATCCGACCTCCCCCCCCTTTCCGACTGGATTGCCATCCTCAACCATGGCAAACTTGTTCAACAGCGCGCGTACCGCCTTCCGCGCCGCCGTCAATGGCTCGGCCGCTTCGGTAGGTATATTCCAAAGCTTGCCACGCCACGCCACGCCTCGCCGACGTTTGGGAGTCGCCATCCAGTTCTTCGACGATGCGTTCACTTTGCCAGTACAAGGTGGACCGAGGTGGATGTTCTGCTCCTCGCCTCACGGAGTCGATCAACCTGAATAAGCATCAAACGATGATCTCAGCCAAATGGAGCCCACGCCACCTTGCATCTTTGCATCGACTTCTCTGCGTACATTTGTCATGCAGCACATCTTGCATGCAAGCCCTCGTGCTCGTCCATTTAGGAACGACATTACGCCACCATCTCTCCATGGCGCCCACTCATCATGTTGATCGCACCCGACCACATGCGGTCCAAACGTCTACACATTCATCTTCGTTCCCGACACTCGCAACTAGCGAATTTACCGCCTGGGTTGCCGACATCTATGGCGTTACGAGCCAGCGGCTGGAACACACTCACCAGAAAAGCCAATCATCCGACCTTACCCGCAGATAACCACAGAACGGCATTTCCGACCAGCGCGACGTTATGGCAAGCGGCGTGGCACCAAAGCTGAACCGCCAAGCAGCTAACAACTCCTTGACTGACTTGTTCTCTTCTGTCTTCTGCCTTCGCCTCCTTCCAGGTCCGAAACGCCTCGACACAGGCTGGCACCAACGCCTCGCAGTCGTTCCTCACTTCGCGTTCCTCCGCCATCGCCGCCACTGCCGCCGCCGCCGGTTCGATCGCATGGTACAATCACCTCTACGGTACCCTCCCCTTCTTGGACACCGCCAGCGCCAACATGGCCGACGAGGGTCTCCACCCACCCAAGTACCCCTGGTCTCACTCGGGCGTCTTTGAGACCTTCGACCACGCCTCGATCCGTCGTGGTTACCAGGTCTACCGCGAGGTCTGTTCATCCTGCCACTCGCTCGACCGCATTGCTTGGCGTAATTTGGTCGGCTCGTCGCACACTGTTGACGAGGTCAAGGCTATGGCTGAGGAGGTTGAGTACGAGGATGGCCCTGATGACGAAGGCTCCATGTTCCAGCGTCCAGGTAAGCTGGCCGACTACATGCCTCGTCCTTATGCCAACGACGAGGCTGCTCGTGCTGCCAATGCCGGTGCTTTGCCCCCTGATCTCAGTTTGATGGTCAAGGCGCGTCACGGTGGTGCCGATTACATCTTTGCCCTTCTCACCGGCTACACCGACCCTCCTGCAGGTGTCAAGGTTCAGGACGGCCTCAACTACAACTCGTACTTCCCCGGTACTCAGATTGCCATGGCTCGTGTTCTCTACGACGGTTTGGTTGATTACGAGGATGGTACCCCGGCTACCACTTCGCAGATGGCCAAGGATGTGGTGACTTTCTTGCACTTCTGCGCTGAGCCAGAGCACGACCAGAGGAAGAAGATGGGCATGCAGGCCGTCATCATTCTCTCGTCATTGACTGCGCTTTCGATCTGGGTCAAGCGCTTCAAATGGGCTGGTATCAAGAGCCGAAAGATTATTTACAACCCTCCTGCTTCGCATTAAGGTTTGGATGGTGGTTCGGTTCTTTGAAGTCGAATATATGTTTTGTCTCGTTGAAGATTGGTGTGTAAGAGTGTGGTGTAACTTAGGTGTGGGTTGAGGCAGGCGTTTGAGCTGTGGTGTTGGAGAATTTTGGGTTGAGGTTGCCAAGCTGGTGTGTGTCGGACAGCAGGTTGTTCCCACAGAGACGGTGCGGGGTTGGGTTGACGGGCGTTATTCACCTCGACCGATCGGCAGCTTGGTGGTGATCCGCTAAGTCATGTCTTTTGAGGCTTGAGAGATGGGACTTTTTGTGATTTGACGGCACAGTGCGTACTGCGGACCAAATCCGCTTTCTTTCAGTCATGGCGTTGCGAGATCACTTTGCTGAAGCCTCAAGCGATCCGGAACCGACGTCAGTCGCCACCTTAGATCCATCTACAAAGCATCGATTTACAGGTTCAAACAAGGTCAACGTCGTTCTGCCACAACGACACCCAACATCAATCGAATCGCAACTAGGGCATTTTGAACCAAACCAGACGAAATCAAACAGAAGTTAAGGTAGGAGGCAGATGACAAGAACTGCGCGCCAAGCTTGTCGAATCGCATTGCCATTGATGAGAATATGGGTACAACGGTTTCGAAAGAAGAAAAGAAAAAGTACAAAAGAAGCGGCGAAGATCTTGTCACCACCGTGGTGAAGAGCTAATCCGGAAAGGCCCTTGACAGATTCTAGCGAAACGATCAAGAAACCTCGAGACGAGCTTTACTTTTGAGGGAAGGGTGTGTCGAAAGAGACGAGTCGCAAGGGAGCAGCGAAGACGTTTAGTCGAAAAGGCCGAATCCCATGTCGTCATCGGACTCCTCCTTCTCTTCCTCCTTCTTCTCCTCCTCCTTGGCACCACCGGCAGCGGCAGCGGGGGCGGCACCGCCGGCAGCAGCAGCGGGAGCAGCACCACCGCTGGGGACCGAAGCGAGCTTCTCCTGACCCTCGGCAATGAGGGTGTTGATGTCCTTGCCGTTGAGCTCCTCGATGAGCTTGTCGAGACGCTCGGACTCGGCCTCGATGCCGACGGTCTCAAGGAGAGCCTTGATGTCGGCGGCGGAGGGAGACTCCTTACCACCGAGGGTGAGCAAAAGGTAGGCAGCGATGTGCTTCATTTTTGACTGGTTTGAAGAGGAAAAAGGTGGTTGTTGAAAAGAGAGAAAATTGAAAGTGCCGGCCGCAAATCCGCTAAAGGGCTTTGATCCAAGATAGGAAGACTTGTGGACTGTAATAGCGTTGGACACGATCGAATTTTATCCCAAAAACCAACGACCAAAGATGGTAAGTATACGGGTCTGAGATGTAGATGTAGGTTGGCAACGAGTTGACAACAGCGACAGAGGAATAAGCGCAACAGAACCACTGGGCCTTGTCGTATTGCGCTGGCTCTTGCATCTTGAGATGCGCAGATGCGGTGTTCAGACACCCAATCTGGCTTTCTGATTCTACGTCCTACTCCACCTCTGATCGAGTATGCCTCGAGGACACTTCCAACGTCCTAACTGCTACGGCGATGTCTGTTGAAAGGACAACCAAACTAGTACTGCACCCTTGCCCTCCATGTGCCCAAAGGGTCTCCGACGTCGAGAATGACTGTTGATGCTGATGCCGACGATCGCGCCAAAGACATAGCCATTGTGTTGTGTTCCAATTGTCGCTGCTGTAGATGTGCCTCGTTGTTGAGCTACTTACCAAGGTACTTGTAAAAAAGTAGTTTGGAGGTAGAAAGGAGAGGGTGACGAAGATGCCGTCTTGGACATTGCTGTCTCTCTGTGTCTCTCTCTCACATCCTCACTCTCACTCTCACTCTCACTCTCAGCGCAGCAGCAGCTCTGGCTTCTCTGGCGGCAGTACATACTGTACAGGCAGGCAAGCGGCCCGATTTGCTGCTGTGGTTGAGAATTTCTCAAACCTCGGTTCCGACCGAGGGACTGAAGCGTCTGAATTTCAGAGGCCAAGGCTTCTGGGACGAGTCGAGCGTGGGAATTTTTCGTTGTTCTCCACGCCAAAATGAAAATCGCGTCCAAATTTGGAAGGCAGCACAGCGCAGTGAATCTATTTGGCGCGGATTTTCAGGCGGTCCAGTCGTCGTTGGCAGAAGCAGGCAGGAAGGAGCAAGGTGCTCCCTCGAGGCTCTCTGCCTGTGCGCTGCCTCGAAATTGACCAAAATCCTTGTTCACTGTGGTGCTGTGTTGCGAGGCTTCAAGCCTGAGGGTGCGCTAGGCATATGTCAAAGTCTGAAATTGAGGCAGCTCAACTGCCTGTCTGCTGCCTCTGAATTCTTTCGAATTGAGAGAGCGAGTGAGCGAGTGAGCTGGACAGAGAGACATGCAAGTTGCGTCGCCGTGGTCTACCCTTCTCTCTCCTCACCATCAAGATTGCCCAACATGTAAGTAGCAACCTGCTGCTCCTACCATGCATGCTTCTGGAACCAGCATCGACATCGACACAGCCACACATACGAGCACACAACAGCATCCAGCACATCATGCATCGACATACTTGAAAAGAGACAACGGTAAACACGGAAAGAATGAACCCAATAAGCAAGCCGTCTTCGACAGGTTGGAGGGCTACGGAAGGATAGGGTCATCGATGCCATCTCAGGAGGCTTGCAGTTGCGTTACGGACACGCAGGACCTGTTCAGCAGCGAGTGGCAACTTCCAGATCAGTCGTCGGCAGGAGAGATGGGTTGAATAGCTTCTGGTTGAGGGGTGTCCGTTGATCCAATGTTGGAGGCCGACACATCAGGCCACTACTCAAAAAACGATCATGCGACGGTGCAGTGATCATTTCAAAGACGACAAACATGCCGTATTGAGCACTTCCATCTCGAAAAGTGCAGATTTTATCCAACGACACTCGTCCAACCACATGGCAGCTTCACCCAATTCTTGCGCAACCCAGATTCGCCAGTTCCAGAAGCCTTTCTTGTCTGCCTCTCCAACTCGCCAATTCTCACTGTCGAACCGACCACTGACCCCTATGCCACCGACATTGTATTGATATCACTGCAGGGATGACTACGACGCCGCCGCCGCTGCCGAGCTCAAGCGCAAGCGAACTTTCCGAAAGTTCACCTACCGTGGTGTCGAGCTCGATGCTCTCCTCGACATGTCCAACGAGGACTTCATGCAGCTCGTCCACGCCCGTGCCCGCAGAAAGTTCCAGCGCGGTCTCAAGCGCAAGCCTATGGGCCTCATCAAGCGTCTCCGCAAGGCCAAGGCCGAGGCTCCCCCCAACGAGAAGCCCGCCACGGTCAAGACCCACCTCCGTGACATGATTGTCGTCCCCGAGATGATTGGCTCCATGATTGGAATCTACACCGGTCGTTTCTTCGTCAACACCGAGATCAAGCCCGAGATGGTCGGACACTACCTTGGCGAGTTCGCCATGACCTACATCCCCACCCGTCACGGTGCCAAGGGTAAGGGTGCTACCGTTGACCGATTCCTCCCCATCCGATAAACGCATCGTCGGGGGCTCTTTGGTTTCTTTCTCGGTTCTCTCTTCTCGCTTCAAAATCACACACATACACATTGGGTCTCCCTGGACTGGTCCACTCTCTTTCTCCGTTTGGGTGCCCATGACTCCTTCTTGTCCTTGCAAACAGGTCCCATTCGCATGTGTGTCTACTCCTCACATGGAATGCTACTCGGCGCGAAGGACACATGTACTTTTCTCATACAGTCCCACTTGAAAACCTCACGAGCTTGGTGGGCAGCTCACTCACCCCCAAAAAACGTTCAATTCACGAGCATAGCATCCTAACCTTTTGTCTGTTCTTTGGCATGTGTGATAAAACCTCATTGAGATCTCTTTTTGAGAGCAGCATGTACCGAGGTATCGTCTAACCGAGGGGAACAGCGAAATGCAACGAGGGCGGGGAGTCACGTCTTGTCACGGGGCGTTGTCTCCGCTGGATGGTTGGCCGTTTGTCTTGTGCCAAGGAGCTCATGACTGTCAATGCACAAACCAATAGAAAGGTGATGGTACAAAACGAGACTACGTCCCGTATGGTATTGCGATGATAATGCATAGAGTCGAAAACGTCGTGATCAACGTTCCGATCCCTTTTTTTTGGGTGGGTGAGTGTGTATACAATAAGGACCGACTCGTTCCAGAAACCGGAGTAGAAGACGGAACACCAGAAAATCTACCACCATTCTTCTGGAAACAGTCGACACTTCAGATACGACTCAAAAATGCAAAGAGTAGGAAAAGTGAAGCCAAAGAAGATCAAAGAACAAACAGCCCCCCCAAGATGGCTGACGCCTTCCGGGATTAGAGATCGGCACCGGCCTTGAAGGCGGCGATCTTGTCGGCGATCTTGGCCTTGCGCTGCTCGTAGGTGAGCTTGGTAGCCTTGTACTTCTTGGACTCGGCGGCCCAGTCCTTGCCGCTCTTGTCCGAAGGGGTGAACGAAGGGTCCTCGCGAATCTTTTCAAAGGCCTCGGTCCACATGTCCTCGAGATCCTCGGAGCCAATCTCCTGCTCGAGGGCGGTGGAGAACTGCTTCTTGAAACGCTCATCGTCCTCCTCCTCGAGCGACTCCATGTATTCGGCAACGTGGCCGCCAAAGATGTACGAACGGAGCAGTTCGGCGTCGAGCTCCTTGGACTCGGGGTCGTAGCCGGGGAAACGCTTCTCGGAGTGGGGGATGAAGATTCCACCGTCCGAGGCACCCTTGAGGGCACCAAAGACACGCGAACCGGTCGAGGTGCGCTTGAGACCAACGTCGAGGAAACACTTGAAGGGACGAGGCTCGTCGTCGCCCAAAGGCTCGACCTCGGTCATCTCACCATCGGGCTCGGTGACACCCTCGTACTTCTCGTCGAGACCGAGAATCTTGAGCGCACGACGGGCAACAAGCAGACCAGTGGCGTAGGCGGCGGTCCAGTTGGCAAGACCGGTCTTGACACCGTAACGGGGCAGCTCCTTGGACGAAGCCTGGGTGAGGACAAAGTCACCGACGATCTTGGCGTGAACAATCTGGCAGGTGACGTATCGGTTGGAGAAACGCACGACAAGGCGGTACTTGGGAGCGTTGTACTTGTTCTTGGCCTGCGAAACGAGACGCTTGCGGGCGTAGTAATCGGTACGGCCCTCTCGTCGTCGTCGGTACTTGACCTGGTAACGAGAGAAGTAGGAGCTAGACTTGACAGTCTTGACGAAAGGCTGTGTGCGGGGGCGATGCATGGGAACAAAGTCGATTTGGCCTTGTTAGTAAAAACAAGTGTCGATGAAAGATGTTCAAGGCCGACGACGGCAACGATGGCGATATATTCAACGCAGAAGTGGTTCTTGCTATCCCGCGACGCATTGATCCATATCAACGTCCATGCAGAAGGTCAGATGCTTCCAATCGTTGCTGATGCCGGTGATGCTGGCTCTGGATGAATGCAACCATGCTCTCCCGAATGATGTTCGCCGACTGTTGATATCCGTCGTCGACATTGTCATGTATACTCACCATCTTGGGTAATCTTGAGGCTGATGCTTCAGGCTTGGTGATCAGGAAGGAGGATGGCGAGCAAGGCTTGGTCTATGGACGCTCAGCTTGGACTGCAACGCTGATTGACTGGCTGGCTGGCCTCGCTGCTTTGCTGCTTTGCTGCTTTGCTGCATGGACTGTAGAGCTTCGCTTTGGCTCTCGGAAGGAATCTTTTTGCTTGAATTGCAAACTAACATTCACGAAAAATAAATTGCTGGACAGCCTCGGCCGAGGTTTGAACAGGTCACGCCTGCTTTGCCGTATTTCTGTGACGGCCCTCAGCGCGTTAGCAGCCAAGCCAAGGCGAAATAGGAAATTCTGAGCATTGTCAGTGTTAGAAGTGTAGCCTCTGAGTGTGATTCGAGATTGGGAGCCTCGAGTTGGACTTGTCACGTCGCCGTTCGTCTGCACTCTACCTTCTCGTCACCCTACGACTTCGTCATCAAGAATCATTCAAGGTAAGGACGACACCACATATACCTCTACACACTCCAGAGCATCGCCAGCAAAAACGTAGCCAGCACAGCGCACCGACAATCCCAGCGACATCACCATCTTCAGCTACAAGTCAAAGTAAGGACAATCATGCATTTCAAGGATATGGAAGCAGCATTGCAGGTATATGGACGATGACCGAAAGGCGGATCGTATGATCATGAGACATTTGCATGGTATCGCCACTTGCATCGACATGAATATTCGCATCAATATTCGCATCAGCATCAGCACCATTTACCCAGCACCGACAACTTTTTCTTCCACCGCCCGCTACTACGTTTTCCACCTGGGGATGTTCAGTACCCTCGTTCAACCGGACCTCTTCGAGTTGTAGTAGCACTCCGTATGCGAACCGCTCCCAAGATCTCTGGTTGCGAGGCGTCGACCTTTTGAGTCCCCCCCCTCTTGTTCACGATTGCTTGAAAGCTCGTGCTAACCTCTTCCTTTTTTCTCTCTAAAAATCAACCAAATTCAACCAACAGATGGGTGCCTACAAATACGTCGAGGAGCTCTACAAGAAGAAGCAGAGCGATGTTCTCCGTTTCCTTCTCCGAGTTCGGTTAGTATTTTCAATCCACCACTGTCTCGCCGGTCGCCTATGTCTTTTTCTTTCCGACCCAATCGCTGGCTCTATGTTCGATTTGGAGAGTTGTACGGATGGACGATTTGGGTGTCGAAGCGGATAGCCTGCGTTTTGGTTGTCAAGGCTAGGATGATAGAGAGGCTTGACAGATAGCAGAGACTGGAGACATGATGGACCTACGTTCTTCAGCTCGTTGCAGCTGGTACGCGGGCCGTTGTGGATCCCATCTCTGATGGAAGTGGAGCTTTTACCGTCATTAGCGCGACACTACAATGTGGGTAGTCTCGCTACACTTGGCCTTGGCCTTGGACAGACGAGTGCTGCTGTTGATCTGTTGGATCGTTGCGCTGCTCTCACTATCCGAGTTTCGGCTTCTGTCGTCCTCAACAATTTGCTACTTTTCCTACGAACAAGCTGTGGTAGGATCGAGAACGAAGGACAATGGATTTTGATTGCCCGTCTGCACCAACTATCGACCAAACCGACATACTGACTCGTCTTCTCTCTTCCACGAATACCTTGTGTCCAACAGCTGCTGGGAGTACCGTCAGCTCAACGTGATCCACCGCGCCTCGCGCCCTTCGCGTCTCGACAAGGCCCACCGTCTCGGCTACAAGGCCAAGCAGGGCTACGTTATCTACCGCATCCGTGTTCGTCGCGGTAACCGCAAGAAGCCCGTGCCCAAGGGTGCCACCTACGGCAAACCCGTCCACCAGGGTGTCAACCACCTCAAGTACCAGCGCTCGCTGCGCGCCACCGCCGAGGAGCGTGTCGGACGCAAGTGCAGCAACCTGCGCATCTTGAACTCGTACTGGATCAACCAGGACGGCGTGTACAAGTACTTTGAGGTCATCGCCGTCGACCCGCAGCACAAGGCGATCCGTCGCGACCCTCGCATCAACTGGATCGCCAAGGCGGTGCACAAGCGTCGCGAGTGCCGCGGCCTCACCGCCACTGGCAAGAAGAGCAGAGGTCAGGGCAAGGGTCACCGCTTCAACAAGACCCAGGGCGGAGGAAAGAACTCGACCATCCGCAAGAGGGACACGTTGCAGCTTCGACGATACCGTTAAGCGTCTGCTTTTGGCCCCGAGTCCAGTTTCTCTTTTCTCTCTTTGCATCTTCTCCCTTTTACCCCCCTCCATCACATCTTCCCACTCTCGTGTATTAGTCTACCACACCTATGCTCACATTCCACCAAAAATGATCATCCGAGACCTGGCGCTCTGGTTCTTTTTTCTCTTTTCACACTTGAAAACAGCGACTGGCTTTGCCCGGGGAGGGGGGGGGAGAGTTCCGTGTGATTTGCAATTGAACACAGGATCGGTTGGAGCATGTGTGCTGGACGTATCTATTCCAGGTGATCTAGTCGACGATTTGAGCCATTCTGCAGCACAAAGCGTGGGGGATGGGGGGGGGGGGGTGTGTAAGCAAACTGTTGCAGCTACGAGGTCTGACGGTGAGACGAAAAAACTTACAGAGCCGCCAGAGTCGCTTGACGATGTTTGCGTTTGGCTGCGGTGCGCGTGGGTTTGGGCGGTAGCGAGTCGGTGGTGGATCGAGGTGTGGATGTCGTGGTGAGGTTGGTTGATGTTGGTGGTGGGTTTGGGGGTGCTGCTTTGGGTGTGGATGACGGGGTTGACGGCGATGCTGTTGGTCGAGGTATGGGTGGTGTGGCTAGCACCGTCGCTGGTGGGGAGGGGTGTGTAGCTGATGATGGTGCTTTCGAGCTTGAACCCGGCGCAGGTTTGGCGGAAGGCGATTTTGGACAAGTAGCAGATTCAAAACGCTCTTCTACGCATCCTTGGCGAGGCGGTTCGACCCGCGACGTCGACCTTGTCGGTAGAGCAGCTGAAGTCCGTCGACTCTGGTCATCCGACATGGCCCTCAACCGTCGACGTTTGATTCTTGACTCGCGTTCGTAGTCGGACAGGCCGGATTCGTCCGGGTCCAAGTCTGGGTCGGATTGGGATTGTGTTTGGGTTTGCGACTGTGCGACTTTGCGAGATTTCACTCGCACCTCGGCCGCGGTTTTTGCTACAACCACCTCGCCGTCACCCGCTGCTTCTGTTCCGCCCCACTTGTCCACTTGCAATTCGTCCAGCACCTCTGCGTCAGCATCCAGATCGAACCCAGTCCACAGTGCATCGCGTTGTGTTGCGTCGGGAATCGTACTTGCAAAACTCTCCTCCTCCGGCGGCGGTGGTGGTGGTGGTTGAAGCTGACTCGAACTCACCACCAACACGGTCCGTCTTTGTGCTGGAGTCGGCAACCCTGCTGTCTCGACTTGCACCACTCGGTCCACTTTGGGCTTCTGCCGCTCTTGCCTCGCCTTGCGCACCATACACTTCCAGCGGATCCACTTTTTCATCCACCTGATCATCTCGTGATACTCGTTCTCCTGTCCCTCTGGAACCGCGTTGCGACTGGTCACCAGTTTGACGCCCGCATACCACACTGGTTCGTGTACACTGCTCACGACTCTGAATCCTTTTACATCCAACACGAGTGAGTACTGGCCGTTGCGGTACGGCTGACTGGCGCCGCCGTGTACAGAGACGCGCGCAACGCGGACCGACACATGAGTGAGCGTGAGCAGCGCCCCTTTGAGCGAGGTGAGCGAGACAGGATGGGTGCGGTGAAAATGGATGACGCTGCAAGAGGCGAAGCGCGCAGCGAGGCAGTGCGTGCGATCGCCAATCAACGCCCATACGCTGCAGCCGGAGGAAGAGCAAGAGCAAGAGGAGGAGGGAAAGGTAAGAAAGCGTAAGATCTGAACCCGGTTGCCGGGCAGATAGGGCATGTCGAGCAGGTCAAAGTTGGAAAGCAGCGCCGAAGAGGATTGCGAGGTGCAGTGGGCAAACAGCCAGGGCTTGAGGGTTTCGCTCATCGTGTGTACGCGGGTGAGCCTGGTGGGTGAGAAGAATAGGCCAAAGTGGATGATGAGGGCGAAAAGTGCGAAGTCGTCGTTGGTCGCAGAGACACGTGCTGCTCCATGTTCAGAGGGGGGAACTTGTCTTGTGAGTAGGGAGATGCTCGAAGGGAGACGCGATGCACAGCCTTGAGTCCCTCCCCTGCGCTGTTGTCACCGTCGTCGTCGCTGATGATGATGGCCAAAGGGACAAGGATAAAAAAGGAAGAGAGCAACACTTCCAATACCGCCGCCGCGTTGACTCTCTCAAACACGTCCCACAATCTCGCGCGTTTCAGGGTCCACAGTTGTAAAAAAAAGAAAGCGCCCTGTGGGGGTCGAACCCACGACCTCGTCTTAGATCAGAGAATCCTACGAAACCGAATCGGCTATCAAGAGAAGAGTAGGAGAGACACGCGCTACCACTACGCCAAGAGCGCTCAATCATATGCCAGCTGCATGCAGCTAGCATATATGTACCTGCTCGAGTTTCTGACGTTTTTTTTGAGCCGGACCTTCAAGGGATCCTTCTAGGAGGAGGTTGTACCAAGCGTTGGGTGAGAGATGACAAGCAATTGAGGAACATAGTTGCATTCACGAAGCCGACCCAGCTGGCTGTATTCCCACTTGCGGCGGCGGGATGTCGTTCCAGCCTCGTTGCGTTGCTCCTGCTCCTGCTCTTGTGGCTGCCGCCGGCGGCCGTGGTGTCGCCGTCGGCCTCTGCTGCTGTACCACTCGAGCCTGTCCCTGCACCGTCGTCCTTCTGAGCAAGCTAGCCAGTCTGCCTCCCGCTGTAGCACTCACACTCGCGACCGCTGCCTGGTGCTGTGCCAGCCTCGCCTCTCTAGCCTGCAGCGTGCGTCTGATCGGCATTTCGGCACGCCACGACCTCTGCGGTGCGGTCGTTGGGCCGATCCACGGCGTCGAGAGGAGCGAGAGGACGCGGTAGAGTCGCAGCGGTATGCGGTACTCCTGTAGCGGAGTAGAATGATAGAGGAAAGATACGGCGATGCCGAGGAAGGATGCGAAGACGGTAGAGGTTGACTGGGAGATGGAGAGGAGAATGGCGAGCGAGCAGACGGTCATGTGTTGGTCTGTCAAGGTCAAGTTGCCGACTTGGAAAGACCATAGGTGAGGAACGATAGCACAGTACTGGTAGACGATGCTAAAGACGAGCGCAAACGGTCCTGCCGGCCCCCTACCTTGAGCTACCCAGCTTTGTCCTTGCCCTCGATACACCATCACCCCCAACGCCAACAACACCACTTGCACACCCGTACACACCGCCGTCACAACCACCACAAAAGCCGCATACTTTCGCGTTCCGAACAGCCTCTCCACTTTGACTCCCGCATTGTACAACAGTATCAAGGTCAGCAATACCTCGGATGAGTTTGTGAATGCACAGTGTTGCGACACGAGTCGATAGTACTGATGATGGACGAAGATGTGCGGCGAGAGTTGGAGGTGGATGTAGGGTTTGAGCTGAAAGAGCGAGGCGACGAGAGTGGTGGTGCTGAGGATGAGGATGAGGCCTTTGGTGAATGGTGCGTGTGCAAAGCCTGCGACCATGACGGTATCGTTGAGAACAAGAGGTGCAAGAATAAAAGTGGTGAGCGAAGACAAAAGAGGACGACGGCCAAAGCGTTCAAAGTGATTCGAAATGGTCGGAAATCGGGCCTGTGCGCTCGCTGTCTGGCTGCTTGGAATCCATGTGGAGCTGTCACCCCGTCCTTGTTCGCTCTTGTCTTGTTTCTTATCACCAATCAATTCGTTCTCCCTCTCTCTCTCACACACACACTCACTCTCACTCTCACTCTCTACACCATCGTCAACTCGTTCACCCTTACACTCTCATATCTAAGACTCGACCACCATGCGCCGCGGTCCAGGCCTAGCAGCACTTGACCGCAACCTCTCCTCCACCTCGGCCTACGCCAACCTCAGTGCCGACCTCACCGCCACCCAACTCGCCGAACTCCGCTCGCAACTCTCTCTCTTCTCATCCTCGCTCCGCACTTTCTCGACACAGCATCGCAGTGAGATCCGCAAAAACGCCGAATTTCGCCATGCATTTCAGAAAATGTGCTACTCGATCGGCGTCGATCCGCTCTCCTCGGCCAGCCGCTCGTCCGGTCTGTCAGGGCTGTGGAGCGATATGTTGGGACTGGGTGATTGGCAGTACGAATTGGGAGTGCAGATCATCGATGTGTGTGTCAGCACGAGGAGTACGAATGGAGGCGTGATTGGCATGGACGATCTGATACGCAGGGTGACCCGGCTAAGGACGGGCGGCAAGGCGACAGGCAAGGCAGACAAGATCACCGAAGACGATGTGGTGCGGAGCATCAAGATGCTAGCGCCGCTGGGGTGTGGGTATGAGGTGCTGACATTGGGGAGTGCGAGTGGTCAAAAGATGGTGCGAAGTGTTCCGAGGGAGTTGGATACGGATACCATGGTGGTGCTGGCCATGCTGCTGTCGCCGCTGCATGGGCCAGCGCAAGAGTTGCCGTATCTGACACAAGAGTCGCTGGCGGAAGGGCAGAGAGCAAGAGGGTGGAGTAGGGATCGTGCGAGAGCCGTGTTGGACAACATGTTGTTGAGAGAGGGCATGCTGTGGGTCGATCAAGGCGCGTTTCCAGTGCGCTATTATTCGTTGGCTACATTGTCCTCGACTTAGGAGATACTCTTCTTCTTGGAAAAGCGTAAGATACATCGATGCTCCACAGAAATGCACCTGGTAGAAGCACCGCACCGGTCCCAAGTCGTGCGTAGAACCAGCTGACCCACTGCCAATCACCATGCAAGCCTTGCAGTCAGCTCGCAGTCAGCTCGCAGTCAGCTCGCTCCCTGGTTCGCTTAAACCATTTTCGACGACCGCATGGACACAAACCGTCACACCGGTGAATTTCCGGGCTCGGCATTCGCGGAACGCAATTCATTTTGTGCTCCCCCGCGAAACACTGTAGTTCTTTCTCCTCCTTGTCCGCCGCAAACATTCCAATCCCCGTGGGGGGAAAGCTGCGACTGACTGCCTTCGCTTCGCTTAGCCCCATCCATCACGTCGTGCATTGCTCTTTTTTTTTTTCTCTCGCTTGCAAGGCGTTGTTGCCTCTGTCTCGATGATGAGTTGCAGTGCCATGGCCCAACCGAACCGCACTCTGTCAAGTCAAGCAAGACGGAGCTCGGTTGGAGCTTGTTGCTTGACCTGCCTTGGAGGACGGCTTGGACCAAAGGGGGGTTATAAGTAGTCGACCCAAATGCTTTTTCTCTTCGGGGATCCCATTGACACAACCTCTGCTAAATTCAACAATGCGGTCGACTATTGGCATCGGACCAGCTTTTGCAGCTGCACTCGTGGCGCTGTCTAGTACACTGTCGCACGCGCTCCCTTCTTCTTCCCCGCTGCCTCGTAGCGCTCTCGACTCGTCCATCGTCTCGAACAACACCGCCGACTGCACCAATTGCACCAACCTCGGCAACTTTGTCGACCCGCTTCCCGTCCACTCTTCCGACCCCGTCGTTCACCTCCGCAACGGATCCTATGCCGGTCTCACCATCTCTCCGATCCACAACGCCTCGACCCTCTCGGGCTTTGGCACCAACCGAACCCAAGAGGCGTTCCTGGGTATACCCTATGCTCAACAGCCCGTCGGACCGCTTCGATTTCACCGACCCGAGTCGATCAACGAGACCTGGGACGACGTCAGGTCGGCCAAACGCTACTCGGAGCTGTGCTTCGGCGTGGGTGTCGACGACGATTACAAGCCACCCTATGTCACATACAAGTTGGGCGAGAGGTGCCTGACGCTCAACGTCGTACGGCCGGTCAACGTTAGCGAGGGCTCCAACCTTCCCGTGTTTGTATGGATCCATGGAGGAGGGTTCAGCTACGGCGGCTCGGCGGACAAGAGGTACAACGGCAGCTTTATCGTCGACAAATCGGTCCAGCTCGAGCAGCCGGTGGTGTTTGTCAGTCTCAACTACCGTCTCAACGTGTTGGGCTTTCCCGTGGGCGACGTGGCCAAGCAGCAAGGCATCGAAAATTTGGGGCTGTACGATCAGAGGTTGGCCCTGCATTGGATCCGCGAGAATGTCGGCGCGTTTGGAGGCGATAAGGATAAGGTAACCATTTTGGGCGAGTCGGCGGGCGGCGCGAGTATGTTGTTCCACCTAGCGGCGTACAAAGGTCGAGACGAGGGACTGTTTAGGAGTGCCGTGGTGCAAAGTGGATATTGGGCCACTCAGCTAGAGACCAAGAACACTACGGCTCGGTGGAATCAGCAGTGGGCGTCGTTGGCGGGTTTTGCCGGGTGCAATGCAGGCGATACTGTCGAGTGTCTCAGACAGGTTCCGTTGGAAACGATCAGACAGTGGAGTGTCAAGAACAACCAGACGCTCAACGTCTTCAATCCCGTAGTGGACGGGCAACTGGTCAGCGAGGATCTTCAGAGGTCGTTTTTGCAGGGCAACTTTGTCAAGGACGTGAGTGTGGTGTTGCACAACAACTTGGACGAAGGCATTTCGTTTGGCGTTCGAGGGGTCAACGATACAAGTGATATTGTCAAGGCGTTGGATGCGTCTCAGGCCTTACCGGATGGCTGGAGGAGTACGGGGTCGGTCAGGGAGCTGTCTAGGGCCTATCCGGACAACGAGGATATCTATGCGCCGTTCCAAGCCGGGCCGGGATTGTTGCCTCCCACGAACGGCATCTTGGGCATGAACGATCGACGTTCGTGTGCCATCTTTGGCGACTTGAGGTTTGTAGGCCCGCGAAGGCAGGCTGCAGAGCAGCTGGTGCAGAAGTCGACCAAGCCGATCTACGTGTCGAGGTTTGACCAGCTGACGTACAAGTCGACGATCGCCAATGGTGCTCAGCATTTCCAGGAGGTCAGTTCGGTGTTTAGGAATCCGCTGGATACGCAGAATGCGCTGGGAGCGTTGGAGAAGGATAAGCAGCTGGCGGAGGAAATGTCGAGCTACTGGATTAGTTTTGTTGCCAGTGGCAATCCGAACAAGGCGCGGGAGGAGGGGAGGCTGGGTGAAGGCGCCGTGGTATGGCCCGAGTATAAGCAGAGTCGGGAGAGTCTGGCGTGGACAAGGGATGGGTTGGGACGAAGGACGGTGGTGGTCAAGGATGACTATCGCAACTACGGGATCAAGCTGCTGATGGGGTTGAGGAGTGGCGAGTTCAAGGCGACCCAGAGGAGGGACGAGCTATGATGACGAGCAGAGAGAGAGTGATGTCTGGTGACGATGATGACGACCATGGACGATTTTGTAAATTTTGTTCACAAAGTGCAAATCGAACAAAGTCGAGAAAAATGCCTGCTGAGATCAACTAGCCGAGACAGGAGGGCGCGCGCCGTTGGTCGTCTGACTCCTGAGCCACACAAAAAAAGAAAGGGCGCTGATCTGCAGTCTGACAGCACAGTGCACAGCGGACAGCGCACAGTGCACAGTGCACACAGAGTCCCCTTTTTTTTGTCTGCACTGACACAGGGCGGAGTTGGAGATAAAGCGTGCGTCGTTCTTTCTTTGAACATCATCATCATCATCATCATCATCATCATCATCATCATCATCATCATCGTCATCGCCTCTCAGCTTTCGGCATCTTCCAACACATACGACATTCGAATCGATACAACAGCGTTGTGCATGCGATAGCGTCGATTGCGAAAGACACCGTCTGCATTTCGAAGCTGCGTTGGACCTGCGTCCGACACTAATTCATCTGATCGACTTCACTGGAACTCAGACTCTGCAGTCGTTGCCTTTCGCGCTCTTATCGCCAGAGCTGCCCCATCCACTAGGCGCCACGCTCACCAACATCCCCCTCCTCCTCTCCCATCATGGCGCTACTCATCCTGCACCTCCCCACGCTAGCCCTCAATGCAACAGCGACCCTGATCTACCCTCTGTACTCCTCGTACAAAGCCGTTACATCTTCCAACACCTCCCTGGGCGAAATGGAAGTATGGCTTGTCTACTGGTCGGTGTTTGCCTGCTGGACTCTGCTTGAATCCTCGTTTGGGTTCCTGTGGTCCTGGGTTCCGTTCTACTACGAGTTGCGCCTCGTCTTCAATGTTTGGCTGGTTGCGCCACAGACAAGAGGTGCGACGTACATCTATACGAATCATCTGCATCCGTTTTTGCAGAGCAATCAGGAGCTGATCGACGACAAAGTCGAAGAGGTCAAGGCGCAAGTGAGGGCCAGGTTGGACGGTGTTTTGGGCGGCATCTTTAGTGCTGCTGCTGGAGCCGGAGGCGGTGCGGTAGGAGAGCAGGGACCCGCTGCAATGGAAGCAAAGGGTGATGCGAGACACAAGCCTCCCGCGACGGGCAGTGCACCAGCTCCACCTACCCAGCACAACCCAGCACAAGCGCCCATCGGCATGCTGGGCCACCTGGTCAAGACCTACGCACCCGTTGCGATCGCCAGCGCAAAGACGTTCCTCGAATCCAAAGCTCCCCCGCCCAACGTTGCGGCGGCGTACACCATCCCGACGGCGAACCACGAAGAGGCACTAGCTCGTCGTCGTCATCTCGAATCTCAACTAGCAGCACTCGACGGTGTCAGTTCCAACAGCAACAGCAGCGGAGAGGACGAGGTGCCCGTAACCGTCATGAGCAATCCGGGAAAAGGCGCGCCACACGGCACTTTGAGGAATCGCATCGTGTCCGGCGCAAGGACGGCGAAAGCGGGCACGGCGATGGGCGAGAGTTATGATTTGTTGGATCAGAATGATTTGGGTCCCGTGCAGGGAGCAAGGAGGAAGAGTTGGGTGCCGTGGAGTCCTAAGCCGGAGTAGTGTTGGAATGTTTATGCTTCCGCGTTTGACAGTGCAGAGTCCAGATTGGTGTGCGTGTATGATTGCGTTTGGTTGCGGTGATGCTGTTGGCATAGAGCTGTACAGCATGTCTTGTGCCGGTGACATGGCCGCTGGGAGTGCAGGCAGCTTTGGTCGTAGAGTTTCGTTTTTAAGTTGATTAGGTGTCGTTTGGACAGGTCAGGAGAGCGCGGTCGGTGTAGAAGTTGCGTTTGGCACGGGATCTGCGTGGATTGGGGGAAAGGAAAAGCTGTCCGTGGCAGATGCTCATACACGCACGCAGCCGATGCGATACTACAGACTGACCCAACTGCGGTTCCAAGAAGCTGGCAGAGCTGTGTGGGTTCGAGCTCGAGCCTCAATGCCGATCCGTGATTGCTGATGATTCAAAGGCAGAGTTGGGAACTTGGCATGTATTCGCACGGACAAGAATGTCAAGCTAGCAGACCTGGTTGAGCTTTTTGACAGTTCAAGGACCAGAGGGCTACATAAACAAGCTCATACTCCGCGCAAAAACCCCCAAAGTCATCCCGGCTGTTCAGTCGGACGCAGGCAGCATCGTTAAGCGTCCAAATTTTTTAATGCTAAACTTGATCCGAAAACCAAGGGTCAAGTGAGTGATTCCTGTATGGTGCAAGTCAGAGCCTTGGTCGTGCATTGAGGAACACACGTCAATCTGCTGTAAGAGTGGCTCGATGTGTGCGCAGAGCGACAAATCCCCCCCTTCCTTTGGACTGCTTGGTGCGCACCGTTGCTTCCTGCGTGATGTCGACGAGGTGATCAAACAGGAGCTTGCGCGAACTGCTTCCTGTCACATCACAACTTTGATCCTCGGCAGAGTTTGGTGAAACCTCGGACCTGTGGAGTGCTAACACCAACGTTTTTGTCCTTCACTTCATCGCCCAGAGAAACCTTGACGGAGCAGCTCATCGAGCTCGTCTTTACCACGAAAGAGACCGACTGCCTACCGATCTCAAAGTGGGTTGAAACGGAGATCTTTCGGTCTTCTTCTTCTCTCTCCCACGCCACAGTCGAAAAGACCATCTCTTGGCATGGGTCCCGCATATGGACGTCGAAAGCCTCGCGTCTTCTTCCACCTGGCTCGCAGCCATATGGCACTTTAACGAAATAGGAGCGATGCGGCTTTGGAAACATGTCGTTTCCCACGGATTAAGATTTGACGTCGGATGAAAGAAAACGAAAAGCTCAAGTCACACCGGCAACTGTCCGGTCAGCCGAGTCTGAGCTTGTTCCCAGACACTTGGCGCCGTGCGCAGACGGGAAGACGTCGTAAAGGTTCACTACACGAGCGTTAGCGTGATGACTTGATCCGGCGCAGAGGATTTCAAAGCCTGTTCACGACAGACTTTGTTTGCCAAGTAGCTCTCAAAGTCTGGTCTTAGGCTGCGAAGTGGTGACTCTGTCAAAGCGGCCACAAAGGAGAGTGCGAATCACGAAAAAGTCGACCCTGGCAAGAGCGACCCTTGGAGTCCTGCCGACTGCCATTGATGGGGCACAGTTTTGCGCTTCATCGCTGTTTTACCGCTGCTTCACTCGACGAACGACTGGGTCATAATTCTTCGCGCTAGTGAGGCACAGGAATTGCATAAAGACGTGGTGCTTGCAAGAATCCTGCCTACCAGACGCGTAGCAAAGGTCAACATCCGTCGCGACCACTGTCGAAAATGCACGACACAGGTCGTAATCCAACAGCCACGCCTCGCAGGTGCATCCCTCGACCAGCCGGCTTGCTCCCCGACGACGACTCGTTCTCCATCGAGGTGCTTAAATCGCTCGACGAGTATGCCAAGGTTCCGACCAACCGTCTCGCTCGATACCGGCACAGATGGAGCACCTGGTCCGAAAGCACCGACTCACTCGTCTCTGCGCTCTCTCAGTTTCCCATCACGCCGCAAGATCTCGTGTTCAAACCAGACGTCGAACCGTCGGCTGAAACGCCGGCTTTGTCGTGTGACAACTCCTCGGTCGGGTCGGACGACACGTTGGTTGCGTATCGACGCTCGGTGGAGTTGATGCAGGATACGGTGTTGCAGAGCTCGGATGCCAAGGTCGATCGACCGGGCGAGGCAGATCGTAGCGTAGAGGTTGATTCGGACCATCCGCCGTTCGCTGGGCAAGATTCAACTTGGTCGGTCGAGCTGGACGAAGCAGTCGATCCCTTTGCAACCAGCTTTGCCCATCCGGCTTGGTACGCATCGCACACTCGACGAGCCAAACCCTCGCTCACCCGTCTCCACCAGCTTACCACCGAATACGAAACCGGACTGTCCTCCTTCCGCTCCCTCTCCGCACCGTTGATCAGAGAGCTCGAGCTGCACATGGATGGCAGCGAGTCCAAGCTCGACCATCTTGTGCTGGGTTCGGTTCGACGTGCGTCGAGCCAGGCTTTGGAAGCGGTGGTGATGATGCAATGGTTTCGTCAGTCCAAGCTCGAGCTTGTACGACGAAATGCGATCGACCTCACGCCGTTGGATACAGATGCGATTGCTAAGATCGCTCAAACTCGATCGACGACGCCGTTGCATTTCAACACGTCGGTGCCACAGGTACCATCTCTGCTGCGACGCCGTGAAAATTGCGGAAAAGGTGCGAGATTTAGAAGCGTCTCCAATGCAACGCCGCCTGAACGGGACGGGGTGAGGTTCCCGAGGACCAGTCCGTCGCCACCGACTTCGCCGACGCTGTCGGAGAGAAGGTCGTTGCGCAACTTGAAATTGAGTTTGCGGAGGGAGACGACACGAGCGACGTTGCACGGCGAGATGGCTGAAGAGATGACGCAGCAGAGCAAGCCGGGAAAGGAGAAGGAGGAGGAGGAGGAGGAGGCGGTCTCGAAGCGCGGACGTTCGGTGCGTGCCTTGTTGAGGAGTGTCTTCCGTTGATTCCCCCTTCGCCACCTCAGATCGCATCGGTGTATCTTACGTCCACACTTCCACTTTGAATCACATCCACATCTGCATCACACTTCACATTTGCCTTACGCACCAGCACTAGTCCGTTTCTCTTACAAGGTAACCACAATCTTGGGCAGCCTATTCCCTGCTCCATCGCCAGCATACCTAAACACCATCTTCTGCTGCGCCTCCCTCTCGCCATCCGAACTGCCCATCGCTTCCACCACCCCCTTCTCGCCCATCACCCGACACTGTACACTGGGCAAACTCCAGCGTCCCACCGACTGCGGGACGAGACGTGCAAACTCGCGCAACTCGACTTGTTGTCCAGGTAAGAGATGCGGGATGGACAGACGACGTGTACCAGCGAGGGTAAAGTGTTCGTCGCTGTCGAGGCTGAGCAGGACGGTGAGGACGGAGGCGGTGAGGTTGAGCAGGGTTACGTGGAGCGGGCAAGGGTTGAGAAGGTGCGAAGACGTAGGGTAGGCGAGTGTGAGGGTTAGGTGCGGGGTGGTGGCGGTGTTGGTGGTGGTTGATGAAGATGTTTGGATGGGGATGTGTGTCGTTTGTCCGACGATAGGCGAAGCGGTGCGGGCCCAAGTGATGCACCAGTGCTGAACGGAAGAAGAGCACGAGAGAGAGTGTTGGAACGAGAACCGATCGCCTGTCTCCCACTTGCCCAGTGCTTCGTTGAGCTGTTGGCCGCTCACCTCGATCGCATTCACTTCGATCGCCTGTTCGCCGACCATTTCGACATCCAACCCTACCAACTGCTGCTTCACCTCCTCTTTCACCTCCTCTTCATCCTCATCAAAGTCCAACAACGCTCTCTCCGCTCTCCCCTCGCCTCCACCACGCATCCAAGTCTGACACTCGAACAGGTTCTCCACCACCACCTCCGCGCTCCTGCTCCCCACCACCTCCTCTCCGACCCTCACACAAAAATCGACAACCCTCAGGCCTCTCGCCTGCCTCGCGGTCAGCCAGACCAACTTTTCCACCCTACCCTTTCCTTCCAGCTCCACCAGCATCCCTGTCACCGATTGTCGACTCTGCTCCGCTTCCTCTTCGTCCGAGGCCAGCGTGTCCAGCGCACCATCGTAGCTCGGCTGTAGCACGGCATCGACGTACGCTTGGATAGATTCATCCTCGCCATTTTCGACCACGACCGTGACGGGAATCCGCTCGTCGATGTACGCACTGGCCGGGGTGGTGACGCTGAGTACGAGGTTGAGACGTTTGGGTAGCACAATGGCGGTGGAAGGGTGACCATGTTGCGAGAGATGGACGGAGCGGCCGCTGGAGAGAAGCCAGGAGACCTTGGCGGGGGCGCTGGAGCGTTCGGTGTCGTCGTGCGGTGGTGTGAGCTGGAGCGGTAGATGCAGGGTACCGGATGAAGTGGAGAGGGTTGCGGTGGTGATGCGGACGGGTCCTGAGTGGTGTGGTCTGAGTCGGCCTTGGAGTGCAAGAGGACAAGAGGGGAACGAGAAGAGAGCGGACAGGTTTGCTGCAGCTGTATGGGTGGTGGAGGAAGAGAGGTCGATGGATCCTAGATCTACAATGGGTGGTGCAGTGTTGTCGCTTGAAGATACCTCGACCACTGATTCGTGCCCCTCGTCCCCACTTTGGACATTCAAGGTCAATCGATCGACCTTGAAGATATCCCTTATATCAACCGCGTCACCCACGTTACGCACAACAACCTGAAACGGAATCTCAGTCCCGTACTCCACCTCTGCTGCCGGAAACACTACGTCCAAATCCAACCACCTCGCTTCCACTCCTGCAACATCCTTACCCTCTTTCTCCGCTCCCTCCTCTTCACTCTCTTTACCTAGAAACCTTTTCACCGCATCCACCAACCCCGCCTTTCCTTCCATCACCGACATCGGATCCAGTAACTCTACCAACAACCTTGCCGCGCTCCCCCTATCCCCAGCACCGATCGCCGCGCCCACCGCCAACTCGACCAAATTCGCCCTCACCTCTCTCACCTCTTCCTTGTCATAACTCCTCAAGATCCTCTCCAAAAACTTCAACGCCATCTCGTACTGCCCCGCATCGTGGTAGACTGTGGCGATGCGCGCTGCAACCATGAGTGCAGCTCGATGCTGACGTAAACGTTTGAAAGAGTCGTACGCCTTTGTGAGTGTTTCTGTGAGATGAGACGTGTGGTCGACTTTGCGTTCGTGTGCGAGCGGGGAAGAGTCGTCGTCCGAGGTGCTGGAATTGGCGCGCAGGAACCGATCTCGGCGTTCGAGCGTGCAGAGAGCAGCGAGGTAGTAGTACGTAGCTGGCGACTGGAGGGTTGTATAGGGGCAGATTGAAACAGCGACAGCGTTGGAGTTGGGTAGCAGCATTCCGGGAGGAGCAGCTACTCCACCTCTTGCATCGGAAAACCGCGTCAATGCATCCGGATGGATCAACCTCGACGGCAGCGGTGGAGCATGCACCGTTAACGCAAACGGCGGCAGTGGCGAACCTGGCACCGCTCGCGTAGCGCTCTCGACAAGCTCTGCAAACAACCGATACTGCTTGGCCAACCAACTCCAAAACTCGAACGTCATCGCTCCAATGCCCCACCCGGTACTCAACTCTGTAAACCGCGCCAAGTGTCGTCGAAAAACAACCACGGCTGCCTGTCCATCATCAGCGTACAGCAGCAGTTTACAGATCCTAACGCTCAAGGTATCGGCCAGTACTTTTGCCTCTGCCCAACGCTTGGTTCGAGGAGGCAGCATGAGCGTACTGCCCAGCAAGCTGCTACACAGCAAATCGTAGGCCTCTCGGTAGCGCATCAATGCTTCCTGCATATCCCCGGCTAATTCGGCAAACACGGCAAGCTTGTACTCGCTTCGCACAATCCACCCTTCGCGACTGAGCCAGCTGACATCGCTGACACCCAGCACTTTTCCTCCTGCACTCGGCAAAGCAGATGGAAGCGTACCGATGGCACTCACCAGCGGTTGCAGTGTCGACGGTGGCGGTGGATACCGCGTACGTTTGCGCTTGACCCGTCGCGCGTGTTCGCGATAGTAATCTGCTGCAGATTCGAAGAGTGCACTGTGCAGGCTCGTTACAAACTCGGCCAACTCGGGCTTGGTTACGGGCGTAAGCACAAACAGGCTCGCTCGGGAATCGAGACCGCTGTTACGACGGATGAAACTAAGCCTAGCTTCCAACGAAGGATCGTCGAGCGTCTCTCTCTGCGTCAACAGGACGATCGTCAGCTTGATTCCTCGTTCGGTGAGCGTTCGACGACGTTCAGAGATGGTCTTGATCAGCGCCTCGTCCGCTTCCCTCAGATCCTCCATGTCAACCGCTGTCGGAAGGCAGTGAAACGAAACAAACACGGCCGGAACGAGCTCCCGATGTTTGCGCACCCATACTGGCGCGATCAGGCCATCTGGGAACTGGGGAGAGTTCGGATGCAGCGGAGAAAGCGGCGATCGTGGAGGCAGTGATGCGAACGCAGATTTCGACGCTTCTGAAGGCGTCGCGGAAGAACCGGTAGTGATCGAAGGTATGGGTGGAACGTGTCTAGCCGAAGGTTTCGTCTTGAGTGGAGGTAAGCGGACAAAGTGATCGGCGAAAACGGTATGAAAAACGGCTGATCGGCCGCGAGATGGGTCCCAGAGGGTGTTGCGCGCTCGAGAGGTGAGGATGTCGTGGAGGGAGCGGGCTAGGTCTGGGAACAGCGAGGTTGGGTGGTCTGCTGGTGCGGCTGGTTCGGCGCTTGTGCTGATATTGTCCGTCGGTGCTGTTGCTGCTGCTGCTGCTGCAGTGGTAGGCGGAGCAGATGAATTGGATGGGGGAGTGAGCCCAGCTACCACCATGCACGCAAAGTGATGGTAGAGCAGCTCTGGTGGGAAGGCGTTCATGATGTCGAGATTTCGACGCCTCGAGAGGCCGTATGCACAGCAGACAGCCCCAATATGCTAGTGGTATAGGTGACGTTGCGTTGTTCTAGGGTATCATTAGAAGCGAGAAAGGGTGCGTCGCCGAGCAAAAGTTGATAGTAAAGTTGAAGATGGACGATGGTAAGTAGAGAGCAAGATGAGAGTGAGAAGAAGATGGCACAAAAGTGTGTGTTTTGCGCTGGCTTGTGCGGCCCGTCTCAAAATCCAAAATTGTTGTTCCGCTCACTCTAACAAAATCTACATTTTTCGCCTGCCCTCCTCGATATCCTCAACCTCTCTCTCGCCTTCTATCCCTACGACCACCACAGTCTCTCTTCGACAGCATGATGAGACACGATGTACAATTACAAAAGAAGCGTATTTCTAGTTAAGCTACAAGGTGATCAACGCAGCGAACCCACCCTCAAAACCCATACCGACTCGACCTCTGAGCCTTGGCCTCGCGACCCCTCTTCCATTTCTGCTCCAACTGCGCCCTATTCTCCTTCGCCAGACTGACCAGACTGCTCAACTGTCCCTTTCTCAGTCCCTTGAGCATGCCCGGCCTCCTCTGCGGCACCTCTCTGTTGCCCGCTGCAAATTCGGCGGCGGCTGCGTACTTTTCGGCATCTGCTGGGTCGCCACTCGAACCGGGATAGGACTGTGCTGCGGTGGAGGCGTCGAATGTACGGATGTCTTGCGGCGTGAGACCTGCTGCAAGGAGGTCGCGTGTGCCGTCGAGAGTGTCTGAGCTTTTCGAGGCTGATGAACTGGGGGCCGGGGTAGAGAACGATTGCTGGTAGGCGAGGAGTTGTGCGTGTGCTTCGGGTGTGACGGGGATCCAGGAGCCGTCGGGGTCGAGTTGCCAGCCGGGGTAGGCTGAGGCGTCTTCGTCTTCGGCCGGTTGTGCAGCGTCGAAAAATGATGGCGGCTCGGGATGCTCGATGGTTGGAGCTGCTGAGATGGACAACGACGGTGTGTGCGAGGCAGTGTATGCAGCGCCGTTGGTGGCAGGTGGCGTGTCGAGAGAGAAAAAGTCGACCGGTGCCGGAGCTTTGCTTGATGCTGCTTGTCCTGAGCTCGACACGCTTTCAGATGACGGCAGCGGCAGCGATGTCTTGGATGGTGGATCTTCCATTGCTGTCGGTACCTTGGTGGACGTGCTTGTTGAGGGAGAGGTCGAGGCAGGAGCGGCAAAAGGTTTGGGCTTACTCGACGCGGGTTTGAGCCCAAGCATGGCTCTGAAAGCGTCATTGTTCTTGCCCTTTGCGTTGCTGTTCGCAGAGGTAGAGCCATCTGCATCCCCATCATTTAGGTCATCAGGTCCAATTGCACTCAAAGCACTCTCATCAATCCTGAGCGGTGCCGAGATCGACGTCGACGCATCCGCCTCTTCCACCACTTTGGCTGCTTTCCTTGCCTCTGCTTTCCTGCTTCTCTCGGCCAATACCTCGTCATCTTTGCGCTTTGGCGCTGGCAACATCCCAAACAGCGAGTGTATACCCGAAGATCCACCTCCGAGTTTAGGCTTCTTGTTCTCGGCTCTAGCGTCTGCAGCATCGTCGGGGTCACCGCCATCGCCGTCTGCTTTGATAGATTGGAACGAGTCGATCTTGATCACTTTACGCTTGGTTGAGGATGACGATGTAGGCGGAGGTAGGGATAGGCCGCTCGATCTCGAGTTGGACGCAGATGACGGCGGAGCAAGATTGGATGCAAGTCCTCCGCCTGCTTTGGGTGGTGGAAGCAGCGAGCCGAGTTTACTGGTGGAAGGCTGATTTGAAGCAACCACCGGGCTATCTACTTCGTCGTCCGAGTCGCTGCCGTAGCCAGCAAGCAATGCTAAGCCAGATGCCATGGCTGTGTATTGTGGAGGATGATGATGGTAGTGATGATGGTCGACGTTTCTTCTTGTGGAGGAGAAACTTTCGCCGATCTTCCCGATCTTTGTGCGAGTGCATGCACCGGCTATCTAGACGGCCATCTATTCTGGTGTTTGACAGGCGCGCGCACATGCGTTGCACAAACAGAAAAGGCTCGTGCGCAGCTTGCTGGCTTTGGCTGAGCTGCAAAGAGCAAGCAGGAAGAGGAAAGAGGGGAAAGAGGAACGAGGAAAGAGGAAAGAGGACCCTTTCAGGAGTGCTCGGACCTCACACTTCCGAGGAGGCGTTTGCACACGACGTTGGCCTCCTTGTCCTCTTTGTTCCCCCTCTCTTCCTCTCTTCCCACCAAATCACACGTCTCCCTTGTTTCCGCGACCGAACTATGAGGAGCATCGCTTTCTTCGCGTGCCTTGCGGCGCTGCTCGGTGTCGCCGTCGCGGCTGCGGCCAGGATCGATGTCGACAACCAGCAGATCAACATGGGTATCGGTGCTCGCACCAACGCTCGCTGGTCCGCGGCGGCTGCTCGTCCAGGATCCTATGTCGAAACGCAGAACGACGCTACCAGTGCTACTGCTTCTAGCGCTCAAGCTCAGATGGACTCTCTCCTCACCTCTTCTTCTGGCTACGGCGGTCCTGCCCGCGTCGAGTTGCCATTGGACGCCATCTCGTCTGCCGCTTTCGGTTCGTCCAACGTTGAGCACATTATCGCCTCGCAGAACGGCGATTTCACTGTCCTCTCCCACAGAGACTTTCCCTCCGTCTCTGTCCGTATCAAGCAGCTTTACTCGCCCCCTCCAGCCTCCGAGCTCAAGGAACACGACGTCGACCCGGACGCATTTTGCGACCCCACCGTGACCTCGTGGTCCGGCTACATCGATACCGCCTATGGCGCTAAGAGTCTCTGGTTCTACTTTTTCGAATCGCGTTCCAACCCCGCCAAGGACCCCGTCATCTTCTGGACCAATGGTGGTCCCGGCTGCTCTTCTTCGCTAGGCCTGTTCATGGAGCTTGGTCCTTGCCGTGTACCCGAGCAGGGTGGTAAGATCACACCAGGTCCGCCTATCAATGGCACCAAGTGGCATCCTCAGTCCTGGACCAACCGCGCCAACGTCTTCTTCATCGATCAGCCCGTCGGTGTAGGCTACTCGTACTCGAAGACCGAACAGAAGGTCTACACTACCGAAGAAGCCGCCAAGGACATTTACGCCTTCCTCCGCGTCTTCTTCTCGGCCTTCGACCGCTTCAGAGACAACGACTTTTACATGGCCGGCGAATCGTATGGTGGACGCTACATCCCTATTTTTGCTTCCGAGGTGGCCGATCGTAACCAGCAGGTACAGCATAAAGCTCTCAAGGCAGGCAAGGACGTTGATCGCGACCAGCTTATCAACCTCAAGGGAGTTCTCATCGGTAACGGTCTTACCGACGTCAGTAAGCAGATCTCGGGCTACTACGACATGACCTGCACAAAGCGTGGTGGTGTCGAGCCTATCCTCAGCATCGAGACGTGCAAGCGGATGCACACGTTTGTTCCCAAATGCCGCTCCAAGCTCGCCGAACACTGCGTTGAGTCGTTCAACCCGGATGTGTGCGAGCTGTGGTCCAGCAAGTGCTCGGACGAGATCGAACTACCCTACTTCTACACGGGCCAGAATCCGTACAACATCAAGGACCCGTGCAAAGCAGGCCTTTCGCCCAACCTCTGCTACAGCGTTACCGAAGACATCACCAAGTATTTGGATCGAGACGATGTTCGTCAACTCGTCGGTGCTGCGCCAAAGGACCAGATCGGTAAATTTGCCTCTTGCAACCATGATGTCAACGCTGGATTCGCCACCATGTTGGATTCGACTCATGATAACGGCTTCAATGTAGGTTTACTGCTGGAGAGAGGGATTCGAGCGTTGATCTATGTGGGCACGTTGGATTGGATTTGCAACTTTAACGGCAACTTTGAGTGGGTCAACTCGCTCGATTGGAGCGGGGCCCAGGCTTGGAAGATGGCCAAGAACTATGTAAGTTTTTTCAATGCCCCTTTTGGACACAGGAACACGATGATGAAGAGTTGTGTTGACTGACCATCGATTCTTGTTTTCCTTTTCTTTTCTTGCGGGTTGGTAGGAATGGATGGTAGATGGCGAAAAAGCCGGTCGCACTCAAAGCGCGGATGGTTTGACTTGGGCCACGGTGTACGAGGCGGGCCATATGGTGCCGTATGATCAGCCTGATGCGGCGTTGGCTATGCTTAATAGATGGTTGGATGGACAGCCGCTTTAGTGTTTTTCTTTTCCCCGTTGAGGAGCGGGAACGCAACGTTTTGCTCTCTTTGTCTCTTTTCTTCTGCAATACAATCGTGGTTTCCGCAACAAGGCCTCTATTCCGCTGCTGAACGGCGGACAAAGCTAACTCGATGTGCGGAGCGTGTGTCTACCGTCTGGATGACGCACAATCGTCTTTGTGTGGCCGGAGTGTAGAGAGATAAATACCTCCCCAGCCTGCGGAGTGTCAGTCTTTCTATCACTTGACCATCAAAGCTCGACGCAACATGTCTACTACGACTCCACTCTTTCGACACAACGACCTGGCTGGAGACGGATCGGCGGATAGCGGCTTTGACCTGCACGAGTTGATCGTTCTGAACGATTCTACGGATGACGAGGTGGTGCACCTTCCGCCTCCTCCTGTACCGCGCCCTGGATCGAGAAAGGTGGATGAAGAGGTTGAAGAGGAGCAGGAGAAAGGCGAGGAGGGGGATGAGGGGAGTGATGAGGAAGAAGAAGGACAAGATGGGCAGCAGAACGGACTGGTAGTGTTGATCGACGAACAAGTCCCGAGCAAGACAGTCGTCGCCAAGCAGCACAACGACGGTGGCATGCGGAATGAGGAGGTGAAAAGGCAGACGGCTAGATGTTCTGCTAGAGGTCGAGCTAGAGGTGCGTCAGGTGCCGCAGCTCGGTACGGTACAGGAGGGGCTACTACCCCGCACATTACTACCGATCACGTCGAGTCGGTCAAAGCTACCACGCCACCCACCTTGTACCCCACGCCCAACAGCGACGCTTCGAGCTCTGTCGGCGTCTCCACCACCACTCCCTCTCCTCGTGGCGGCAGAGGTCGAGGCAGTGGCGGTAGTGGAGCTGTACGATCGCCTCGCGGCAAAGTTTCGGCATCGAACAACGCCACGATCAATCTCGCTACTCCGTCGCCCTCGCCTGCCACGTCGGACGCTGGTACGCCTCCAATCACTCGGGCTGCAGCCGAAGACGAAGACGCGGTGTACGCAACCAAGACTCCTCCGACTTCTCCAACACCTACGGGCTTGCCTACTCCACCCAAGACTCCGGTGCAGCAGAGGAAGCGAAAGGTCGATCCGGTTCCTGCTGTCACTGCAAGTGGCGAAAGTTCAGAAGCTACGCCATTGAAGAAGAAACGAACGTACAAGCCACGAACTCCTAAGACGGACGGTTTGCCTGGCGGTGTTGCGGTGACAGCTGCAGCCACCTCTACTCGTGACGGTGCTAGCAGCGTGCCGCAGGAGGGTGCTCAAATCACGTCGACTTTCACGCCCGCTTCTGCTCCCGCTCAACATGGAAACTCGTCGCCGGACACGCCGACCAAACCCACCCGCAAGCCCAGACCCCCCAAGCCCAAGGTGAGAATCCTTGGCCCCCGTTGTCCACGCCATCCGCACTTGCACTAACCCGGTTCTTTGCTACCTCACCCGCTTTGCCTCGCCAGGCCGGTCACTGGACTCGACAGGAAATCCTGTTCCTGTTCACTGAAATTTTCCCGCGTAACCGCGCGGTGGACTGGGACAAGGTTGCACGTGCTGTAAGTCGCACACTTGGGCTTCGATGAAGGCTAAGGTAAGGTACTGACTGACTTGTATATTGTCTGTTCTGACCTGAGTAGGTCGGTCGCGAGGCGAGCGATTGCGAGGTAAGGATTTTGACCATTCACGTAGCTGATGGAGAAGGAATGCGATCACTGACATCTCTGGGCAGAACAAGCTCCCCGTGCTGATCAACGACTTGGAGACGTTTCTGAGTAAGTTGCACGCTCCTCTTCTCACCACTCGTCTCCCCAGTGTTCAGCTGACTTGACAACCCGTCGACTGTGTATACAGACAAGTATCCAAGTGTCTAATCAGTCGCACAACCTTTATCAGCGACACAACCCAGTCGAAAAAAAGGCCGACGTGTAACGACAAGCTCCCAAGAACAAGTTTCAAACTCCACCCTTTTTTCGAAACAACACTACCAAAGAACAAAGGTGTACCGCTGCAAGCAAAAGCTACGAATCGATCGACCAGGTCGACCGGTCTGAGCAAGGCGTTTGTCGTGGGGACGGGGTTTATGCTTCTTTCGTGAATCCGAGGTAAGGGGGATCGGGCGGGGTTTAGAGTTAGAGAGGTATGCCTCGGCGAACTTGGTGGAGGAGATAAAAGAAATGCACGATGACGGAGAGCGCGTGCGGCGGGTGGTGGTTTTGCTGTTGCGGCTTTGTGTGTCGATTGTTTTTGTTCGAGAGAATTCACTTCCAATAGAAGGTCTTCGTGTAGGAGGATGGAAGCCAAGACCGTCTCGGTAGACAATGGCTTAGGCGGGGGGTTTGGATTGTAGGCAGACAAGAAACCGGCCTCTGCTGCATTTCTTTGTTTTGCTTTGGAATACGCAAGCCTTTCTCTGTCCGTAGGCGTCGTCCTTCCTTCCACGCCTTCTTGTGTCAGTAGTCGTCAACTCTCACCGACGCAGATCCTCAATCCGAACGTCTGTTGAATCGCGAAACACCAGCAAAGCAATGTCACCATGTGCTCTGCAAGCGAGAAGCAATGCCTTGTTATTCTGACAGGCTCGCTTATTAAACACCGCCACTCTGGCGAGGAGCCTGCATGCGCGTTACTCTGTACAGTCACACCAGAGGAAAAACCAATTTACCAAGATTTCATGCTCCGATACCCACCTGAGCCACCCACTGATGCATGGTCACACACACACACTCATACCTGCACCATCTCGATGCGGTACAAGGTACAATCGACACCATCCCGCCCCCTCTGAGCCATCTTGATCTTTTCTCCAGTTCTTTCAGACCAACCAGAGCGGGTTGTGATGAAAGTGGATGCAAAGCACGTTCAGGATAGCGAGCAAAAGAAGTAGGGAGCGAGGTTTCTATTCCGGGCATCGAGTTGGAATGCCACGTGGAGAAAGGGCGAAACCTCTGCTCAGATGCCCGTCTCGGAGACGAGCGAGGTTGAGAAAGCAAAACAAAAGATTTCGGTCGGTTCCTGGCAGAAGAAACAAAAAGGAAAACGATTTTCTTTTTTTTTCTCTCTCTCTCTTTTAGTTTTCGGCACTCGAGCAGTCAAAGAGCTACGGATAAAAAGAAAGAAAATGCAAGTTGAAACTTGCGCCATGCCAAGCACAAGATCGAGACCCTTTTTTGTGTCTGCCAATCTGTCGCCCACCAATGATTTCAATTCGACAGAGAGAATCTTGCCAACTTATCGTTTTCTCTTTGAGATCCTGACATCTTGAACAGATCTATACAGGCAATAGAGTGGGGGAGAGCGGGAGAAACAACTAGAAGAGAGCAGAATTGTCATCTGGCGGAAGAAAGCTGCGGAGTGGAAACCAAGTCAAGTCAGCGGTGTTGTGTGTGTCAGAGAGAGAGAGAGAGAGAGAGAGAGAGCGATTTTGATTCTCCGACACCAAAAACTCACTCTCGGAAACCGATCTAATGGCTCCAAAGGCCCCCCAACCCGGTTCAATGTATCTGGTGCCAAATCTGGCAGCAGCGTCAAGTACGGCAATTGACCCCCGTGTGTGTGTATTGCTCCGTTGCATTGCCCCACGGTAACCCTTGTCTCGCTTGGGCACGACGTCTTTTATGCCGACTGGGTCGTTGCCGCAGAAAGAAGCCAACGTGTGAGAGAGATCAGCCCCGAGAGGTTCCAGTGGTTTCCGGTCTACCCATCATCCGTCCTCACTTGCCTTCCTGCGACGCAGACGGCGTAAAGCGTACGATCAGCGCCTTGTCCTTCCAAAACCGAGATCCAGGGTTGAGTTGACAACCAGCGTTTCCGACTTTCGTCTCTCCATTCTTGTCCATCACCACCACCACCAACACCACCACCTCCGACCATCAACAATGCCATTCGCATCCAGATCCCACTTCTCCACCTCTTCAACAAAACGACGTCCATCCATCGCTCCAACGGAAGAAAGCGAATTCCTGTCCGACTATCCGAGCTCACCCATGCAAGCGTCCGCATCGACCTCGTGGATCAACCCCTTCGGTCGCGCGAGTTTCAGCGTCGAGGACGATACCTACATCCCACCTGGCTCTTTACCCAGCTCTCGTCGGCCTTCCGCAGCGACCATCATCTCGACGTTGCTGCACGGCGTCAAGGAGTCCTCTGGCTCGGATGAGAGTGCTCCCCAAACCACGCTATCGGGGAGAAGGCCAAGTGCGATCCTAAGGGCGTGGAAAGGTAGGAGGGGAAGCCATTCTCAGTCTCGCTCGGCACCATCACCACCGACGGGCTTCGCTCCGGGGAGGCGCAAATCCTCCGCTCTCACACGCGTTCTCCAACCCTCGGCATTCCGCACCCACCCCACCACCACCGCCCGCGTCGATGAGCATTCGCTCTCCAACCAGGAGTCCGATTCGAGACGACGCAGTCTGAGCATCGTCTGTCGCGGCGATCGCACCTCGGCCGAGTTGGACGCCAAGCAGCGCGCAGAGTCGATCCAGCAGCCTAGTGGTGGAGCCAAGACAGCAGCCATGGCGATACGAGATACCTGGCTGTACGCTGAGCATCAGTGGGAGAGAAACGGGAGGAAGGGAAGCGTTTCGACGATCGCAACGAGTCCGAGCTACAGTATGCCGAGAAAGAGCTTTGCCGTCGGGTTGGACGAGGAAGGTCAGTGGGAGCGAAAGAGGAGAGACGATTCGAGTTCAGTGGTGAGTCTGTCGTTGACGGAAGAGATCGCCTTGTATACGGCGGATGCAGGCAAGTCCAAGCAAGAGAGCGTACCGAGTGGCGCGGTCGATCGCACAGATACAGAGGTGCCCTTCAGGATGCCCGATTGGAGTGGCTCGCGTCGCAGGTCAACATTGCCGATGCTCAGTGCTGCACCGGCCGTGATGATCGCTGATCCGTTTAGCCTGCAGAGTTCCGGTATGCAGAGGATGGAGAGTGGCGCCGTGGATCCGATGCTGAATGCCGTACACACACCGACGAGTCAAGGGGCTTCCGTTGGACATGGCAGTTTGGGCCGCAGGTCGTCTACCGTGGTAGAAGGCATTCAATGGTCTACACCCCAGTGGAATGTCGCTTCACCTTTCAACCCGGATGCCACCAAAGTGTCGATCAGCACGTCGTTTGCGGCTGCGTGCGAGTCTGCTGCCAACAGCGCATACCATTCGGTCGACGATCAATCTCCCACTGCTCCCAACTTCCCTCCTCCCGCCATTGCCGTCGTACAGCCAAGCGTGGCGGTTCAAGATGCCAAACGTCGAGCAACGGCGTATTACGACGCGAGCCCGTTACCCATCGTCGATGAAGTTCCTCGTTCGCCTACGTCTGAATTTCCTCTCCCACCCTCACGATCCACCGCAACTATCACCAGAACCCCACGCTCGCCTCGTTCCCCGCTCTCGCCCAAATTACCCAAATCGTTCGGACACAGCGAAGCATTCGAATTGGGCACTTTGCAACGTCGTAAGTCGTACTCTCTCCCGCGTCTGGCCGCAGGACATACTCTGCCACAGCAGCAGCAGCAGCAGCAGCAGTACGATGACGATGCGTCCTCACACGTCCCCACGCCGAGATTGGTCGGGCTCGAGTTTGGCGAGACTGCACCGAGTCCCATGTCGTCGAATTTTGAGCCGCAGACGCCGAGTGGCGCGGCGGCGACGTTCCCAGCGTTGGTGGATGACAAGAGGGGAGTGGAGGAGGATCTGCATGCTCAGTTTTGCTCGGTGCTGTTGCTGGATTTGGGCGATGGAAGGGCAATGCGGTTGAGCGAGAGTGAGGCGCAGACAGAGGGTGGGGCAGACGAGGCGAGGGGCGATGCGTCTGCGTTGCTGGTGTTCTAAAGTGACGACGAGATGAGGTGGGCGTCTTGCAATTTTCATACCCTTTCAGTAAGCATGTACATTTGGCTCGAACATCTTTGACTGTGTTTTGTGTGTGATAAGAGCATGTGGGAACAATGTCTCGAACCACGCATTGTTCGGCTGCAGCTGTCAGACAACGGCCAATGCTGACAAGCGCCATCCTATGAATCCGTGACTGACATTCCGAAAGAATCTCTACAAAAACACCTTCAGCATCCACTACAATGACGACCAAGAAAGTTACTGAAAGTTGGCCTGAACCATCAAGCTCGTCAAATCGGCACCCAGGTTGTTCTGATCGAAAAAGTCCAACGCAAACACGTTCATCAAGCCGGCTCTCTTCTGCCCGCCACCCATGCCTCTCAACCTTGTCGCTACCATATCTACGAGCATCGCATTCATCCCAATGTTCTGCAACCATCCACCGCCACTCGCCGCTCTACTCTGATCGCCCGTGCCCTTGGCTACCCACGGTGGCAGCGCAAACGGGAAGCTGGACCCATTGGTAAAGTTCAACCCAAACACGTTCGAATCGTTGCCACACTGAGACAGCAGCGTGTTGACCAACGCCAGCTTCTGCGGGATCGCCGAGAGCGACGAAATGTTGTACCAGTCCTGCGTCCACACCATTGTACTGTCTGGTAGCGTATACGAAAACGGCGTAGCCGACGAATCCGGCCAGATCGGAGGATGGATCCCGCCAGGTTGCGAATCGCTCGTTCCGAATCGGCTGATCATCACAATCTTACCCCGTACATCTCGCAATTTTGGCATGCCGGTGCCCAACCACCACATTCCGCTGTTCTTGTTGACATAGCCAAACACGGCGTCCAAGAACCCAGCCATGTTGTTCTCCTGCTTGACCGACATAAGCACCGTTTCGCCTGGGTTGGTCTGGAGGAACGCATACACCTGCGAGAGGATCGCCGAGAATTCAATCTTTTGATCCGTCACGCCGTGGTAGGCGTACAGGAGCTGGTTGCCAGGTGTGCCTTTGAGCGCAAGACGCACGTCGAGGAAGCGGATCCCGCGCGAAAGCTGCACGGCGATGGTCGAGGTGGTTTCCTGACACGCCGAGATGGGCCAGCCGTAGAGCGCGCATGATTCGTGCGTTCCCGGGATGCAGAACGAGGAGAGCGGATCGGCCGAGGGAAGAGCGGCCATCCAGGTGTTGAGGTCTCGTTGGGGTAAGAGGAGGATGTGGACTGTGTTGGATTCGAGCGATTGCAGGGCGATGATGGTATTGGTCGATTGCGACTTGGCGCCGAGTTGCGGTGATTTGACAGAGGAGCTTGAAGCCGGTGTGAGGGGTAGCGGCTTCCACAATCGACCGGCGACTTGGGCAGTCGCTGTCTGTACAACGGCAGGAGCAGGAGCGGACAGCGCTGCGCTGTATCCTGCTCCACCCTTGGAACGCGGATTGAGCGTGAGGGCTACAGTATATCCACCGGTCGCAGCAGCGGTAAAAGCCTGAATGCGGACGGCGGGCACTTCGACTTGCGAGCCTGCTGGAACGCGGACGGGAGTGTTTCGGACGCCAAACACCCCTCCTCCTCCTCCTCCTGCTGCCGTTGCTGTGGACGCAAAGCCTGCATCGCCGTTGAGAAGAGGAGAGGTGGGAAGGCTGGAAGAAGCAGCTCGTTGCGTAACACCGTTGCCCGTGTGAAGAGCTCCAAAGACCGAGTGTGTGAGAAACTCGGTGGTGGTGCGGTTGTGGATGCGGAGCGAGATCGAGTCATGACCGTCGGCATCGATGGACGCTACGGCGGGAGGTGAGGACGGAGCGGGTTCGGCGGGCTTCTCGGTGACAGCGGCGGCAGCTTCTTGCTTATCCTTGTGTCGGAAGCTGGGGATCCTCATCTTCTAGGTTTGTCTGTGGGGTCCGGAAACGATTCCGTGTGTATGCGTAAAAGTCAACTCGTCGACGGCAAAGGTGATGGAAGTCTATAGGCAAGGATGGTGGTTGCTACAAGGACAGCGGGCATCACGATGGAGAAAGATGGAGCAAAAGCAGCTCGGGTCTGGAACACAAACACACACACAAACACACACACAGGCGAGCCCCTTAGACTCAGGGCAAAGATGGAAACAGGCAAAGGCACGACAGCACAACAAGGGTTCAGCTTCGGTCGCATAGAAGGCATGCCCTATTTGAACAGGTTTCGGCCAAAGATCAACTCTTGTCCGACCCTAAAGGGGCAATAACCAACCCAGCAATTGCTGCCTCTCGACGCATAAACAAAGGAACAGCATTTTAGCCTGGTTTGCCTCTCGATTTTCGCGGCACGACATTGCCTGAACCATCGCTTCTGACACGACGACACTCTCGGCCAAGCACATCTTCTGGCATATCTGCTTCACTTGCCTGTTGTCGCCAACATCAAGGCTCGAGACGGAGCTTGTTTGGGTGCCCGTGATAGGCGACCTTTGGCCTTTGCGTCGTTGTTGGACTTTTGTTTATTTGGCTGTTCAACTGCGCAACTGCTGCCAAAACAACACCCAATTTGATTTTTGTAAATTCAAATCCGACGCGCACCGCGTAAAAAGCTGAAAGAGACAGCTCGGGACTCGGTCACCAAATCCAACAGCCGTTTTGAGTCTGAGAGAATGCGCTCAGACATTGCTTTCTCTCTCTCTCCCTCACACACAACAATCTCATCCAAGCATCTGTTCATCCGCATATCAGCAGTGGTACATACGACTGCAATGTAAGTCAGACGATCGACTCTTGAGCCCGATGAGGAACAGTGGAACAGGCTGCTGACTTGATTTCACCTTGCTTCTCACAACGCCTGCCAGGTCCGGTTTCAAATCACGTTTGTCCGGCGCAGCAGCAGCAGCAGCATCCGCATCGGCTACACCCGCACCACCATCCTTAGCAGAGACCCTCTCCTTCCATGCAGCACCGCGGCCATTCAAGTCCAACGACTTTACTGCACGCATGGCCAAGATGTCATCCAGCTTGTCTCGACGAAACAAGAGTCTGAAGCAGCTGTTGCAGAGCGAGAGGGAAGCAGCAATGCGTGCTGCCGGAGCAAAGTTCAAAGAGAGGAAGAGGAAGGAGGCGGCGCCGGCAAAGTCGAGATTGGTAGGTGCCGCATTGCAGGCTGTTGCGAGGAGAGAAGAGAGAGAGAGGCTGGCCATGGAGGCGGCGAGGGCCGAGCTGGGCGAGGAAGCGGCCGAGGCAGACGAGGTCAAGCAAGAGGCGAACGAGGTCGAGCTCAAGGAAGCAGATGGTGCAGATGAGAAAGCGACAGGCGTTGATGAGCAGCAGGGACAGTCCGATGCGCCCAAACGAGAGATTCCGACGTGTAAGTCAGTTCTGCAGTGGCAGAAGTGCAGATCGGCAAGTTCTCACTGACCATCTTTCATCTGCTCTTTTTGGTGTTCAGATTCGTCCGTCGAAGCACCACCCAGTCTTCGACCGGCGAAAAAGTACTGCGACGTCACTGGCCTCATTGCGCCTTACACCGATCCCAAATCCAAATTGCGATATCACTCGGTGGAGGTGTATGAGATCATCAAACAGTTCGGACCGGGGGTGGACAACGCGTATCTCTCATTACGCGGCGATGGATCGCAGATCAAGTAGTCGCCCTCTTGTCACGCAACGCGCAATCTATCTATATTATCTACTGTGCAAAATCTAACTACAAACCGCCGCCCCTCTCCACTTGGTCATCCTGCGGCGTCCACGCTTCGATACGCAACCGAGCATCGGTGGGATACTTGACCAACTTGTAACGAATCAGGTCGTAGCGCTGGTAACTTGGGGCAGCGTATCGTGCCGCCTTTTGGTGTAACGGTAGAGCCGAGGCAGCCATGGCTGCGGTTCGGGAGGTCCAGATGCAAGTCGCCAAGTTGGCGCCGGTGGAAGGGTTGGGCGAGCCGTACCAGTACATGATGAGGCCTCCGGAGCGCGTGGCTTCCTCGTGGGCTAGTCGATCGGCTTCGTAGAACGAAGTGGATTCGGAACCAGGTTGACGGACGGAGAGGAAGAGGACGCCGTACCATGTATGGGGTTCGGTGGTGGAGGGAAGGGTGGGCAGAGAAGACCAGTTGAACGAGGTGCGGAGTTGGGCGAGTGCACGCGTGGAGGCGGATGTGAATGCCGGGCATGCTGTCGCTGACGTGTCCGACCAAGGTACAGGATGCGGCAATGTGAGGCTATCGAGGTAGCCAGAAGCGTAATCGGCGGTGAGAGGTTGAAAGTGGTGCAGGGACTTCCAGAGGTGCACGCTGGTCGAGTCGAGAAAGGGCAAGCGCGAACGAGTGTACATCACACGACCGTCCTCTGTGGTGGTGTAGTCTAGATTCTCCAACCCTTCCAAAGCGATTTGGTCATCGTCTGCATCGTCATCGTCGTCAAGTTCGAGCGGAAGACGCGCGAGGATGGGTCGGAGCGACTCGAATTCAGCATTGCGCGGAACGGCGTCGAACAGCAACGCCTTGTTGCCCGTAGCCGAGTATGACGAGTCGGAGCTGAGCGAAAAGTGCTGCTTGTGAAGGCTCGCGTTGATGCGGTTGCGGGTCAAAGTGCCCGTGGATCCGGAGACGTGGAAAGCAGCCGAGTTGCGAGTGTTGCTTGACGAGCTCGCTGCAGCGGGTTCGAGTGGTGCGGCCATGTTAAGACGATGATTCTAGGTGTCCAGTATGCTCAGTATCTACAGAAGTCGTGGTGGTGGTGGAGGTGGTCGTCATTGCAATGACCCACGACACAGACCGCTTGGCATTCCACTCCATCTCGGACGACCACCTGGAAGTGAGGACGTACTGTAAGTACTGGTTGACAGCACGCCATGCAGCCTTAGCGGGAGGTCCAAGCTGAAGTGGGTTTAAGTCAGCCACAAAAGACCAGGCCGGGCTCGCGGGAAGAACCAGACTTCATTTTTTCTTTGACGTGATGTACTCATGCTGGTGACGAGATCCAAACCCTGTTTCAGGGTCCTATTCAGGTTGTGCATTCGGTGCATGAAAGAAAGCTTCCCCCGACAAAGGAGAAGGGAAGGACGGACAATCGATCAAAGGTTGACATTTGTCCAATGTTGTGATTCCGAGTCGGTCTTGCGAATCCGCCCGATCGGCCTCTTTCTCCTTTTCCCGATTGAGACGATTTTTGGATCCATAACAAAGGAGACACGTTGAGACCAACACACTAAGGGTCCACGCGAGCCTGTTCTCTGCGGAGCGAGCAGCACCACGTGAAGGACACGACAGAGAGATGCAAAGGCTCGCTTGATAGAAAGTAAATTTCTCTCCCTTGTCGTCCGATCTCATGCACTGCCTCGCGCGGCCCTGTATCTCGTCACGCCACGCAACTCCGTCAACAATCGTCGTCTAGGCTTGCTGCGTGCTCGGTGTCATCCGGTGGCAAAGTGAGCCAGGGGGGAAACAAAGAGTTGATTGGATCTCGGCCATCGAGAGGTTGGATCTCAACTGCGAGGTTACATAGGGGATGATGACACGCGCTGCAAAGCAACTTGTGACTCTTTGAGCCGAAGGATGCTGATGTACTCGATCAAGGTTGCGCTTTCGCTTGCAAGACCATCGCAAGCTATCTGCTCGTTCCATCCTCCAGCAACAAAGGGCATATTGGGGTTTTGCCTCCGTTCTTTCCGTTAAACACTGACTCTGAGTTGGGCTTGCGTGTGTGGAAAAGTGAGATTTTTCTCTCTCTCTCTCAAGATTCGACTGCCGGCTCTGCATGGACAGACAGTACAGGAGCAGCGCCTCTGACTTTTGCAGCTCACAAAAACAAAGAGGGTTGACTTGTTGCGTCGGTTTTGCCGCGTGCTGTGCAGTTGCATACAGTATTGGCTGTGCTGTGTGGCTGCACTGCGCTGCGCGGTGTCGAGTATACGCCTCGTCCCTCTGCTTGTCTCCTGCAGCCAACCCCTTTCGCACTTCATGGGATGAAGGTGTTTTCTGCTGCTTGCCCGTGTGTCAAAACAAAGCGTGCCTTTCAGCATAGATGCTTCGCAGGACGTCCTGGTCTTCGACATTTGCGATTGCAAGAGGGTACAGCATTGAACGCTCTTGTCGCCAGCTGACAGAGGAGAGACCTGTCGAATGACCCCTTTTTGGTTTTTTTTTTTTTTTTTTTTTTTAAATTCTCTCTTAAAGTTTTCAAAAGCTAGCAAACCCACACTCGGAGCGCTAAATCACACGCAGCTGCAGATACACACGCACACACGCACACACACACTTCTCTCACACCGACCTCCAAACTTTCGGGCCATCCGCAAACGACCTTCTCCTGGATCCTTTTTGGATTTCGCACTCGATCCGATCTTTCCACACGACCTCGATCTACGACACTGTATGCTCTTTGCTTGATCTCTTTCACCATATCGATCTGTTCAGAGTGAGCGTCCCATTCGGATTGGGTTCCGCTTTGTCCCCCCCACCTTGCGTCTCTCATCTGGCCGCTTTCCGACCTGCGCAGCGCACTTTCACCCACACAGTCTCTCACACTCGTCGAAGAAGCAGAAAAAAAGGTTGCATTTCGACGGTCGACAACCGGAAGAGCCGGCCACACTCAGCAAAGTTCATTCCAACAGCACTCGCATCCAGCGCACACACAAATTGAAAACCACGATGCAGCGCAGCTCTTCCAACCGCCTCTACAAGCGTCAGATTTTGTAAGTTTGCTTCCTTTTTCACCCTGGTCCGAGAGCAGCCACTGTCAGATATCTACGCACACACGCACGCAACACATATTGGATGAATAGTTTTACGAGCGACAAGCCCACTTTCTAGCGTCAACCTGCGCAGCACAGATGCAGCCAGTAAAAGGGTGGCTGCAGTGGCATCTTTTCCTCCTCGTCTTCATCTCGTATCTCGTTTGCGATCGAGTTTTCCCACTCAGTGCGCGCGCGCTCCTGACTCGACCGCCATCCAGCATTCTGCTTGGTCGCCATTGTTTTGCGTTTGGTCAGGCGAGTGGAGTCCAGCGCGCTTGTCGCTTGTTCCTTCGTCTCAACCATCCTGAGCTGCTGGCGAGCGCGTACTGTATCGTCTACCTTGCCTGCTTGCCATTGCTATCGGCGAGGACTTCTTCATCTGATGTTCTTGGCTTCCCACCACAACCATAGCATTCACTGACCCTCGAATCTCTCGTTTTTCTCTCTTCAAACACTCTCTTACTCAATCAACCTTTTCGACATGGCATCTGACGACGCCGCCCCTGACAACAACACCACCACTTCGTCGGCTCCTCCTCCTGCCGACGCTGCCGTGGCTGGTGTTGAACGGTCTCCTCAACAACTCCTCGACATCCCCACCACCAACGAAACCATCCCTTCGACCAACAACAGTGGCTCTCCGGATAGCAGCAGCACACGTGCCACATCCAGCACCTCTTCCACCACCTCCACCACGTCGACTCCCACCTCGACCAGCACCTCTACCACGCCTACATCCACTTCCTCGTCAGCACAGACTACACCTACTACCTCGGCCACCACTCCGCTCACCTCGGCTACCTCTACCACACCCCTTAGCTCCTCGGCAACCACTCCGGCCTCCACCAGCATCGCTCCCACCGCCACCTCGGCTGCCACCGCTTCCAGCACCTCGATTCCCGTCGTTGTCGTCACCTACACTACTACAAACAGCAATGGCGCTCTCGTCACTGGCACCAGCAGCTCGGCCAACCCAACGTCCACCGCTGCCGGCTCCAGCTCGGGCTCCTCAGGTGGATCCGACGCCAACTTGGGTGCCATCATTGGCGGTGTCGCTGGCGGTGTGGCCGGTCTCATCATCCTGATCTGGCTCATCCTCTTGCCCCTGCGCAAACGTGCCAAGAAGGCCAAGGAGGTCGAGTGGCTTTCGTTTGGACAGGAGAACAACCATGTCAACGAGAACAGCGCCGAGGCCGTTTACGGTCGCGGCGCCGGCGGCAGTGGAGAGGGCAAAGGCGGCAGCGTGGCCAACGTCAACGAGATCCAGATGGACGACATGGCGCACGAAATGGCGCAGCAGCCTTACCACTATCAGAACGTGGACAGCGGTGCTGGTTGGGCAGCAGCCGGAGCCGGCGCTGCCTATGCCGCTCACCACCACGACCAGTACGGCCAGCACCAGCAGGACGGCTACGACGGCTACTACGCCCATCAGCAGCAAGCATATGGACCACACTACCAGCAGTACGCCATGCAAGCTCAGCAAGGTTGGGCCAGCCAGCAGCAGGCTGGCTACCCGCAAGGTGAGGCTTGGGGCCCTGCTCCCGGCTACACGAGCCCCGGTCAGTCCCAGGCACACGGTAACACTGGCTTGACGCACAACAACTCGATAGGCTCCACGCGAGTCGGCGATGCAGGTGCCGCCTCGCAGGCGGGTCATCACAAGGCTTCTTCGCAAGAGGGTCACGGCAACGGCACTCAGTACGCCGGCACATATCAGTCGCCCAACCTGGGTCCTCAATCGCCGCAACAGTATGCGCAGCATTATCAGGGCCATGCATCCCCGCCTATGAATGCGCAGTATTATCAGGGCCATCATGATCAGGCGCAGTATGGGTATGAGCAGCAGCACCAGCAGCACCAGCAGCACCAGCCGGCGGCAGATCAGCGATCGGGGTCGCCTGAATCGGCTCAGGGACGTGCCAATCAGGGCGCTGGTGCGGGTGGATTGCACCTTGCCAACCCTTAGAAGCGGTGCTTGACCTTTGTTGGGCCTGCTTGGTTTTTCCTTGCTTTCATTTCTAGGTTAGTCTCCGGGTCATCATTCAATCTGTTCGTTCCTTTTTCGCATTCTGAGCATGTCAATCCATTCTTTCTTCTTACGGCGAGCTGGGAGGAAGGTGAGATTGCGAGAGGATACAAGTACAAGGTTGCGGGTGATTGAGGTGGTTTAATCTCTTTCCAGGTCTGAGGTTTGAGAGAGTTGGGTTTGTCAGTATCTGTTTGCTTTCGGTAGACCAGGAGATGAGGGGAGGACGTACTGATGTTGTCGCCGAATTTAGCGTACAATTTGACTTTGAGCTGTTTCATCTCTGCATCGTATTCGTCGAGTTTCTCTTGCAGACTGGAGAGTTCTTTGTCGGCGATTTCTTGGTCGTGTTGGAGACGTTGCATTGCCTCTGAATGGGGTAAAGAGACAAAGGTGTCGGCAATCCTGTACAGGATGGGTTCGTCTTCGTCAACCAACTCGAGTTCGAGCGCGAGATCGTCGAGCGCTTCTCGGGTCTCCTTGCCGAGACGAAGGTCTTGGAGAAGGTCAGAGTAGGTCGAGTTGAGGCGGGAGAACGAGTTGATCGATTGCTGGTCTTGCCATGTTACTTCGATTTCGTTGGCTTCTTGTTCGGAGAGCTATGGGAGGAAGGAGAGTGAAAGTGTAAGCTAGAGTAACGTCGTTGGACGAAAGGAATGGGTGATATTGTAGGAAGAGTGGCTCACCATGCGCATCTTGAGAGTGTTTTGAAGGAGGGATTTGAGATGGTGATGATGGACGATGAGAAGAAAGAGGAGTGTGTCGCCGCCTTCGCTGTCAATTCAACCACTTTTTTCCACAGGCGCAGAGACACACACACACGTCGGCTCTTCTTGGCGCGTGCACACCTTGGGACGAACTCGAGACCAACACTTAGCGTCGACTCTTTCCACACGTTCTTCTTCAACAAGCAGCTCGAGCCTCTTACCCTCTTCAGTTCACGTCACTTCACTTCACTTCGCTTTGACCTCACGACATCCGACCGCCATCTTTTCCAATCATGCAGCTCACATAGACGACCTCCATCTTTGCTTTTTGGGCACACACCTTGTACGATGCTGCTGTGGCTGATGCTCGTCGGCTTCTGCGCAGCCCTCGTCCCGCTCATTGCGCTCCTCTGTCTATGCATCTACATCTCGGCCTACCGGTCCACCTCTCGCACCTCTACAAAGCCATGTCTGGGTCGATCTGCTGCCGTCGTCGTGTTAGGCGACATTGGCCGCAGCCCGCGAATGTGTTTCCACGTCGAGTCGCTCGCGAATGAAGGCTGGAAAGTGGCCATCGTTGGATACCCCGGATCTGCCCTACCGCCGCCTCTCCAGCGCTCTTCGATCAAACAGCACCACCTTCGCACACCGCCACAGTGGATCGCACGACTTGCCAGGAAAGCGTTTATCGCAGTCGCACCGTTCAAGCTCGCTCTGCAGGCGGTATCGCTGTTTGCCGAGCTGACTACCCAGGTTCATCCACCGCCGGAATTGGTGTTAGTACAGACGCCACCCGCCTTGCCGACGCTGCTGGTGGTGAAGGCGGCGGCTGCGTTGGTGAAGGCGAGCGTGATTATCGATTGGCATAATTTGGCGTATACGATTCTGGCGCTGAGGTTAGGTAGCAAGAGTAAGCTGGTGAGGCTGGCAGAGGCGTTAGAGAGATGGAGTGGGAGGAAGGCGTATGCACATCTGTTTGTTACCGAGGCGATGAAGAACCACTTGGACCTGAATTGGCGGCTGCAAGGCGAGAAGGTGGTGTTGCATGATCGACCGCCGGCGCATTTCAGGAGGTCGACGTTGGAGGAGACGCACAGGTTGATGGCCAAACTCATTCCGCAGATTCAGCCAGAGGTTGAGGATGACTGGTTGCCGCCGTACAATAGTCCGGAATCGACGCCGTTTACAGTGCAGTCCAAGGGAGAGTTGCAGTGGCGAAAGGACCGACCGGCGTTGGTGGTAAGCAGCACATCCTGGACAGCCGATGAAGACTTTGGACTGCTGCTACGCGCTGCAAGGCTGTACGAGTATCGAGCACGGGTTTTGGCCTCAAGTGCCTCTTCGCCGAGGCATTCGCGTAGCAGTACAGGTGAAAATGCGATGCTCTCTCCCATCTCTCCTTCGTCTACCTCCTCCGACCACCACTACGACGCCGAAATTCGCACGTCCAAAGAACGTCGTCGACCGTCGATCGGCACTCTTCGCTCGGCTACACTTCCCAACGAACCTGCTTCGTCGTTGCCCAAGCTCCTCATCGTGGTGACGGGCAAAGGCGAGCTCAAAGAGCGCTACCTGCGCGAGATCGCCCACCTGGAATCCACGGAGGCGTGGCAATTCGTACGTATCCGAACTGCGTGGTTGGAGTCGTCCGACTATCCTCTGCTTTTAGGCTCGGCCGACGTAGGTGTATCGCTGCACACCTCGAGCAGCGGCCTGGATCTTCCCATGAAAGTCGTCGATATGCTCGGGTGTGGACTGCCCGTATGTGCGCTCGACTTTGCGTGCCTGTCCGAGCTTGTGGTCGAGCGGTGGAACGGGGTGGTGTTTCGCGATGCCGAGGGTCTGGCGAGACAGTGGGAGAGTCTGTTGGCCAATCATCCGATGGCAAACTGGTTAGCGGTGGGCGGAGGCATGTCTGAGCCTTTCGATCCGCCCGTTGAAGGAGGGAGAGCGTTGACTGCTCCGCCGATGTCGCCGAACCCGAGCATGACGTTGCTGCACAGTCCTGGGCTAACGCCCCTTCCGAGTCGACGGACGAGGTCGACGTGGGCGGGCAACTGGAAGCACGTCATGCGGCCGCTGCTCGACCCGCGAACGCAGCAGGATGTGCAAGAAGAATCCCAAGTCGATGGATACCTGTCGCACTCTTCTGCGCTGAAGCTGCACACCGGCGAACGAGGCATTCTGCAGAGACGTGCCGCGGGCAAGCAGGTATACGTCGCTATCCATCCTAGCCCGGGTACCCATTCCAGCGACAGATCGAGCTACGACGACGACAACAACGACGATGACAACGACAACGACGGTGAGGTGGAAGTGCACAGGGCGACACAACCAAGAGGAGCGTTTGGATTCGTCAGTCAAGCCGCGTTGAACACCGACGGCGAGAGTCAGAAGGGTCTGCGCCAGCGCAAGTCGGTCAGCAAGCCGGCAGACGACGGCAATGGCGAGCTGTTCACCATGTCACCCAGCGAGGATCGGATACCGGCAATCCAGGTGTCCAAGCCTTCGGCTTCGCCTCAGTAGACAGAACAATGGCATTTTTGCTGCCTCTAACCATGATGGAAGTGTGTCGTCATGCCTTGGAAGAGTTGTTGCCTTGAACGAGTGTTGTGCGGGATGTTCGTCCTGCGCAGATGAAGAAGGGTGGAGAGACTAACTACATTTACGGCTTGTCCGAGAGTGCCGACATCAAAGGCGCTTTGGCGGAGTGGTTATCGCGTGGCACTAGAATCGATTAGCATTCTAGAGTAAATCTTCTACTCGACAAAATATGCCATTCCCTCTGGGAGCATAGGTTCAAATCCTGTAGGCGTCGTTTCTTTTTTTGTGGCTGCGAGCACCTAAAAAGCTTGCTTATTTTTTTGAGCAAAGAAATGGACCTTGTCTTCGTTATGAAAAGGGGATTGACTCGATGAGAGACAGGCAGAAACCTTGTGTGTTCGCTTTTGCAAGGCGATGCTTTGGGGGCCAAGACGGTCGGCGAAGCAAAAGCTCGTTCGGCGACTTTTTTCGGTTTTCGGCGGAATATTGTGTGACAAGTTGGACCCTGAAGTGGCAAAAGCAGAGAGCGCACTGACGACAGTTCCTTCCCCCACCATCTCCTTGTCCTATAGCAGCGATCATCAAGATGGCATCGTCGTCTCGCGTTCGACTCACAGCCGTCACCTCTGTACCAAAGCAGCTCGCCTCTGCGCGATGCTTTTCCCACTCGACGTTACCGCACAACTCGGACTCTTGCAACCACGTCTCTGCCAGCACTAGCACTGCTCGAGGTCTCACCGGCTCGGACAAACTGCTCTCCGACGCTCTGCGGCTAGAAGCGGAAGAAGAAGCCTCGCTGTCATCGCGTTCACGCCAACCGGACCCGAACGATCCCGTATGGACGGGCGAAGAGCGCGTGCAAGATACGGTGCTGCGGATGGTGATGGACAAGTACAAGCCTCTACGCATCCCCGTTGGAGATTCGAAAAACGCTGCGGATGAAAAGATCAAAGCTGGCATTCAGACTCCTTCCGCCCCCATCGCACCTCTAGCTCCAGCTTCGATGGCAAGCAATCTGTTTCAACCGCCCGGAGTGAGCGGTGCGCACGAAGACGGTCGAAAACTACCCAAGACGCCGGACGAAAAGCCGTGGAGAGCCGTTTACGTCCGACCGGCGCATTTGCTCGGCTCCGGCGGCGGCGGCGCGGACGAAAAGCCAAGCATCTACTACGGTCAGTTTCTCAACAGTAATTCCGAGATGAGAAATAAACTCAACCAAGCCGGTGTCACTTCGTTGCCGCATGACGATCCGAAAGCGATGCAGCATCTGCGTGCCGGACTGAAACAAGCCGAACGAAGGACAAAACTCCTCCGTGCAAGGGAGAGCGTTTTGGATTACCAACTGTCCACCTCTTCCACCACCTCCACCACCTCGTCCGGTGACGCTCCGGACATGCAAGGTGATACGCTCTCGGACACGACGCGCAATTTGCAGCTTCAACTCGGCCACGCCCAAGGGTGGGACAGCGTGATTGAAAAACGCATCAAGGCGGCGTTCGACTCGGGCGTGTTCAAGGAGAACAAGTTGCGCGGCCAACCGATCCGACGCGATATCGAGGAGAAAAACCCGTTCCTCGCGAGGGAGGAGTACTTTATGAACCGAATCGTCAAGCGGCAAGGCAGCGCTCCTCCCTGGGTCGAACTCAACAGCGAACTCGAACGCGAGCTCAAGAGCTGGCGCCAGAGGTTGGACGATAGCTGGGTGCGTAGAGCCAGTCGGATGATCACCTCGAGCCCCCTCTTGGACCCAATCACGCGGTCCAACAGTAACGCCGCCCAAGAGCATCTGGTCGACGTAGCAACACGCTATCGCGATCCGGAATGGCTCTCGCGCGAACGGGCGTATCACACACACGAGGTGAAACGGCTCAACGATCTTCTCAGACGGCACAACCACCTGGCACCGTTCACCGCGCGCAAGGGGCTGATCCTGCTGGACGCCGAACTGGCGATGATGATGTCGAGGAGTCTGCCGAGGTTGATCGGTGAGGTGAGGGCGGGGTTGGAGGCGAAAGGGGATCGAGGAGAGAGGAGAGAAGGTTGGGATGCGGGGATGACGAGAGACGGGCTGGTGAGGTACGACGTTTGGGGCAGGGAGGTGAGGTCGAGCGACGCGGCTGAGGGAGAACCAGGGCGCCAAAGAGGCTGGTTGGACGGATGGTGGGCAAACGGCGTATCTGAATCCCGCGGTGGCGGTGGCCAACGAAAGCTAGCAGAAACAGATGCCGTCCAAGACGTTCAGAGTCTTGGACTGTTGGCGGCGATCCAGAAGAGCCTTTCCTGGGCGAGGCAACTTGTCCGTGTCTGAACGCAACACAACGCCCTTTGTCCAGAGTGTTGCTCGACCGAACGTGCACTAAAGATCCACAACCTGTTGTTCGGATCTTCCAACTCCCGCCACTGGCGGCAACCGCATCCGTCTTGCCACCATTCATCCCCTACGACTGTGCTCCCCGTCCGCTTGTGGGTCCTGCAAGACAGGCTGATACGTTTTCAACAGACACATTGCCCATGCGCTAATAGTTGACATGTCAAAAAAAGAACGGTTGCATTTACCGACACCTATCGAAGCCAGATTGTACACTTTTCAAACTTGTTACGCTCTCCAAAGCAGGAATGCCATCTGACCCAAATCTAATCGGACAACAATCCAAATCCGCAAAAGTTTAGCATCAGTACGTCCTACTTGCCTCTCTCTGCTGCGATGCGGGAGGCGAGACTTACAAAAGTAAATAAAATGCTTGGTCTCATGCGTCACATAGCTGCCGTACCTCTGACCGACGACGGCATGCCATGTGGGGCCAAACTTCTGATCCATGGTACGTTTGACGTGTCCGGCCATGTCCTTTTCGACGCTGAATTTTTCGAGCGCATCGTAGGCGATCTCGATGGTTTCGGTTTGCATCTCGTCCGACATGTCGACGTTTTTGATCACGGGTTTGAGGTCGCGGACGTTGCCCGAGATGGAGGCGGAGGCGGTGGCGGTGGCAGCGGGTGGTGAGGTTGGGGCTTCTGCTGTCATGCTGGGCGAGATCAGAAGTGAGAGGTTAAGTGGACAAAGTGGTAGAGTGTGGGAGGTGGAAGAGGAGGAAAGTCGACGAGGAGAGCGAGACCAACACTGAGATGTCCAAGTGAGCGCGGAAATCGGGAGCCGGAAAGGCGCGTCGACTGTCTCGTACGACAGACCAGCTCATCCTGCAATTATCACATGCGCCAACGACCTTTTTTGGTATTGGACCCTGATTCGCCACCCAACCTCGCACCCCCCACCATTATCATCCTCCACCATCACCACTTGTCATATCCACGCCCACATCGGCGAGTCTTCCCTTCCGTCACGATGATGGCAAGGCAATCACCAGGTCGCCTTCGGGCACTGATGCAAGCCGCTGGCAGGGCGCGCTCTCGACCTCGTCCCGCCAGCGCCGTCACTCCATCGAGATGCTACTCGAGCGCCTCCCGGCGAATCCACTCTGTTGCCTCTGGTGCTTCCGCACGAACTGGACGTAGTAGTAGCAGCACCACTCTATCCACTCTCGTCAAACGTATCCTCTCCAAGGCGACACAGCCGGTGCGTATCGCGTGGGTCAAGCAGCAGCGCCTCCACCCGCACCGGCTCTGGTCGGTACTCAAGGCGGCTCGGTTTGCGTCGTACCAGGTGCAATCTCCGCTGCTGAGGGGTGCAATCGACGCATTTCGATCGACGGCTCAGCGGTCGTCCGGCCGTGGATATGTGCAGCTCTCGCAGAGGTCGGTCAGCTTTGCTAGAGGAACGCTGAGCGGGCTGGGTTGCAGACCGGCTGCCGGTCCGCTCGCAGTGTCGCCGGTGAGGGGTGCAGTCGGGTTTCAGACGGCGCGCAAATTTTCATCGGGTGGAGCGAGGGTGTTTGACAACCTGATTGTCAATGCTCCTCTCGCCTTGAGGTTGGTCGGTGACGAAGTGGAGGACAAGGCCAAGTTGAGCAGGAAGAAAGCGGTCTCGAGTCGACGTGGGTCGGCCGGTCTAAGTGCTAGAAGAACCGGATCCACATTTAGTGGTGCCAAGCTGCCCGAAAATGCCCTGTCTTTCGCCTGCAAGCAACGTAGCGCTACTACCGCTACCCGCAGCACCCACAGCAGCGTCCCTACCGACCTGGATCTCTACTTCCACTTTCCTCAGCTGCCTCACCCCTCGCACGCGTACGCGTACGATACCGTGGTCAGCATGCGTCTCGTCGACCCGCTTCATACTGAACTGGGCGGACGCGCACCTAGCTCGTCCGACGGCTCGCGGCTCTTCGACTCGGCTCTGCTGCTCGATGTGCAGACGGCGTTCGAGTACGAACAGGTGCGGTATCTCCGAGCCAAGGCAATCCTGCGTGTGCTCTGGTCCGTAGGCCTGGACCATGTGCAGTTGGGCCAAGAGCGGTGGATCGTTACGGTTAAAGGTGTCCGCGCCGACGAGCTCATGCAGCTGCTGAAATCAGAGGTCATGTTTGACTTTGACGCCTGGTGCAGCTTCAACGAGGTCCACATCGCGGGTTCGACGTCGGATCGCAGCAACCAAGATTGTGACGTTTCAACACCCAGTTTGGTCAGTCTGACGCAAAGCTCCGAGGCAGGCATAAACTCGTTGCCCGACGATATGGGTTCTGCCTCCGTCTCGTCGCTGTATGATTCACGTACGTCGTGACAGGTAGTCATTGATTGGTCTTTGTTCGGTTTATACACGCATTGTTCCCGTTTGTTTGTCTCGTGCTTCCCGCTTTCTGTCGAATTCACTTGTCTCAGCTGTACCTCTCGTACCTCTTGGACGCAATTGCTCTCAGCGTGATGATGCCCGACCCACTCTGCCGATCCAACGTCGTCCTTCAATCTCAGCCAATGTCCTGCAAAACAATCTACAAACGTCCCTCGTCCTTGACCTCGGCCTTTTCCTCTGCCACCAAAGCCTGCTTGGCCCTGCGCTGCTTCAACACGTTTTCGATGAAAAACTCACCTGCCTTGTACGAGCTCCTGACCAACGGTCCACTGGCAACGTACAAAAAGCCCAGCTCTTCCGCCTTTGTCTGCCAGTGTTGAAACTTTTCAGGTGCAACATACTCCTCCACCTTCATATGCCGCTTGGTGGGTCGCATGTACTGGCCAAACGTCACCACGTCCACGTTGACCTCGCGAAGGTCGCGCAGCGTCTGTTCGACTTCGGCATCGTGTTCACCACACCCGAGCATGATGGATGTCTTGGTGATGAGTTCGGGTTTGGTCTGCTTTGCGTGTCGCAGCACGGCTAGCGATTGGCGGTACTTGGCCCTTCGATCGCGAACAAAGGGGGTCGTGCGTTCGACCGTCTCGACGTTGTGCGCAAATACATCCAATCCCGAGTGTACGATTTGCTCGACGCATTTCTGATCGCCTGAGAAATCAGGCACCAACGCCTCGACCAAGATCTTTGGACTCTTGAACTTGATCTTGCTAATCGTAGATGCGATATGCGTCGCTCCTCCATCGACTAGGTCGTCTCTGTCGACCGATGTTAGCACAATGTAGCCCAGACCCCATCGCGAGATGGCTTCAGCGGTGTTCTCCGGCTCGTGCGGATCCAAAGGGGCTGGAGCACGGGAAGTCTTGACGGCACAGAATCTACATCCTCGCGTACACGTGTCGCCCATGATCATGATGGTTGCTGTTGCCGTGTCTTTGCCTCCTGATCCACCCCAGCATTCGCCGATGTTGGGGCAACGTGCCTCTTCGCATACTGTCGACAGGCCGAGACCGCGCAAATCCGATTTGATGCGTGTGTAGTTGGCGCCGGTGGGGATCTTGGTCTTGAGATGAGATGGCAGACGCGCTTCTTTGGTCCGGCCCATCTGGACTCGCTTGGTTGGTGCAGAGATGATCGAGTCGACGTCGCCTGTGGCAAAGTCGTCAATGGACAGATCAGCGGCAAGTTTCTCTCGGAATGCAGCCATTCGGGCAGATGGTGGCTTGGCAGTGCTGGTGGAAGCCTGCTTGGCGTCGAACGCGTCGGTTGCATAGGCCCTGACAGAAGTGGCGGCAGTGGAGGAAGACGACGAGAAGGGGGTGGTGTGAACGCTAGGACGGGTAGCCGAAGTGGCGATGCCCCTGGTCCTCGGTGTGATGTGAGCGGGGTTGATTGTAGGAGGACCCCACTCTGCGTAGTGATCACGTTGAGCTGCTTTGCTAAGTCCAAGCCTGCCTCGCCATCGTGGCCAGTGTACAAGACGTTCCCGCAAATCGTCCAAATCGTGTGTCGAGCTAGCGGGCGACAATGCCGCGCGCAGGACCAATTTCGAATCCGTCGTGCGGAGGTTGCCGTACCAGTCACCGTGCGGGTAAACGAGTGCGTTGGCTGCCCATGCGTGTCCGCCGACGTGGCTGATAGGAAAGACCTTGACATGCTTGGGTGCATTGTTGCCGGCCTTGATGGTCGAAGCCTGATGGGATCGCACCTCGTCCTTCAACGCCTGGTAAACGGCGGTTCCGGCCACGCCGCAGCGGCAGTCGCGGGCGCCATGGGTGCAGACATAGACGTGCGTCTCGTCCTCTGGTTTAGCACGACCGGTCTGAGGTTGCGCAGATGCGAGGGCATCATCGATGCGCTGTCGGAAAGACGAGCCGGCGTCGAGAGTGGTGAGCGAGACGGGGCCCACTTTGGCCATGGTGCCGTTGGTGGTGTAGGCGTAAACGATGAATTGCTCCTGCTCCTGTGCAGAGTTGGGAACAGCTCGCATCATGCGAGGTGCGGTGGGATCCCATGGTTCCAACGCTGCGTCGCTGCGGGAGTTGAGGCGAGCATCGCCAGACGAAAAGGAGATGCCATACCCTTCGAGGCTGCCACCCTTCTTGGCACGGCTCTCGAGCTCCGAGAGGAAGGGGGAGACCGACTCGAGATGCGAAGGCCAGGTATCTACGGGACGAGGTTGGTGGTATGGGTGGACGATGAGGTGAACCTTGTAGGAGGGTGAGGTGCCTGCGAGGGGCAAATGCGAGTAGGGTGCTGCAGGGATGTGGCCATGCTCATCCAAAGCAATGGAAAGGTCTTGGCCGGAGACCGTCTTTCCTGCCGCAGGCGCAGTGGCGGCAATGCTGTTGGAACGAGGAGCGGATGAAAAGATGTTCCTCGAAGTGGATGACGACGATGCTGAAGCGGCGACAGAGGTTCGTGTGGCGGCGAGCAGCTGCGTTGGAAGGGCGACGGTACCAGTGCGAGCACGCAGCAAGCGCGGTGCAGCAGCTCGCACTGATGCAGTTGATGTTGTCCAGCAGCAGCTCATCTTGAAAACGCTGGGGGTATGGTGGACGATGGTGGTGGCAAGATGCCAAACTGCTGAGTTGCAGTTTGAGTGTGCTTTGATCAAGAGGAACAGCAGCAGCACTGCTTCTCTCTCCAATCACAGATCGTAGGTTTTGCGTGCCTTTTCTTCCTCGCCACCAATTTGCGCACAATTCCTCTCCGCGCTCTTCCGCCTCAAAAAATCCAATTCAAGTTACCCAAAAAAAAAAAAAAGTCAGCCCAGAAATTCACGGCCAAAAAGCCGGCTTAAATTTCAGGAATTTCAGGAAACGATGGCTCATCGACGACGGCTCTTTCCGCATCCAATATCATGTCTGTGCTGCACGATAGCTTGATCAATACGGGTTCAAGTTACACAGCGGGACAGGGAAGAGCTAGATGATGGCGTTTGAACAATAAAAGACGACTAGTGATACATGGTGATATTGCGTTACGATAAAAAGTTTGAGCGAGATGAAGGCAACACAAGTACAATTGGGACCGATGAGGCTGAGAGGCGACGTGGTCGAGCTGACCTCAAGCAATCGATGCAGAATAGATTGCCGCAGAGCCTACGACGAAGCGACAAAGGTATGTCCCATCTTGAGCTGCTCTTCCAATTTGCGTATCTCTTCCAGACTCTGGCTGTTTTCAATCGCCTCCTCGATCGCTTTCCGCTCCTCGGCGGTCAACAAGCGTCTTGACGAGCCATTCAGTCTGCCCGGTTCAAACGTCTTTTGCTTTGCTACCATCGCGACATGCGCGTCGACATCCATAGCGTCGGACTTGTGCAAGATGCTCGCCGCCAACGCTGACGGTCTACCCTCGTCGGTTTGCATGAGCTCCTTTGCCAATGCGCGCTCCTTGTCTCGTATTCTTTGGTAGTCGAGCACTCGCACCTGTGGCAGCTTCCAGATGACGAAATCGCGATAGTGCTTGTCCCTGCTCGCGGGTGTTCCCATCAAACACAGATACTCGAGTCGACTGCATTTGCTGAGATGCGCCAGCTCGGCCAGGTCAGATATTGAGTTGTTGGTGAGGTCGAGAGTGTGCAGTGCCGGTAGTGAGAATGCGATGCGTGGATCGATGCGCGATATCAGGTTGTTGGCCAGTTGCAGGGATCGAAGCTGTCGCAAGAGAGGCAAGTTGCCGAGGTAGCGGATGTCGTTGTCGGTCAAGTCGATCGCATCGTTTTGATCGCGTGTCACACCAAGGTTTTCGATGGCTGGGATCTTGAGGCCGCGCAGATCCAGTTGACGGTCTCCGAGCGTGTTGATGGACGAGCTGCTCCGTGACAAGAGCTCTGGTGTCAGCTTCATGGTAGCTGATGATGTGGTTCGTATTGGCGCACTTGGATGCGTGGGTCGTGGTTGACACGCAGTTGCTCCGGGGACCTTGAAACAATCGCCCAGCCTTTTGTGGGTACGGCTGTCAAGGAATAGTTTGGCTTGAGCTTATGGAGTCGTTTGGGCGGGGTCAAGTGACTACCAGCAACTTGCAAGTAATGATGATGTTCAAAGTGGAGAAGGACAGCAACCTTCGACGGAAGCAGCTTTCCGCCATTGCGCGTCACGTGAGCGCATCTTTTGTTCGAGTGTTCGACAGGAACAAGAAAATTCTTCAAGCAGAAAACAAGTTTGGGACTTGTTCTTCCTCTTCTTCCTTCCTTCCTTCTCCTCTTCCACCATCATACCAAGACAGTCCTCTTCAACACCAAAGTCAACACCATCGGATTTCTTCGCTTGCAACGTGCGAGTCTGTTCTTGCTACTACACACCAGCCTCATCCTCTAATCGCCATGTCCACTCACGCTTGAGCTCAGCCATCCATTGCCTTCCCACCTTGCTCGTTGATCACTTGTCTTCACCATCCTCCCTATTCGCACATGAGCCTTTGACTATCCCTTGCTTGTCCCTTGACCCCTCCCTCTTCCATCTTTCCTCTCCTTCTCTCCCCTTCAACCAACAACTGGACCTAATTCTGCCCGCCATGTGCTCCTCTAAGCCGTAGCGGTTCCTGGTGAGGGTCCAACAGTGAATCGGTATCATCTTGTTTTACAGCAAGGCGATGCTGAGGCATATTTGGTGGTACGGCGTTCTACACATTCGCTACGCTGCCGGATATGCTAGCCATGCCTGATTTCATGCTTTTAGCCTCGTCTTTTTTCGGCATGGGAGTTTTGGGCGGATCTTGAGCTGGTTGCTGTAACAGGCGCTGGCTCGTTATGCGGGTTCGTCTTTTCCTTGTCGACGGGTTCTGGTCAGGCTGGCAACATATTTTTTTCGCTTTCTTTTTGCAGTGGTTGGATCTTTTGAATGCAATCGACAACTTGGTTTGCTCTGTATCTTTGCGATCGGCAAGTGTATTTGTGTGTGTTGTGTGACTCGTGTGGTGTTGCGCCGGAAAATCGGATTTTACCGAGGTGCAAGCCCCTCGCTTACCAACGTAGCGGATCTCGTTGTTGGCACGCGAGAGAACCCTTCGTATATGGCCAAGCGAGGAGTGACTTTGCAAGCCATGGCTCGAGTCTCTTGCAACACGCACACCATACACAGGCATAGATCTCGCTCTGCGGGATTGACAGTTGTGCGGGATCCGCGACCAACACGATCATGACGACGATCCTTGCGACCGGTGCAGCGCCCACTGGTACTTGCGGCGATGCTGTCACGATGGTCACCAGCAAGTGTGCGCCTCTGGCCGACATCAAGGCTCCTCTATCCGACACGGCCGTTCCAACGCTCGACCAAGTCGAGCGAGCAATCTCGCCCACCAACGGAACCGCAACGCCCAACGCCGACGAAGCAACCGCTGCCGCCGCACTCTTGTATCCTACCGTCGATGTCGACCATGTTCCGCCCATCTCGCAGAGCGCCATCGTTCTGACGCTCAACTTTCTGCTCAACGTGACCTTTTTCATCATCGTCCCCACCTCGGCTGTCTACGCAAACGAACTGGGCGCGTCAACGTGGTTCTCCGGTCTCACCGTGGGCGTGAGCGTCGTCATCTCGGCGTTGCTCCTGGTGCCGTTCTCGATGCGCTACGATCGCGTGTATCGCTTCCCCATCCTGTTCGGCTCGGCATGCATCATGGCGGGACAGGTGGTGTATGCGCTGGCCGGTGTAGCCGACACGGCGTGGCTGATGTTTGCGGGACGTGCCATCATTGGAGCTGGGTTCGTGTCGTGGCGATACGTCAAATCGTACTTTACCGATGCTGCCGTGGTGGGCACCAACAGGCGGACGATGATGGCGGCGTGTCTGGTGACTTCGCAGGTAGGAGGGATGGCTGTGGGACCGTTTATTGGTGGATTGCTATCGAAGCAGGTGAGGCCCATGACGGACGAGCATCGGCTTTGGAATGGGTTCACCGCACCGGGTTGGCTGATGGTCGGCGTTTTTGCGGTCTTCTTTACTGCAACGTGGTGCGTGTTGCGCGATCCTGTCCGAGTGCCGACGCAGATACGAGCGCAGATCGAGCTCGCAGCACTTGGACCAACGAGGGCAACCGCAACAGCAGAATCGAAGCAAGAAGCACCGACTTTACAAGAGCCAACGCTACAAAGCCTCTTGCGCGAGCTCAACTGTGCGCAAAAGTTCTCGGTTGCCACAATGTGCTGGTTCAGTATGGTAAACTTTCTCGTGCTCGGTGCGTGGGAGGTCAACATCCCCATCTTTGGACACCTTCGCTTTGGCTGGTCCGAGTACAAGGCGGGCAACGTGATTGCTCTCGGTGGACTGGCCACCATGCCGATTCTGTTTGCGCTCGTGTTTGCAGCCAAGCACATCCAAGATCGACAGATTTTGGCCGTGGGGACGCTACTCGGTCTGCTCGGACTGTCGCTGCACATGGGAGCGCTCGAGAGGCCAGCCAAGTCGAGGGCGAGCCGGTTGGGACGACTGGAATCGCTCAGCTTTGCATCGTTCTTCACCAGCTGGTTCCTGGTGGCTCTGAGTTACAACATGCTTACGACCATCACGCTTGCGCTGCTGTCCAAGCAGCTTCCAGCCAAGTACAACGGCATGACGACCAACCTGATCCAGCTGAGCAACAACGTCGGACGCATCTCGGGCGCCTTATTGGGCGCTACCGTGTATCAAGTCGGACAGTTTGGCATTGTCTCTATCGAGCTGGCGGTAACGCTGATCGGAACATGTCTGATTGGGTTCATGTGGCGAAAGATGGATGCACAAAGGGGATGATTCGTCGATGGGAGTAGCCTTTTGGATCCCCTTGCCTTAATTTTTTACACGGCGTAATCAAAAGGTCTTGGAGTGTATTTTGCATGTCATGATCTTGGGCGTGACCCCCCTTGTTGCAGAAGTTATTTTTCTCTTAGGCACAGACATTCGTATTGTGGAACGCAACCAGACGAACTAGAGGGTGTGTGAATTCAAGGCTGGGGTTTGTACTGTACAGTACAGTATCATTGCACGACGGTATGAATACCACCTTGGAACGTCGCTTAAACCTAACGCGCCCCTATTTGCAAATATCGGCGTGTGAACCTTGTTTGGCTGACTGTGTACAGCTGTGAGTTTAGAGCGTGGCAAAGCACGCATGTTTTTGTTTATTGTTGGCTCACGTGGTGCCTGCCATCGACGTTGATGGACACCTCGAGCCTGCCTTGGTCGGATTGTAGCAGATCCAGACCCATCGAGTGCTGAGTGCTTCGGATCGCCCTTTCACTTTGCAATGTGCTGATGAACAACCAACCCGTTTGGAGTCCCCAACAAAATCGAAATCCATTTGCGGATGAGCCGATGCTCAAATTCCAGCTGGAAGCAGCTCAGGGGTGAAATTGACATTCGTCGCACCGACTGCTGCCTCAAGTCAGTCAGTGTAGAGCTGAGTTGGATTGCAACGAGCTCTTCTGCGTTTGCTGAACAAGCCACGAATGGGAACCGCATCTTGCCCGCGATCCTGATGCTGATAAATGATAAATCAGGGTCCTGCTGTTTCTTGCAGCAGCAGCAGCAGCCAAAAAAAAAAAAAAAAAAATCGCGTCGTGCCTCTCTTCCGCTTCCCCCCAAAATTGCACACGCAGGCTGTGGCAGAGCGCAATAAGTGAAACATGCACACATCCACACACGGCCGCATCAGCTGCAGCCACAGCCACAGACACTCAGCAGCAGCAAAGAGGGCTTGCATCCTTTGATAGCGCCTGGCTTGAGTTTCGGATTCGGGTCTGCAAGGGAGTCAGTCGTTCGTCCCGCTTGGCTGCGCCGCCGCCGCTGCTGCTGCTCCACATTTTCTGCGGCTTGTCCAAAGGCGCGATCCATTGACTTATGCGTCACTTGTCACATCCTTCGAGCCGTTGCTTCTCCACCACCATCACCAACTAGCGGGTTTTTCTTTCGGGCCACACATCCCAATCCCCAACTGCCTCCTCAGCCCGCGATCCTTTACTCTTGCTCTTCCGAAAACGCCCGACATCACACCGTGACACATCCGCTTCACTCGGCACACGGGACGTTTCGGCTTTTCACACCTTGCAAGGTGGCGCTTCTGATTGTTGTGGTACTTTTCACTTGTCCCGCGCTGGCAATGACAACGCTGCTCTCCACCATGCCAGCCTCGCCATCACATTCCAACCATGTCGACCCGGAGCAAGCTTCTCCCTTGAGCTCCGGGTTCAACACGCCCATCTCGTCTCCCTCGGGCGCACACACCCCGCCAACAGGCTACCGCACCGCAACGGCCACGCTCTCCAACGTCTTTGCCTCGCTCTGGGGTACTTATAGTCAAGGTCAGCACAACGAAAGTGGTCCTTCCCGACTCCCCACTCGTTCGAACGCTAACCAACACGATACGCCCAGCCCTTCGGTTCCTGGCGGTTGGAGCAACTTGCTTAGCTGGGGTCCTGCTGCGGCTGCCGCTGCTAACAAAAGCAACAAGACGCGTACGCAGCGCAAGTCGGCGTCTCCTTCCCGAGGCAAGAGTAGTCGTTCGAGGGCGGCTATTCCGTTCAACATGTCTGCTCCCTTGGAAGCCGGAGGCGGTGCTGAAAAGGTAGAGCCTCTGCAGGCGACCAGACGCGCCGAGACGGTAGTTTCTCAACATACGTCGCCGACGAGCTCGCCGCGCCGCAGACCGCTTGCTGCCGTGTTTCAAGATACGTCCTCAGCTTCGTCGCCTCCTCGTACGCCTTTGTCATCGCAAGGGCAATTTCGCGATTCGCATTCCACATCGCCATCGTTGAAAGACGAATCTCCCCACGGAGCCTACGCGACCTTGTCTCGATTGCAGTCCAAGCCGTCGGTCGGCAAGCTCCGGTCCAGCTCCGGGTTCCTTTGGCCTTCGTCAACGACGCGAACAAGTATGCCTGAGCAAACGCCTTGGCCGACCGCTTCGGTAGCGGTTGCGCCGGCGGCGCAGAGTGGGCCCGCGGCCAACTGGTCGGAAGCGCTGGCCCGCGCCGAGAAGCTCGACTCGTACGTGAGGAGGATCGTCTTTCAGGCTGGCTTGGACTACGAGACGCGACCGATGGTGGTGCTTGCCGCCTGCTGTCTGCCCGATCCGGACCAGGTGGATTACGATGCGCTGTTGGACCGGATCATGGACACGATGGACTTGTTTGTCGAGAACGACTATACCATCATCTACTTCGCCGGCGGTGGGCATCATCGGCCCGGATGGAACTGGATCTGGCGCGCATATCGCAGGCTAGACCGGAGATTTCGCAAAAACCTCAAGAGGCTCTACATTGTCCATCCGACGTTTTTCACGCGCTCGCTCATGCAGTTTGTCTCGACGGGCGCCTACTTTGTCTCGCCCAAGTTTGGCAAAAAGGTGACGCAGCTGTGGACCTTGAGCGCCTTGGCGACGTACGTGCCTCTGACGCAGATCGACATCCCGCCCGAGGTGCTGCAGTGGAATGCGCGGTACGAGGCGCAGGTGGAGCTGCCGGCGACGCCGGAGCAGGCGGCGGCGGCGTTGTTGGGCCTGGGCGGCGACAAGAGCGACAAGGTGTTTGGCGTCGAGTTGGAGCAGCTGATGGGCGAGTATGGCAACCAAGGCGTGCCGAGGGTGGTGCGGGATTGTGGCGAGGCGATTTTGGGCGGCGATTTCGGCGGTGTGCGGCCGGTCGAGGTGGAGGGGATCTTCCGGCGGAGTCCGTCGTCGGTGTTGTTGCGGACGGCGCAGGAGAGCTATGACCGTGGTCATCCGGTGAGTTTGGAGCAGTACCGCGATCCCAATGTGCCGGCGGTGTTGCTCAAGGTGTATCTGCGCTCGTTGCCGAGGCCGATTTTCGGCGTGGGCATGTATGGATTGATTCGCGGCTGTCCTACTCCACCGCCAACGGGCGAAGGCGGTGAGCGGGCGTACGAGACGATCCACTACCTGCGGACCAAGCTTCTGAGCGCGCTCTCGCCGTGTTCGGGGATTCTGCTGAGCTACGTGCTCGAAACGCTGCACCGGGTGTCGCTGCACCAGCAGGTCAACAAGATGGACGCGGCGAATCTGGCCACGGTCATAGCGCCGAATCTGGTATCGAGTGGGAATGCGGTCAAGGACGTACTCCTCTGTCGTGTCGATGGCATGGCTTCGATGGGTGCATCTCCGGCTACGTCGACTGCGTCATCGCCAAGCTCGTCGCGTAGCAGCAATGCGACGACGCTCGGATCGATTTTGCGTTTTTGCATCGAGCGTTATTATGAGATCTTTGACGAGGTCAAGTTTGTCTCGCAGATGAATACGGTGCAGGAGATGGTGGATGGGTTGCCACGGGATGGCGAGGGGTTGGGATTGACTACGGAGGGGGAGGTGGATGATCGGTCGGCGGTGACGAGTAGGAGTATGTCGTTGCATCGGTTGGCTGTGTTTGGCTCTGCGGGTAGACGCTCGGAAGGATCGTTGCGGTTGACCAAAGGAAAGCTGTCGAGTGGTAATCTGCGGGCTGGGTCGGTAGAGAAGGGGGGCGAGGATGGTCTCGCGTCGTCGTGTGCTGTCGGTTTCACTGGTGCAAACGCCGTTGGCAGGTTTACATGTGCCAGTCCAGACACAGTCGTTCACTCTCCCCACCATGTCCGCAGACAACTTTCCGAGGTTGTAGAGGCCCACGATGCTTAGCTTTGTAATCCTATCTCTATTTTCACAGTGACGCCCCCCCATATCCCCGCATTTCACCTATCTCGTACCAAGTCCCTGCTTCCCTAACAAATCTCATTAACAAATGCAGACACACCCACGGCTATTCAACTCATAAGCACGCGCCCGCCCAAACAGCTCGCTAGGATCAAAGATTTAGCCACCCCAACTAGCCCATCTCATATCACGTCAAGCAGCCATCCGATCGCGCCTGGCTCCGTGAATCGCACCCACCCGCCTCTTTCCTTCTGTTATGACTTTCTATCGCCGCCCCACGCTCACACGACCCCGCTCGCAAACCGCACACACGCCAAAAAAAAAAAACAACCAGAACTCTAGTTGCAAATTTCACGCGCTTACATCGCAACGCTCTTCGACTCGCGCCGCACGGCATCCTCCGACTTTTTGGTGATCTCGATCAGCTTTCCAATCAACTCGTTTCGATCCCAGTCGGCACGATGCGTCCAGATGGCGTTGAAGCAGGCAGCTCGCAAGCGTGATAGTTGGTCGATGTTGTAGGTGACCGAAGAGGTGAGGATGTAGGTTTGGAGGTGGTTGTATGCGCCTGCTGTGTAGACCAGCGGTGGGTGGACCGCGGTTGGTTCGACGGCGACGGGAGCTGTGCTAGTAGCGACGGCGGTGCTGCCACTTTCGGTAAATTCAGCGTTGATACGAGGCGAAGCGATACGGGCCCGTTTCCTCGCTTCTTCCTCACCCGAAGGATCCTGAACCATCGCATCTGCCTTCTCGGCAGGTTGGCCCGCTTCACCTTCGACGATCTGCCCACTGACACTTCGCTGCCTCTTGTTGCTATGCGATTTGTCACCCTTCTCCAGCCCGGCCGCCAACTCGGGACTCTTGCCGGCAATCCTTGCGCTCGACCTCTCACCTTTGGCACCCTCCGCCTTCTTGGCCGCTGCCTCCTCTGCGCTCTGCTTCGCCTTCTCTGTTGCCTCCTTTGCCTCTTGCTCCCTCGCCATCTGTCGCAGTGCCATCCGATCGCATTCCTCCCTAAACCCGGCATCGATGTACTGGTCCATCAAGACGATGGCCAAGTTTCGCATCTGATGCGCTCTAAACACTCGATCCTGGTCCACCTCGGCGGCTTCCTCGGCGTTTTCGACAATCTTCTGGATATCTTCCATGAACGACGAGCATGAGAGGTAGCCGTTGTAGTACAGGCGTTTCTGCATCTTTTCGAGATTCATTGTCCAGATGGGCATGGTGCGCCTGCGGTAGTACGGATCGTCAGCCGCAATGCCGTTACCCGTGCCGTTGGCAGCAGCAGTGACAGAGGCGATCGACGTGTCGGCAAGGACTGTGGCGGAAGCTGGGTCGACGTCAGCAGCGGCGTCGGCGTCGGCGTCGGCAGCGGCAGCGGCAGCGGTGGTAGAAGCATCAGCAGTCGCCATACCGTTAGCGTTGGCATGGGGCTGGGAAGACGCCGGCGCAAGACCGTTCGAATCCAAGCTGTCGCCTTCAAGAGCTGCGCCTGTGCCATTGATGGCCCCATTGATGGCGGCGCCATTGCCAACTGCATCACCGTTGGTCATCTCCACGTCAGCAGTACCCGCGCCTGTCGTCGCACCAGCCTCAGCGTTGGTGCTCTCGCCATTCTCTTCCGCTTCGATCTCGGTGATGCTGCCCGCCGGAGGACCCATGAACTGCGCCGCAGTGATGCCGCGCTTAGCCGCAATGTCCGCCTCGGTCTCGAGCATCGTGTTCAGCTCCTCCGTCTCGTCGTTGGCCGCTTCCAACTGCTCGCTCGGCTTGAGATAGAGCAGCTCGATGGTGATCTTGCCCTTCTCGCGCTTCCAATCAAATTGTTGCGTAAGCTCCCTCAAGTTGTACTCGTCCCAGACATCGCGGGTGAACTTTTTGAACTTCTTCCTCAGCTCTGCAAGCACAGGTCCCAGACGGTACTTGAGATGCTCGAGCAGCTTGGCGTCGCTGTCCGCCTGTTGCTGCAGCTCGGCCTGCGTGAGTTTGCGAGGTGGACGAGGCGGCGCCTTCGGTAGCTCTTCCAACACCCTTTTGCGTCGAGGCAGAGCGTCGGGGAACTCGGTGGGTGGTCGAATGATATGATCAAAGATCTCCTTGAAGAAAGCGCGTCGATGCTCCTCGTCCGGCCGTGGGATCTCAATGACATCATCATCCAAAAAGTTGAACCAGCAGTGCACCTCGTCATCGAGCTCGTCCAGCGGCGCTTCTGCGATACCGAGCAGCATGACGGGGTCGGCGTCCGTGAGACCGTCCAGAAGCGCCTTGAACGTGGTCTTGACGCTGTCCGAGACGGAGCGTGACCAGTGTACAAGTCCCGGGATGTAGAGTACGCTGGGCTTGTGTCGCTTGGCCTCTACGAAGAGCTGGATGATGGCGGCTTCAGGTGTGCGCGCGCTGTCGCCGAGCAAAGTGCCAATGTCTAGCGACTGAACATGATAGCCTTCGAGATGCTGCAACAGCGCAGCGCCAACAGCGCCCTGGCCCATGCCGACATCACCGTGCACAAGCATCCGTGGGCGATAGACACGCTGAGCCTCGAACGACTGCAACAACATTTCACGACCAAAGCCACGATCGCCACCGAGCTTGTCGGCTGCGGAAAGACCAGACGTCAAACCTTGAGGACTAAAAGCGTCGTCCTCCCAGAGCGCCTCTTCGAGCGGATTGCGCTTCGACACGGGCGGAAGGATCTTGTCGAGCACACTGATCGCCTCCTCGACCACGTCGCCCAACAAGGGAGCCAGGCGTTCCGGCAGAGGCGCGGCGGCGGATGCACTCGCTCTGGCGGATGACGGAACGATCTTGTTGACGGACATCATAAAGTCCTTGGCATCCACCTGGATCGAAGCCGGATCCAGAAGCAGGCGATCGGTAGTCGAGTAGATCTGCGGATATCGTCTCTGAATCGCATTGAGCGCGGCCTCGGTGCAGAGCGCACGCAAGTCGGCACCACCGTATCCCTTGGTGACCTCGGCCAGCCTCGCCTTGAAGTCGTCGTCCAGCGGAGGCTCCCACTTCTTGGTGTGAATGTTGATGATACTCTTACGTGCCTCGAGAGACGGCAACGGAAAGTAGAATTCGCGGTCGAATCGACCGGGTCGTCGAAGCGCAGGGTCGACGCTGTCGGGTCGATTGGTGGCTCCGATGACGACGACCTGACCTCGTCCGTCCATGCCGTCCATGAGGGCAAGCATAGTGCTGACGATACTGGCGTGGATCTGGTCTTGCTTGCTCGAGCGGACGGGAGCGAGTCCATCAATCTCATCGAAAAAGATGATACTGGGCTGTGAGTTCCTCGCCTCCTCGAACAAGAGACGCAGCTGTCGTTCAGCCTCACCGACCCACTTGGAGAGACAGTCGGCACCTTTGCGCATGAAGAAGCTGACCTGTTGTCCCTCGGTGCTGCAGCTGGCAGCAAGGGCACGTGCGACGAGCGTCTTACCGGTACCTGGGGGACCGTGGAAGAGGACACCCCGTGGTGGGGTCACCTTGAAGCGTTGGAAGACTTCCGGATAGAGCAGGGGCAACATGACCATCTCCTTGAGCTGCTGAATGTGGCCGTCGAGACCACCGACGCTGTCAAAGTCAATGTTCATGTCGACGCCGAGAGGGTCGACATCGGCGAGCGGATCGCCGCTCTTCTTGATACGGCCAAAGCTGTCGGTACCGCCAGAACCGGTCAAGCCGCCTGGAGGACCGCCTGCACCTCCGGCACCACCTGCACCCAGCAAACCACCGGCAGCTCCGCCACCGAGCGGGGCAGGCGCACCGGGCTTGCGCAGCGCATTGTTCTGCAACTCGTCATCCGAACTGTCGACGGGATCGCCAAAGATGCGTGCGTAGTCCTTGCCGCTCATGGAGGAAGGGAGGGCATCCCAGCCTTCTTTGCCCTTCTTGCCACGGCCGGGGAAAGGCATGGGAAGACCGACACCTGGGCCACCACCAGAAGCTGAACCGCTGCCAGGAGGGTCAAGGTCATAGGCTCCACTGCCGCCAGTGCGACCGCGGGGACGAATGGTGCGTCCAAAGCCATCTCTCTGCGGTTCGGCTGGAGGCGGGACGAGCGAGTAGTTGACCTTTTTGCGTTGACGAAGCGAGTACGACTTTCCCTGACTGCCCTCGGGCTCGTCGCTGTGGATGTCGAGCGGATCGTCTTCAGCGCCAGATATTTGCTCCTCTTCAGGCGTCTCTTCGCCTTCAAGCTCGTACTCGTCGTCCTTGGGTTTGCGCTTGGGTCGGCCGCGCCCGTTTGCGGCAGCTCGCTTCTTTGCAGCAATTTCGGCGAGGCGGGTGTTGGAGCCACCACCGCCGCGAGTAAGTCGTCCAGAGGATCGAGTGGAGCGTTTGGCTCCATACTCGCCCTCATCGTCGTCCTCGTCTTCGTCATTGCTGGCCACAAAGCCCTCGAGCGCGTTAGATTTGAGACGTCGAGACGAGCGCCGTGGGGCTGCTTCTTCGTCGTCGTCGTCCTCGGCGTCGGAGGCCTCTGACTCGGCCATATTGGACACCCTTTGTCGACGAATGCGTCCGGAGCGGCTGGTGGAGATGATAGGCTCTGGCTCTTCGTCATCATGACCAGCTCCTTCCTTGAAGTGGGTGACGTGCTCGCCATCGGCATCGTCTTCGCCATCGCCGTCGACATCTTCATCGTCATCATCTTGCTCGTCCGCATCCTGCAAAAGTCGAAAAAAATTAGAGAAGGGGTGAAGATAGAAATGAGATTGTCAATAATCGCTCTGGGGGATACGCGTATCGATGGTCTGACAGGGACATGGTGGGTAACGACGAGTGACGTCCGCGAGCACAAGCGAGGTTGCTTGCGCTGCTCAAAGACCACTCAGCAATGGGGCAGACGATCTCGGTACTGCCTTGGCCTCTTTCCTTCTCCTGGCCAGGAACCCCATCAGTCTCTTTTCTCGACCTTCCAACCGCGAACATGAGCTTACCAGTTGCCGTCTCTGCAATTCCGTCATAAGATTGAAGGATCGTGCTCCGCGCTGCGAAGACGTTGGGGTAACCCTGGAATCCTGACTCGAAGGAGGTTGCGAATCGCGAGATAGTCTGGTACTGCGGCGTGGCGGATCGGATCCTGCTTTGGCCACGCTTCTTTTGGGCTTTGGCTCTGCGGATCGACTGCCACCAATGCTGACACTGCAACTGGCACTGACGCTGACGCTGACATCTTTACTCATGCTTCTGGTCTCTCTGCGGCTCTGGGGAAGAAGAGGCGACTCTGCTTTCTGCTTTCCTTTACCCCTTTTCAATACGATCCTTTGTGTCTTCTGCGATGCCAGTGGATGGTCGAACTGGCTCTCCTGATCCAAACCTGATGGCTGCTGCTCGTCTCCATCGTCGTCGTCATGTCCGTCAGCCTCAACCTGTGGAGGCGGCGTCTGTGGTGATTCAGAACTTACTTCTTGGTAGTCCTCTTCGCTACCTGGTTGCTGCTTGATTGGTCGGCCACGAGGAGGGCGTGAGGTAGGGCTGTCGGAGTAGGAGTTGTGAATGCTGGCGGAAGCTGCCGAGGCAGCGCTCCTGGTGGGTCTGCCGACAGGCATGTTGGCAATAGACGAAGGATCGATCTGTAGCTGTGCTTGTGCTTGCTGTGCGCCGGAGCTGGTCTCTTGGACCTTGAAGTTGCGCTTGAGCTTGATGCGGAGGTTGGTCTTTTGGGGCGAAGATGCGGGCGAGTCGATGGAAGGAAGTGGAGGCGTCGAGACGGAGTCGGTGTCGGCTTCCTGCTTTACTGAGAACTGCGCTGCGGAACCAGGCTGAAGTGAAGCTGTGTGCGGCGGTTGGTGGTGGTGGGGGTAGCTGTCGGTGTAAGTGGTGTTTGCAGCGTGTTGTTGATTCCACTGTCCCTGCTGAAGATGCTGCTGTGCCGAGTTCAAGCCAAAGTTGGCGTGACGCTGGAACTCAGGGCCAAGTGCGTTGAATCCAGGGGCGAGGCCTGGAAAGTTGGAGTTGAAGCCCGAAGATACGTTTGGATATGTGTACTGGTGATTGAATTGAAACTGATCCGCCTGACTCGGCTGAATTGGTTGACCGCTAAAACCGTGCTGGAACGAATGGTGCTCAGAGATGGGGAGAAAGGAAGCCGGGATGTCCTGTGCAGAATGATGCTGGTGATGGACAGCGTCCGAATGTGCGTATACGGATGGAGACTGGTTGGTCGCGGATGAAAAGGGAGGATAGGAAAAGTTGTGCTGCTGCTGCTGCGGATTGCTGTGGGAGTGAAAAGGAGGCTGCGGACCGCCAGACATTTAAGCTTGATGATGCGCGATGTGGCAAGGGAGGAGAGAACAAGACTGCGCGTAACAGAAAACGACAATCTGATCAGCGATTGGAGAAGCCAGTGGAACAAAGAAAGACGTTCATGTCACCACCGCGCGTGCTGGTTGCGAGAGACGAAGCTGTGGAAGAGAAAGTGCTGAGTGGGAGGCAGGCGTGTATGGATACAGTCTGATCTGTTCAGAGTCGAGTGGTGCAGAGCGGCGCGAATGGATGACGAGAGCAAAGGGAAAGGAAGGAAGGAAGGAAGGAAGGAAGGAAGGAAGGAAGGAAGGAAGGAAGAGATGGGCCAGAAGGAAAGCTGAGTGTTGATGGCTCACGTTTCTCCAGAGCGTGTTGGCGTTCAGTGTCGGTCTGCATCCGACCAGAGATGGCAGAGCTCACGCCATGCATCCGCAAGGCAACGGCGGCGATTCGCCTCTTTGGAATCACCAGCGCGCTTTTTCTGACAACTCTGACTGCGCAACTCTGAACTGCGTTTCTCCGAGTCGGTTTTTGTGTGCTCTTAGATTCGCGTCGGATTTGTACTTTTTCTTTTTTTTTTTTTGGCTTCGTGTCGCTCTCTCTCACATACAGACACAGAAAATCGGGAGATCGCGTTCAGCAAGAAGACGTTTTTTTTTTTTTTTTTTTTTTTGTTCGCAGAGCGCACGCGCCGCTTTTTCCTCAGCTGAGCCAAATGGCCAAGCCCCACATTTCTTCGAGCTCGAACAACACGCAGAGAGAGAATCGAGCTTCGAGTCTGCTCAACCAAGGCTTCATTCTACTCTTAATTCTCATGGCATCACTGTCTTCTTCGGTCAAGCACACACCACAACTGTGCCCTGCAACGCATATGACAACAGTCTGAAGCACGAATGGAAAGTGGAACAAATTATAGAAACTTGTGTGATAACCGGTGGAAGAGTGACGAGCAGCGTCAGCCAACTACCTTCTGGTCCACCGCAGCATACGGCGAGCTCGTCAAAGTCCATACCTTGACGCTACCGTCGTCTCCGGCACTAGCCAGCATGTCCGACATGATCCCGTGCGACACGCCACTAGCATCACTCTTGGGTGTTTCACCGTCATCCATCAACTCCTCAATCTTGGCCGTCGGTCGCGCTCTCGCATTCAAGCTCTCTGGCGCCCAGGCTACGCAGTTGACATCGGCGCTTCCGTGCGCTCGTTCCACTTTGGCGACGAGTTGCACTTGCGGTGATAGCGTCTTGCCGTCGTCAGAAGCGGTGACCTCGTAGACACAGATCCGACCGTCGCCTCCACCACTCGCAATACGGCCGAGGTTGCCTGCACGCGTCCGAGTCTTGTCGACACCCCACGAGACGCTGTATACCGTTCGATCGTGGTGTCCCTTGAGCACTTTGACCGCAATCCACTTTTCGCCCTTGCGTCCGGCCATTTGGCCCTCGGGCTTGAGGCCGTGCGCTTTGCACTGTTCCGCATCCAGCCGGCGCCAGATCCGCACCGTCAGATCGTCGGACGCTGACGCCAGATAGTTGCCGCAGGGCGAGAACGACAAACTCCAAACGGTCGACTCGTGTCCCGTCAAGGTCGTGTAGCAGAACCAGTCGTCCGAAGGGTCATCAATGTAAAGCTTGATGGCGTCGTCGTACGATGCAGATGCCAGCACTTCGTCCTTGGGATGCCATGTGACCACTTTGACATCCTGCGAATGCTCCATCAGCACCGAGAGACACTCGAACTCGGCGTCGGGTTGCACCTCCCAGATCCACACCGACTTGTCTCGGCTGCACGATGCAAGCACACCGCCCGTGTTGGAGAACGCCACCGACTTGCATTCCGACTCGTGGCCTTCCAGGGTTCCGACGCAGTCCCATTCGGGCTCGTCTACGTGAGCGCCACCGTTGCTCAGAGAAACGGGTCCGGATCCGTGAGAAATCACTTCGGCTTCCGACGAGCCATCGATGTCCTGTATCCTCTCCCAGATTCCTACGGTTGAATCAAACGATGCGGTGGCGAGGATCTTGCCATCCGGCGACCAAGCTACCTGCCTCACAGTGCGTTGATGGCCTGTTGGGATCACCTCTCGCAAGTTGAAGGAAGGCTGCTTCGAAGTCGACGGACCTTCGGCGGTTGTTTTCGAGACGAACGAGTAGGCGTGCAATCGCACATCCTTGTCGCCCGAGCAAGATGCGAGGATGGGCATGCGTGGATTCCATGCAAGGTGCCATGCTCGAGAAGCGTGACCTTCAAGGTCAGCAAGCAGATGCAGGGATGCTGTCGAAGCAGCGGATGGTGCTGGTTCAGCGCCGGTCGTAGTCGCTGATGTCGCCATACTGCTGAGCGTCCTGGGTCGATAGAAAAGAGATTATGTTTAGATGGTGCTGCTGCGATGAGGTAAGTGTTGGATGTTGAACAATCCGATCGCTCAACAACGACCTCGTGATGAGTTGATAGATTCACGTATACTTGACGAAGGCGGTCCGAGCGCCGCAATCACGCTCTAATGGAGGGTGGCGTCTACAGAAGCAAGATGGTAGATGGTGGTCATGTCGATGAAAATGGGGGTTTGGTTGTCTCGAACTGGTCAACTCGGATCACGTTTGCTGCAGGTGGAGCGAGCTACTGTAGTCAGTGGGTAAAAATAGGAAAATCACAGAGAGATCTCCGGAATTAAGGCGTTTTTTTTTCACCTCTCGCGAAAGAGGATGAGTGAGCGAGCTGTGCAAAGCCAAAGCAAAGGCCAAGCAAAAGCCAAGCCTCGCTCTACAGGACAGCACAGATGACGCTGCGACAACATGACTTGCTCAGAGCCATACAAACTCAAAGAGCCAGCGGAAGCGGAATGATCAAGGATCAGCCTGGTTCCTGCAGCAAAAAAGGGACTGCCATTGTTCTGTCGGCCTTGACAGCCCTCTCGTTTTGCACACATCAGTCTATTTGAGCTTTTTGTGCAAATGCTTTGCCGTCTTGTTTGCCTCTCTGAGCGTTGCAGGACATTGCTCCGCAGATCTAAGGGTTCTCATTCCAACCCTTGGCCCGCACGATCGCCCTCTCCCAACCATGCAGCAACTGCTTTCTCTTTTCTGCATCGATCTTGGGCTCAAACACCTGCTTACCTGCGGTATTCACCTTGCTCAACGTCTCGGGCTTGTTGATATCCCATCCAAACAGCCCGATGGCCGAGCCCGCCAGCAGCGCCGAACCCAACGCGGTACTCTCGCGCATCTCGGGACGCTCGACGTTGATGCCCAGGATATCGGCCTGGATCTGCATGGCGACGTCCGAGTTGGTCAAGCCACCGTCGACCTGCAAGGCTTTGAGAGCGACACCGGAGTCCTTGGACATGGCATCGAGGATGGCTTTGGTCTGGTAGCAGGTGGATTCGAGCGTGGCACGGCAAAAGTGTCGTTTATCCGTGTACGCTGTGATGCCGACGACGGTTCCTGCTGCCGTGTCGTCCCAGTACGGGCAGAAGAGACCGTTGAATGCGGTGACAAAGTAGACTCCTCCCGTGTCTTGGACTTGGCCTGCCAGGTCGCCGATCTCGCTAGCTTCCTTGATCAGACCCAAGCTGTCGCGAACCCACTTGACCGCCGATCCAGCTACCGCAATGGAACCCTCGAGGGCGTAGTGCACAGGAGCATCGGGACCCGCTTTATACGCAATGGTGGAAAGCAGACCGTTTTGGGACGAGACCACCTTTTCACCCGTGTTGTACAGCAAGAATGCACCGGTTCCATATGTGTTTTTGGCCTCACCGGGTTGAAAGCACTTGTTGCCCACCAAGGCAGCCATCTGGTCTCCTACGATGCCAGCAATCTCGACCCCCTTGAGTGCGCCATGCGAGATCTTGCCGTACACTTCCGAGGAACTCTTGATTTCGGGCAGGATATCCATGTCGATGCCAAAAAAATCGCAAAGCTTGTGGTCCCACCTTTGGGCGCGCAGGTCCATGAACATGGTGCGGGAGGCGTTGGAAGCATCGGTGATGTGCACCTGCTTGTCGGTAAGGTTGTACACGATCCAGCTGTCGACGGTACCGAAGAGCATCTGTTTGTCGTCGTGCGCCTTTTTGACTTGGGGGATGTTGTCGAGCATCCAGCGAAGTTTGACCGAGGCGAAGTACGTAGAGAGGGGCAGACCGGTTTCCTGCTTGACGGCATCGACGCCCTTGTCGCTCTTGGCCTCGAGCTGACGGATGGTGTGGGTGGTACGTGCGTCAGGCCAGGCGATGGCACGTGTGAGCGCCTTGCCCGTGTTCCTGTCCCACACCACGGTGGTCTCTCGCTGGTTGGTGACGCCAATCACCTTGACGTCGGTCTTTTTGAACTTGCCGGCGTGTTCGAGCTTGACGAGCGCCTTGTCGATGCATTCGTAGACACAGTCGATGATCTCGTGTGCGTCCTGCTCGTGCCAACCCGGGTGCGGATAGTATTGGTTAAACTCCATCTGGTGCAACGCTTGCACTTTGGCGAACTCGTCAAACACCATGAAGCGGACGCTGGTGGTACCAGCGTCGATCGAGCCTACGAGATGCGGCATTTTTGATAGGTAGAAACGACCCGGAGCGTGGTGGATGCGCGGCAAGGTAAAACAAGCGGGGAAGAGTATCGAGAGGATGAGGGATGTGATCGGAAGACGAACGAGGAACGAGGCTTGGTGCAGCCAAGACAGAAAGGGAGCGAGGCCACCTTGACTTGGCAATTAATTCACTTGCAGCGCCGGGCCGGTCGCATCAGAGCGGGGGAAGACGCAGGAGATTCCGAGCGCAGAATGCAGAGCTCTCCCGCTCGCTCGCTCCTTTTGCTCGCGAGACAGCACAATCCATTTGCACATGACACGCAGCACACAGCGAGACAGCAATCAAGAGCGGCAGTTGCAGCAGCAGCAGCAGAAGAGAGTGTGTGTGTGACTTTTGTTGTGGCTTGGCGGCGCTGCCGAAGTGGTCAAGGCGCATAATTTCGACGGGAGCCCCAACGGCAGTCGACCAGCGTGATGAGCATTCCGGAAAAAGAAGATCGGAACAGAATCAACGGCTGAATCACCCAACCATCCGCTCTAGACCGGTCCGCGCTTTGGGTTTTGCACTTTTTCAAGGCATCTACAGTACAAGAGCTGATCAACGCTGCCGAATCACACAACATTGTCTCTGCAAAAAGGCTTTGGCTGGATTTCGACGTCCAATCATTCAGCCGCAACATCAATTGGGGGCCGGCGATCGGCAAATCCATGTGTGGATCTGCTTGCACCAATGAGAGCCAGCCGCAACCTTTGGGCTGATGCTCGGCTGCAGCCGAAAAACAGTCCCAAAGCGCATCCAGCTTGGATCTAACACTGGTAAGCCGTGCGAAAAAAAATACTCGGAAGTCGGTTTTCAAACCTTGAACCTTTTTCCTTCGAGCACCACTTTCCATGCACTTTGCATACTCTACCACGTTGTTCCTCAAGCCCTCACTTCTACACGGCCTCCATCGCACTCCAGCCTCGACCCTCTTTCAGCTGCACACAACTCACATCCGGAAAGAATCGCATCTTGTCGCGCATCACACCATGCTCTTCTGTCCAACATGCGCCAACTGCCTCGTCATCCAGAACGACGGGCAAAACAAATGGTCGTGTCATACTTGTCCCTACGAGTTTCCCATCCGACGGCAGATGACGACGCGGCAGCACCTCAAGCGCAAACAGGTCGACGATGTAATGGGTGGTGAGGAGAGTTGGAAGAATGTCGATTCCACTGATGGTAAGTCTTACTTTTGACAAGAGATCGAGAGGCATAGCCGAGCCTGGGTGGATCACTGATTCCTTGCCTTTTTGGGAATACACAGCGCCATGTCCGAAATGCGAGAACCCGAAAGCGTTCTTTATGCAGTTGCAGATCAGGTCTGCTGACGAGCCTAGTAAGTATCGACCTACCATGCAGGTTCACATTTGGAGATGCAGGTTGCTCATTGAAATGCCTTGCTCTGCGATTCAACAGTGACAACGTTCTACCGCTGTACCAACGGTAAATGTGCGTATCAGTGGAAGGAGAATTGAAGTCAAACACACGCAACAACAGCAGGTTGCCGATGAGAGGTCTTGAAGGCTGCTGGCCATCTTCTCATATACCCCCCCCCGGTCTCCAAATGTGCGATTGCGTATACGCCGTTCGAGTTTGCATCGCTGAAAGAAAAGGGATATGCGTATCTGTAATTCTAGTCATCATTACCACCTTCAACATTGTACATTTGGATCTGTGGCCGTGAGGAGACTGCCTTGTCGTTGCCACAATCGTCATTGAGTAGCGGTCCAACGATTGAAGGGCGAGGTGGTTGGGAAACCATCATTTTCCCGAGGCCGCCAGCTGGACGGGCGCTTTGGCGGTTGGACCCTTGATTTTGCATCAACCGCTCCTCCCATCGTTGACTGCTGCACCACTTTCTCCTTTGCCCTTTCCTTTTCCTCCCTTGCTCACCACCACCGCTGCCATGTGCGTCATATTCTACGCCCTCGACTCACCCATCTACTCTCTCGTCATCGCATCGAATCGGGACGAGTTTCTCTCGCGTCCCACCCTCCCTGCTTCGTGGCATGCTTTCGGCCAGTCCGCTCGCTCTCCACAGATCTTGAGCGCACGAGATGCAAGTGGCGGAGGAACGTGGTTAGGCATCACGCGAAATGGAGCTTTTGCAACGTTGACCAACTTTACCGAGGTTTCGGCAGCATTGCCCGAGGGGATGGATGCGTTTGAATCGCGAGGTGCGTTGGTGAGGGATTGGCTCGTGTATAAGGCCGAGGAGAGCGAGAGCAAGAGGTTGGAAGAGACCAAGATCGAGGTGGAGATGTACTTGAATCGAGTCAGAGACAAGTTGGACAGGTATCCGGGATTCAACCTGCTCGTTGGATCCATATCCACCGAAGGAACGGTAATGGGATACATTACAAATCGCACTCCCAACGGCAACCTCGCACCGGATAGAAAACCAGACATATTCTCCTCCCCCACCACATCCACCCCAGCTGCTTCCGGCCTGTCGAATAGCGTCCTCTCCCAACCCTGGTCCAAAGTCACCCGCGGCTCTACAACGTTCAACGCCATCCTCTCCTCCCCCTCGACCCAAGACGAAACCATCGAACACCTCTTCGACCTCCTCTGGTCTTCTTCCAATCCCAAGCCCACTCAACGCTCAGAGCTGCGCAATTCCGTCCTCATCTCCCCCCTAGAGCTTCCCACCGTGGAGGACAGGGATTGGTACGCAACCCGGACCAGCACAGTGATCCTGGTCAACAAGAACGGCAGCGCCAAGATGGTCGAGCGCGATACGTTTATGCGCGAAGCAGGCGTGACAGTGCGGATCAATGGGCCAGAGCCAAGTGGCGCAAAGCACGGCAGAGATGGCGGTCAAAGAGTGTTTGAGTGGCGGATAGACTAGCGCAGCAAACAACACAGACGATATCACAGCAACGAAGAGTCTTTTTTTTTTTGGAGAGAATCTGGTTTTTCTTGTGTGTGTGTGTGAAGATGATACAAGATGAGAACTTGTCCCAACGGATGGTGTCAGAGTTTTGATGCAAGGGTCGAAAGAGAAGATCGCCTTGCGAAAAATGCAAGATGAGAAAAGAAAGATGCCTTTGTCTCGGCGTCACTCGACGAGCCGCTCCACTGAAGGGGAGATGCACCTTCTTTTTGTGGGGGATAGAGGAGGGGAGAAAGCAAAGCGAAACGGCTGCCGAGAGGACGTTGCAGACAGGAACAAGTAGCGGAACAGCGGCGTAAGGGATAGATGCTGCTACGGTGCGAGACAGGAGAGGAGAAACGGAGTCAAGTCAAGGGCGGGCGATGCGCAAGACAGCATTTACTCGTCATCCTCCTCGTCCTCCTCTTCCTCCTCGGATTCGGACGACTCCTCCTCCTCGCGGAGAGCCTCGAGGCAGGCGACGGCGATACGGTCCAGGTCACGCATACCATCCTGCGAGATGCGACGGCCACCCTTGGGGTCCTTCTCGAGAACACCAATACCCTCGAGACCCTGAACAACCTTACGTTGAACCGATCCAGAGGCGTCGGCGTGGTGCGAAGGGCGGAAGCCGCGGTTGGAGGCACCACCGTGGAACTTTCGCAGGTGGCCGATACCGACAGCCTTGCGCAAGTAGATGTGACGGGCGAGGGCGGCGGCGCGGACGTAGAACCAGTCGGGGTTGTAAGGGGCCTGCTCCTTGAAGTGACCGGTCTTGACAATGTCGACCCAGACGGGCACCTCGATCTTGCCTGTTGGATTGGTGGAAAGCGGCAAAAGAGCGCGAGAGAAAAAGTCAGCAATCATGTGCGGCTTGGTAGCAGAAGTGTGTGCGCTGGTGAAGCGACGTATGGCAGAGAAATTCAAAGTCGAACCAGAGAAGCTCCTGATCATTACTCCTTGCTGGCCATCTGCGGAGCTGTTGTTGACAGCTTCGTCCTTGAACGATCCGTCCCCCATCGTCATGCCTAACGCAAGTAAAGACGGTGCATGTCGAGGCTGCGAGTGATGGTGTGTGTTCAACCCAAATGTGCTGCTGAAAGTGTTCTTCGCCGTGAGGTCCACCTGCACGGTTTTTGCAATCAGCCCAATCCGCTTATCTAATGGGTGTTTTTCATCTGTTGCTAGATGTCCTTTGCTCGCCATGACTGTTGCTGGATCTGATCTGCCATACGTCGTGTTGCGTGCTGAAATGCGAAAACTTACCAGATCGCTTGAGGTGCTGCGCGTAAGCGTCAATGAAGGTAGCGGCGTCGACGTCACGAACGCTGAAAGTGCGAAGCAACCAACGAGAAGAGAAGTAAAGTCAGCATGGTGTGCTTCCGAGAAAGGGTCGCATCGTTGTCGCATGTAAAAAGCAAAGTCAAAGTCGGTCACGCGATCCGCCTTGGTGTCACATCGATGCAGCAGCAGGTGTAGTGGAGACATGTCGGATTATATTGGCAGCAGTGTTGTAGTAGCGAGATGATGCATGGTCGAGTATCGAATGACGATGACCCGCTCGGCATCAAGGCGGGAAGCTCGTTGGCTGGACGTGGACGGCATCGATCGGCAAGAGGTGGTGGCGTTTTTGTGGTGCAGGGCAAGCACGCTTGCAATGCTCGACTTCGTTCGCTGATGATACTCGCTTTGTATCGTCAAGTCCTTGGACGGTGCGGACGAAACCTGCATGTGCCGCTAGTGCTGCCGACGGCGAGATGCCTGGTGCCGCTTGACGAGCGTTTTGATGCTGATGGCTTCAACGTAGTGAGTCTATGTCATGAGATTGCATCATGTGCTCCATCCTGATGTCGCTTTCTCCATTCGATACTATCTGCGACGACATCTTGCAGCTATGCATATCGAACTGGCTGCATCTGCTCTGTTGATATGAACCAACATGTTCTCTACGTCGTTCCGAGGTTCCACGCTGCCATTGCTGTATCCAAATTGGTATGTTGGTACTGTTGGTCGTTGACTGCTGCTGCTGCTGTTGCTGCTGTTGCTGCTGGACTGCTGGACTGCGGCGATAAAGCTGTGGTGGCGGATGATGCGTGCGAGCCACGATGCTTTTACGGATGCTTTGAGAGCGCATACGTACTTCGGCATGATGGGCGATGTATGTGTCTTGAGGTGAGGTGAAGGATGCGGTGACGGTGAGGACGATGTACTCGATTCAACCTCGAATTGGCGTAGCGCGGTTGACAGTCGCTGCCTGGCTGCTGTGAGACTCGCTGTGCTGCCTCAACAGTCTCTCGAAATTCGCAGCCTCAGCTTGGGCTCAAGATGCGAGCATGTCCCGCTTCCGAAGGCTCTCTTCAAGATTCTCAACAGCAACACCCTTGCCGCCCTGCGCTGTGCAAGCCCATCTTTGTGAAGCACTTGAACTAAAGCTGGACGCTCACGCAAGATTGAATTCCTTTCTACACGGAACACCAAAACTTCGAATTGTCCGCCATTCGAGCAACCATCGTGGGAATTTTTACTTTTTAACCTCGGGTCCGAGAAGATATCTCGCTCAGATCTTCGGATATGGATGCGCATCGGTAAACAGTCTAACAGATCCATTCTCAAGCAAAAATCCACAGGGATCTTCGCTCTTCGCTCTACAAGACCACACACAGCCTCTTTCTTCTTCGCAAGCATGCACGCATCAGCCGAGTCTGTGAGGGATGCGCTCATTCCAAAGCCAAATCTGATTGCATGGCGAGCGAAAGATTTAGAATTGATTTACTGTTACACAGCCTGCTCAAGTGAGATCGAGAGCGGCAAAACGAGCCTAGAGAGCATCGCCGTTAGTATACAGAAACGGTAATTTGCTCGAAGACATGGAAGGATAAGACAGGCCCTGATCTGCTTGCTTGGACACTGAGGCGCTTATACAGAGAGCGGGACGCCGTTCGTAGCGGGTTGAGCTCTAGTGGTACCCTTGACGCTGGTTAGGGTCTTGGTATTGATATGTCAGTCGAGGGACCGAGCAAGCTTGGTGATCCTGCGGCTGTGGGTGATGATGATGATGCTGCGGCTGCGGAGGTACTTGCTGATATGGGTGCAATTGGTTGGCATAGACCGGCGGTTGCATGTGCGCGGACAGAGCCGTTGCCGCTGCATCCATGCCAGCCTGAGGTCGCATCGCATTCGCCAGTGCGGACACGTGCCGCGGAGATTGTCGCGGCACACTTGCTCCACTTGCTGAAGACGGAGGGCGTTGAGCGTGCTGAACCAGCGGCGAGCGGACCGCAGGAGATTGCACGCCGGGCGAAGCTTGAGGAGCGGCGCCAGCGGGTACCGATGCTGATGCCGGTGGCGGTCGGCGCGGATTGGCATGCTCGCACAGCTTGACCAGCAATGCACCTTGCAACGAGGACTGGTCGTCGAGCATCTCAAACTGTTTCTGAAGCCAATCCACCCGTCCATTCACAGCAACGATGAATTGCTGCTTCCACTCTTCCAGCGCCTGGATCTGGTCTCGCACTGACTGCTGAGAAGTGCGCACCGCATCAAAGTCGGTCTGTACTTGCACGGCAGCGGGCTGAAGCTGTGCGACAGTGTCGCGAAGAGCGGTGGCAAACTCGTCGAGACCATTCTGATTGAGAGCCTCCAGCAGTTGCTTGATCTTGCCGGGAGACTGAAGCATCTTGTCAAAGGATTCGTTCTGCAGCTTACGCAGAGCATCGATGTCCTGCTTGACAGCGCCGAGTTGCGTGTCGTGGCCTTTGAGTGTTGTTCCGATGTTTCTGAGGGCTTCTTTTGGGATGACTGTAAACTCCTTGCAGCTTCCATTCGACTTGACAACGGAAGCTTGTGCTGCGCCATCGACTGAAGGGGTGGTAGGAGGCGAGACTGTTGCTAGCGGCGAGACTGTTGCTGGCTGCGTTGCCGAGACGTGGCTGGTGTCGTTCTTGGATGTTTCTGATGCAGAGCCATCGGCCGTGACGGCCTGCGATGTCGTAGTGGGCGCTGCTGTACCCTCTTTTAGCTCTGCCGAGCCTGGCTGCGAGTGCGTCTGCGTGACTGACTTGTCCTGATCGGTCTGCACAACAGTCGCACTGGCGGTCTGAGGTCCATTTGCTGTGGCTGCGCGCGGGACAGGTTGATTCTGCTCTGATGCGCGCTCGACGTCCATGGGCGTAGTGCCATCAGCATTGGCTGCCGCCTCAGCGTCTTCTCCCTGGAGGGCCTTGGTCTTCCACTTTCGCGCCAGGGATCGCAGGCGATCTTCCATGCACGCCTGAATCTCGGCGGTGGCCTCCTGGACGGCACGTTCCCGGACTTCGTCGAATTGCAATTCGAGGTCTTGTTGATGGTCTCGAACCCATTTGCGGAACTGAGCTTGTGTGACGGCTTCCGATGTACGGGCAGAGGTGGAAGCGATTGGAGTTGCATTCTGAGTCGTAGTCTGGGTCGAGGTTGCATCCAATGGCGATGCTGTAGCCGAGGCGGGGTTGGGTTGCGGGGCCGGACGAGGACGAGGATCTTGGACCGACGAGGTGGCGTGGAACGGAGCAGCATGTGCTGTGCCTGGACTGGAAGGCGCAGATGATGCAGCGCGAACAGAGTTGCTCACGACGGAAGAGGTTGCTGCGGATGGCTTGGCCGATTTGTCTTGCACGGCGGCCAGGTCCTTTTCGAGACGCTTGATGCGCTCGCGACTGTCCTTGATGTGACTGACGTCTGCGTCGAGGTCTTTGCGAAGATCCTTGTGCTTGTCGGCGAGGTCGGTACGCAAGCGGTCGTGGTCCTTGGTGAGCGCGGAAAGATCGCTTTTGATCCTGGTGATATCGCTCTGGAATTTGTTGCTCTGGCCGTAGTGGGAATAAGCCTTACTCTCGAACTCATCGCGATGTTTGCGATCCTTATCGCGTTCGGTCTTGACGTCTCGCGCGAGGTCGTGCAATTTGATTTCGAACGAGGCCGAGGCAGCTGCGAACATCGATGGAAAGAGGCGGACTTGCCATTGGAGATGCATGGCGTAGAGTTGGTCTGTTTCGGACCGGATCTGTCGTTCGAGATCTGCGACGGTCTGCTGTTGCTGAGTGAGCCTGGCCATATGCTGGTTGCCGGCCTTGTTGACGAGGTCTTGGATCGACTTGAGCTTCTTTAGCTGATCATTGAGGTCGCGACGAAGCTCGGTGATGGAGAAGCGCTTTTGCTCGATCTGCTCAAAGAGCGCGCGCTCGACGGGCAATGCATACAGTTGGTCGGCCAACTTTGCGGGATCCTCTATGGGTGTTGAGGTGACAGAGCTCCTGCGTATTGAGGAGGACTCTGGACGCATTGTGGCAGCATTGCGGTCGAGGTTGGGGCCAGACGAGGACGATATGGAAGCATAGCTGTGAGCGTAATTGCTAGCAGAGTTGAGAGCAGCGGCGCTGTTGCCGGAAATTCCAGGAGGCTTTCGGGGTAGTGTCTCTGCAGGGGCGTCAGGGTCTCTGCGGGGGATTCGAGCTGTGGGCTTGGCTCGATCGATGTAGGGACGGGGCGGTGATCGCGAACGTGCGCGAGAGTCCGAGGAGCGACTGGGGCCATCGCGACTATACGGATCGCGTGGATTGCTGTAAGGGTTCATGGCGGGCGGCAAGAGCCACCACTGCGCTGCAAGCAAGACGGGATGTCTGGAAGTGAAAGAGCGTCGACGCTGTGGCTCAGAGGAGACGATTCGGGTGAAACGGGCTCACGAATGGGCATTGGGTTGTGCCCGAGAAGTCGAGGACATGGATTGAGACGGTCGATGTTCGATGGTCGATGGTCTCTCGTGGTGGATCGAGGCGGGATGCTCAAGAAAATGGTGATGGGGATGGTGACGGGGATGGTGATGGGGATGGTGATGGGGATGGTGATGGGGATGATGATGAGGAGATTGACAGGTTAATCCGTTAATAGATTAGCAAGCAACGGCATCCGACCTTTCAACGCGTTCACTCAGCTGTGATTTCTGAGAGAGCGACCAATTACTCCACACTGCTGCTGCTAACGCTGCTGCTGCGCTGCCTCGGCTTTACTTTTCTTCCTCCATTGTCACAGTTGAGCATTTTGTCGCAGCAGTGTTTCCGTCGTTCGGCCATTCCGACACCGACACGCGCGTCAACTCTTAGCCACTCTTTTGCGGAGTTGAGGGTCGCGCTCACCTATCTTTTCAGGGTCCTCACCTCTTTAAAGCTGAAAGTTATGCTCAGACTCGTCATGGCTGTCCTTACAAGTTGCACCGTATCAGCTCCTGTTCGGTCTTTGGCGCTCTCAGCGCTGGTGCAGTCACAATCTCGGCCAAGTGATCTAAACCAAATCCTGCTTTGGGCGGCTACCGCGTAAAGCACTGGCGCGTGTTTCTCTCAGCAAATGCAATTTCTGAGCCTTTAATTTCTGATGCATTTTTCAACGCTCAATTTTTTTTTTATTTTTTGTTTTGTTTTGTTTTGTTTCAGTTGTTCCAATGCGGCGTGTCAAAGAAATTTTCGAGGAAACCTTGACAAGTGGAGAAACAAAATTTCGGCACAGCACAGCGCAGTCCAAATATTTGGAGAGGTCTTCTTTTTGGTTCATTCAACCTTTGTTTGTCCCGGCTTGCGACCACCACCACCACCACCACCACCATCTTTTTCTCACGTCAAACGTACAGGATGAAGAAGCCGGTCAAGGAGCGATACAATGCAAAAGCTCGGCGGTCGTCCGTCGGCGGCTCCTCTCACAAGAACAAGCGCTCTTTACGTCAACGAGAGGCCGAAGCCTACGACTCCAATGCACAGCTCATCGTCCCCGGCAGCGAAGAGGACCTGAAAAGGAAGCAGGCAGAGCAACAGCGAAAACAGCTGCTTGAATCCTCCGGTCAAGATGCTTCTGCTCCCATGTCGTCCAAGAAGCGCAAGCGTCTCGATGCTTACATTGCCTCGCGCCTCAAGAAGCAAGAGAGGGTACGCATCATGGCAAAGCTCGCTCAGACCTCTGCCGAAGTCGATCGCACCACACTCAAGTCTGCAGCCACACTGGGTACCGGTCGCGCAAAGACCATGGAGGAGCGTATAGATACAGCAGGTCAAAAGTCGGATCGCAGCGGCAAGCGAAGGAGAAGAACCATGAACGGAGCTGCCATGCAGATCCAAGAGGACGACGACGATGCCGATCTGGATGACTTGCAGTCGACATACGGCTACCACGATCATGATGATGACGATGATGACGATGATGACGATGATGAAGGGAACTTTACCCCGCCAGAAGACGTTGAGGATGAGGGCAAAGATCATGGACCTGTTGGTGAAGTCGAAGAAGACCCAGCTCGCAGAGCCAGAATCATTGCTGCCGCCAGCCTATTCGACAAGTCCAAGCCCGCTACGTCCACACCTACGCCCATGCCCTCTGCCGCACTCGCTTCGACATCCTCCTCCTCCTCCTCTGCTCCTGTTCCAGGTTCTGCTCTTGCCTCTGCTCTCGGATCGGCATTAGCAAAGGATGCTAATGGCAATCTCATCATGCCAACCATGCGCAAGCGATCCAGAAAACCCAAGGCGACCCGTGTCAACGCAGCTGCAAGGCTCCAGCAAGCTCGTGAGAGCGACTCTAGCTTTGACAGCTCCGACTCTGACGCAGGCTCCGACTCGGATTCCGCATCGAGGTCCCCACCTCAGACAACAGCACACGACAGAGACCTTATCGGGCCCGCTCCTCGTGCGTCCCTCTCTAGGAAGAACCAAGAGAAGCGACTTGCACAGGCTCTCGATGTCAAAGGCAAAGGAAAGGCCGCAGCTTCTGGACCAGGTTGGGACCAACAAGACTCTGTTGATGAGCCCCTTCCCTCAAACCCAGCTCATGGCGTCCAACAGTACGACGAGGCAATGCAAGATGATTCCGAGGACGACTCGGATCTCGGTTCAGAAGAACCAGACACGGACCAAGACGAAGAAGCCATCTTCCTCGAAGCTATGCGTCGTCGCGGTTTGCTGCAAGGCGGTGACGCTCCCGCTGATTCCGCACCCTCAAGTAGCAAAACCCCCATGCCAAAGGCTGCCAGAGGTGACAAGCACCAGCTTGACGTGGACGGCGACGAGGGTAGCAGCGACCAGAGTAACTCAGAGGACCATGATGAAGACGAGGGAATGGACGACGACGACGGTGATGATGATGATGACGACGACGATGACAGTGATGATGATGCTGACAACGACGACGACGAAGATGACACAGAAGAATACCGATCGCGTCGAAGAGGCATCGGCACCACCAACCGCAGTTCGGGTTTCAAAGACTGGGCACGTGCCGCTCTCGGCATCGGTGGGTCCGCCGCCAAAGCTCCCAAAGACGACTCTGCCTCCGGTACCGAACCCAATAACATCGACCAAGACGACACAGCGTACAACCTCGAACCGGTCGCAGGCTTCAAAGTCAAAGTCAGCGATATCATGCCCAAGGACGGCGTCGCACGTGGCCCCCTTGGTCGCGACGAGGACAAGATCCGAGAGACTTCTGCTTTTGCCGCCAAGCACTACACCGAGCTCGAAGCTGTTAAGCAGTCCAACCAAGCCCAGTCGGACTCAACTCCAGCGGCTGCCAAGGTGCTGACCCACATCGAAGTGGAGCGTTCTGAACAGCTTACAGCAGCTCGTCTGCGCTTGCCCGTTGTCGCCGAGGAGGACTATATCGTACGCACCATCATGGAGAATGCCGTCACCGTCATTTGTGGTGAGACGGGTTCAGGTAAGACCACGCAGGTGCCCCAATTCCTTTACGAGGCAGCCTTTGGCTCAAAGAGCAGTCTCAACCCAGGCATGATCGGCGTCACACAGCCTCGGCGTGTGGCTGCGGTCAGTATGGCACAGCGTGTCGCCTCTGAACTCAGCCTGCCCGCCGATCGAGTCTCGCATCAGATCCGATACGACGCTACCGTCAGTCCCGAAACCGCGATCAAGTTCATGACCGACGGTGTATTGCTTCGAGAGCTTGCCACTGACTTCTTGCTCACCAAGTACAGCGCCATTATGGTCGACGAAGCGCACGAGCGTAGTATCAACACTGATGTGCTGATTGGCGTGCTCAGCCGTGTTGTGAGGCTCCGCGAAAAACGTTGGTTAGAGGGCGTTGCGGATGCTCGACCTTTGCGTCTCATCATCATGAGTGCCACACTTCGAGTGTCTGACTTTACCGAAAATACCACGCTCTTCCCTTCTCCACCGCCGGTGATCAACATTAGCGCACGTCAGCATCCGGTGACGGTGCATTTCAATCGCAAGACGGTACAGGATTACATCACCGAGTCGGTCAGCAAGGCGACCAAGATCCATGCCAGACTTCCACCCGGAGGGATTCTCATCTTCCTCACTGGTCAGCAAGAGATCACCACCGTGTGCAAGAAGCTCGAAAAGCGGTTCGGCAGGAGGGCGATTGAGCAGAAGAAGAAGGACCGGGAGCGCATGCAAGGCAAATTCAGGTATCAACGTGACGACAACGATGACGATGAGGAGAAGGATGCATCGAGTCGGGTCACGATGACGGCACGCGATGGCGATGTCGAGCCGGAAGAAGTGGATTTGGGATTGGATCGTGATCTTGCAGCCGACGTCGATGATGGTGCCATGGGTGAGGAAAACGATCTCGATGCGCTCGACACGGACGACGAAGACCAAGCTGGTAGCGAAGCAGACGCCAGACACGACGACGACCTACCGGACGAGCTCAAAGACGACAGCGACGTGCCGATGCACATTCTCCCACTCTACTCGCTCCTCCCATCGGAAAAGCAGATGCGCATCTTTGACGCGCCACCCGTCGACACCCGTCTCGTCGTCGTCGCCACCAACGTCGCCGAAACTTCGCTCACCATCCCCAACATCCGCTACGTGATCGATTGCGGACGAAGCAAAGAGCGCAAGTACGACCTCATCTCGGGCGTCCAGTCCTACCAAGTGTCGTGGATCAGCAAAGCTTCGGCATCTCAGCGAGCTGGACGTGCCGGACGTACCGGTCCAGGCCACTGCTATCGTCTTTACTCTTCTGCGGTGTACGAAGAGCATTTCGCCCAGTTCTCGAGTCCAGAGATCCTGAGGACGCCGGTGGATGGATTGGTCCTGTCGATGAAGGCGATCAACATTGACAATGTGGCCAACTTCCCCTTCCCCACGCCACCGGATCGGGTGGCGCTCAAGAAGGCCGAACAGATCCTCACCCATCTGGGTGCGCTCGAGGCTCCTGCGGTAGCGTCGGTGAGTGTGGGCAAGAACAAGCGCAAACTCAACCACGCCCAGGTGACCGAGCTGGGTCGTACCATGACGCTATTCCCCGTCTCACCGCGGTACGGCAAAATGCTCGCTCAGGGCCAGCAGCACGGATGTCTCCCCTACATCGTAGCCATGGTCGCCGCGCTCAGTATCGGCGATCCGTTCATCCGCGAGCAACTCATCGAGCAAGAGTACGGCGATCGACGTGCTCAAGCCGACACCGACGATGGCGGAGATGATTACGATCGAGCGTTCGGAAGAATAGACGGCGATCAAGATTTGGATTCGGAACTACAAAATCTGACCAACAGCGAGATGCTCGAAAAGGAGCGACGCAAAGCGCGACGTTCCAAGTACTTTGCGACCATGCGCAAGTTTGAAGCGCTCGGAGCGGGGCTTTCGGACACGTTTCGGCTGCTTAGCGTTGTCGGAGCGTACGAGTACGCCGGTGGGTCGGTCAGCTTCTGCGATAAAAACTTTTTGCGTCCCAAAGCGATGGAGGAGATCCACAAGTTGCGCGCTCAACTGTGCAGCTTGATCTCGTCCACTTTCCCGGATTTGGCGAAAAGCCTCTCGAATCCCAAACTCGCGCCACCGAACGAGACGCAGCTCAAAGTCATCCGCCAACTCATCGCTGCGGCGTACATCGACCAGGTAGCGGTGCGCGCCGATCTGATCTCGAACGAGAGCGTCGTTTCTTCGTCCACCGTCCACGCCGACGAGCGGACGAACCAGATGCTCTTCCGTCTGCGTACCAAGGGCGGAGGCGATCGGATGCAGTCGACGCGCGGAGTGCCGTACAAAGCCATGGGCGTGCCAGGATATGCGTTTATCCACCCGACGTCGTGCTTCTACCACGCCACGCCGCCGACCTGGGTCGTATTCTCCGAAGTGCAACAGAGCAACTCAAAGTTTGCGGGCGACGACGACCAGCGAACCGTATGGCTCAAGACGCTGACCAAGATCAATCCAGTGTGGCTGTCGACGTTGGGCCGAGCGCTGTGCAGCTTTGGCAAGCCTACGCCGGTGGATGGGGTGGAAGGGCTGAAGGCGAGCGTTGCAGCGGTGAAAGCGGGACAGATGGCGGGGGGAACGGTGAGAGAGGTGGTGGTGACGCCGACGTATGCGGTGGGGAGTGAGGAGGATGGAATGGCAGGAGGGTTGGGGTGGACTTTGCCAGCGATGCGGGCCAAGCAGAGGTTTGTGGATGGACGGTGGGTGTTGAGTCTTGCTTGAGTCGACAAAGTAGGGTTATTCCTTACATCTTGCACTCGTCCTGCCACTCGTCTGGCTGTTTGCCGTGCAACACGGTTACACCTTGCGCATCAAAGCTGACGTTTTCAGAATGCTCCCTCGCGAGGCCGATAAACTTTGTATGCGAACCGTAGGCCAGCAGCGCATGTGTAACCGGATGTCTCAACTCCATCCTCGTAAACGCCAGAGTTTTGCCCATGCTGATGACCTCGCCGTGAAGTTTGACTGTATCTCCTTGGCCGCCGGCGGACTTGACGTAGGTGGTGTTGATGTCGGTACTGACGCCAGTCGAGTAAAGACCCTTGGAGGCGATAGCTAGCGAACCGATGGTGTCGGTGAGGGTGGCGATGCAGCCTCCGTGCAGTGTGCCGAGACGGTTGAGGTTGTGACGGCCGATAGTGAAGGAGGCATGGATGCGACCGGGTGTAGCGTGGAGGATCGAGAGTTGCGGGATGGTGAGCGAGTCGTGACCGGATGAGGTTTGAAAGCCACGACAGATGCGTTGGACGAAGCGAAGGCACGCCGAGGGTTGGGCGATGGTCATAGTTTTGTATTTGTGCACTAGCAGGGCTTTTTAACTTTGGTCAGAGGTGATGGTGACGAAAGGACGCGAGTGGTTCGGAAAGCGTGTGTATGTGCTTTGGATCTTGGTACCAGTGACACCGACAAGAATGATGATGAACAAAGACGTGTGTGGAATCGTGTTCGGCAAAAGCGGCAAAAAGTGCGTGTCGGTACTGTATCGAGTTTACTACCTACGTATCTCACATCTTCGGCGAAAATCGGCGCTCTCGTCCGACACTCGCACAAACCGAGGCCACACTCTCTGTGAGCAACAACGGCTCTCGCAGCGTCGTACCAAACCGAACAGCGCAGCAAACCTGCTTTCTTGGACGCAAAACAAAAGCGTGCTTGGTCAGTGCGGAACACTCTCTCCGCCTCTCTCTCTCTCTCTCTCTCTTTTTACCTGTCCCCGGAAATCAAAGTGGGGGGCTTCCCGCCGTGATCCGCATCCATGTGCACGGCCAAAGAACCTTTCCCCCACTTGGTCGCCAGTCAATCTATCACAAACCTGCGCATTGCTCGGTTTTTGCATTGATACACAATCTATGAATGCCACATTGTTCCATGGGTTCATGAGTGGTAACAGGCGGTGTGGGGCTTGATGAGGGAGCGTAAATCAGTACCATAGAGATAACGTCGCACCTCGTGGGGAGGCAGGAGATTGGTCGGCTTTTTTCTTTGATCCCCCACGTCGTTGAAGATTGCTGCTGTGAGCGGTGTTAAGAGGGCTTTTCGCGACCGAGAAGCAAAGCAGCGACAAAGCGCAATGTTTTTGGGCCGTGGAGAAGGGACGAGTGAGAGAGATGGCAAGGCAGGGAGGGCAATCTTTGTGCTTTCCCCCACCTTTTTTTTCTGTCTCTCGGTTTGATGTGCGCGCACAATCGCCTTTGTTTCTCTGGCGGATGGTGGTGGTAGTCAACGTCTACCCCACCTTTTTCTTGCCCTCATCTCGCAAAAGTTGTCGGAGGCGCACAGGAAAAGCCGCAGTTCTGAAGGCGCACAGTGCATTCCCCGACGGGCCCGACCGTTAGCGTCGCCGTCGTCCTTCCTCCCTCCGCCCTCAGATAGTGCAGCTGTACTGTAGAGTAGAGTAGAGTACAGTACATATACTCCCTTCTCGACCTTGCTCACTCTCGCACACCTCCTTGGAAACTCCCCCCTCTCCGCCCATTCGACGCATTCAATCCGTCTATCTACCAACTTCCTCAATCTCCCGCTCGAGCCAAAAGGGAAAAAAAAACAAGAAACTTCTCTTGCCAAGATGACGCAGACCACCAACGGATATCAACCAACCCCGCTTCACCCCGGCGTCTGGACCCCGCTCGCTACCCCATTCGACACCAACGAAGAGCTCGATCTGGCGTCATGGAAGACACACGTTCTGCGCATTGCCTCGGCCGGCTCTGGACTCGTCGTCATGGGCACCAACGGTGAAGCCATCCACCTCAACTCTGCAGAGCGCTTTCAACTCGTCTCGACCGCACGGCAGTATCTTTCCGAAGCCGGATTGGCGTCGACCCAGATCATCGCCGGTACAGGTGTAGCATCCGTCAAGGAGACCATTGCCAACTGCATCGATGCGGCTCGGGCGGGTGCGGATGCTGCCATCGTCATCCTGCCCGGTTACTTTGCCGGCAATCTCAGCAAAGATCGTGCTGCCATCAAGCAGTTCTACATCACCGTCGCCGACAAATCCCCCATCCCCGTAATGATCTACAACTTCCCCGCCTGCGCAGCCGGCATCGACCTCGATTCCGACCTGCTCATCGACATCTGCCAACACCCTAACATCTGCGGTGCCAAACTCACCTGCGCTCAGATCGGCAAAGGTGGCCGTCTCGCCACCGCCATCCAACGTCCAGGGTTCCAAGTCTGGTCCGGATTCGCAGACATTGTCGTCCCTTCCACCATGGCTGGGTTCAACGGCGTCATCGCTGGCTCCGGCAACATCTTCCCACGAACCCTCGTGGCGCTGTACAACCTGATCAGCCAAGCCGTCATCGAAAAGGATTGGGACAAGCTGCAGAGCGCACAGAAGCTGCAGGAGGTCGTAAGCCATGCCGACTGGGTTGCGTTCAAGGCGGGCATCCCGGGGACCAAGGCAGCGCTGCAGAGATGGTACTACGAGTACGGAGTGTGCAGGATGCCACTGCAGCCCGCTACCAAGGAGGTTCGCGAGATGCTCGACAACGAGCTGCAGGAGGTGATGAAGATCGAGAGACAGTTTGAGGAGCAGGCGGGCGTCACCCCAGCAAGGGCTTGATATTCACATCTTAGTCCCCCGTCCTGAAGGGCATTCCTGCACTTGGACTACGTTGTCCATATAATCTCGCTCCTATGTACACCCATTCATGAGTACCAAAGGCGTGATCGTTATTGCTGTTGCGGTAGTGCTGTAATCAAGCTGCCGCCGAGGTCGCATTTCACGGAGCCAATCGAGACCACATCTTGCCGGCTAGATCGAGGAAGGCCGCTCGAATGTGGTTTGGCTGCTGCTGTTGTAGTTCTGCATCGCCGGGTGTAGTTTCAAACGTCGGTAGAGTCTCTCGGAGCGTAGCTGGGATTCCTTGATCGCCTCCTGTGCTCAGTTGCGGCTGCAGCGGGATTCGAGCCAAGATGTCAAGCTTTTGCCTTTCCGCATAGCGTTCCACCGATGTAGATTTACCGAACAACTCGAACGCTTTGCCCGTGTCAGGGCTGATAAAGTGGTTCATGTTGAGCACGAGACCTGCAATGGGAACGTTGGTCTTCTTGAACATGGACACGCCCTTTTTGGCATCGAGCAGAGCGACTTGCTGCGGAGTGGTCACGACCAGTGCGGCGTCGACCTTGACCAGCTGTGCGAGCGAGAGGGCCACATCGCCCGTGCCTGGAGGCATGTCAATGACCAGCACATCGAGCTGTGTATTGGAAGCATCGATCTCGTCCGGCGATGATGGTGTTGGTGCCAGAGGATTCAAGCGCCAATCCACGTCGAACAAGAGCTGTTGTGTCGCCTTCATCACCATCATGCCTCTCCATGCTACTACGTGTTCTTCCTCTTCTTCCGACTCGGTGGAACGAGGTGCATTGTTACCGAGCAAGAATCCCATCGACATGCAGCTCACGCCATGGTTCTTCATCGGTATCAACGCGCCGTTCGTTGTGAGTTCCGGCTCACCCATTCCTTCGAGCCCCATGAGCTTGGGCACGCTTGGTCCAAAGATGTCCAGGTCGAGAAGCCCAACCCTTGGTTTCCTGCTCCATGGCTGTGAAGAGGATGGCTGTGTAAGGGAGAGCGCAACGGCAAGGTTGGCCGAGATGGTTGATTTTCCGACACCGCCTTTGCCTGAAGAAACGCAGACTACCTGCTTGACATGTGGAATGCGGCGGGGCTGTGGTGGACCACCACCTCTTCGCGGCATGGTGGGGGGTATCCTTTGGTTATTCCGTGGTAGACCGAGTGGGTTCTCGTGAGAGTGGTTGGTGTTGGTCGACGACAAGTTTCGGCTGTGGGAAGGAGCGACTAAAGGTCGTATCCGCGAATAGGCACCCACCATGGGTAATGACTGGCCCAGAGCGCATCGCAGTTCTTGAAGAGCCTTTCGGCTGGCCATCCTTTCCAAACGGTCAGAATGAATCAAAGGACGAGGGAACAAGGCAAGCCGAGGACGAGGAGCAGGAAGCAAAAGAGAATCCTGAACTCAGCTTTCTTTGACTTCCGAATGCCGAGTCTTTTTTCCCTTTGGCTCAGCCTCCACATTATTCTCTCTTGTGCTACTGTACGCAATGACCATGTTGACGTTCGACTCCTCTTCCATCCACATGCTCCACTAGGACCACCACAGCTTTGCCCGCAGCCCTCCATAGATGCATCACGGACCGTACTAGACAGCCACAGACAAAGCGCTTCCATATGGTCTGCAAAACCGGATAGCATGCCGCCCAAGAAGCGGGCCAACGGGCCATCCCAACCCTCGACCCCCACGAAAAGGGCGAAAACCGGGCAGCAGTCGGCTCTGACATCGTTCTTCACAAGTCCCTCGTCATCATCCAGAGCAACCTTTACAGCGGATGTCCCCTCGCCCACAACCAACGCATTTCAAGCAAAGCAGAAGCAAGTGTGTATCGATCGCGACGACAGTGCGAATCCTACAGATGCCAACGGAGAACCTATAACCCAAGAGGACGAAGATGCTGCATTTGCAATACAACTAGCGGCGCACGATGCAGGCTTGTCGGTCGAAGAGTACCGCTCGCAGATGAAAGGCGACGAGGATCTCGCTAAGCGTCTACACAGCGAATGGCAGAATGAGGAAAACCAGCCAGTGGATGCCCATGCCGAAGCAAGCCCATCATCTCCACCACGCGAACCAGCGGCAGCTTCAGCAGTACCAGCATCACCGAGCAAAAAGACTTTTGCGACACCTAAACCCGTAGATCTGGCTGCATTGGACGCATCAATCCAGGCCATTCCGCTCGGAGACGACATCTTTGCCTTCGACCCATGGGCTGTAGACACATCGACTTGGCCGATGATCAGCGACAAGGATGGCAACCTCATCCCGACCACTCCATATGCACTTCTCACACATGCCTTTGTGCTCATCACTGCAACCCGCTCACGGCTTGCCATCACGACACTACTCACGAACCTGCTCCGCATAGTGCGGGCTCACGATCCCGAGTCGCTGTTGCCAACCGTCTACCTCGTCAGCAACCATATCGCGCCTCCGTACGACGGTATAGAGCTCGGGCTCGGCGGTTCGATCATCAACAAAGCCATCAAGTCAGTGACGGGCAAGTCAGCCAGATTCATGAAGCAAGTCTGGGACAAGACCGGAGATCCAGGCGACGTCGCCTATGAAGCCAAAAAGGACGTCAAGGCGCTTGTTCGACCGGCTCCAATCACAGTGCAGCGTCTCTTTTCCAACCTGCACAGCATTGCTAGGCTGAGTGGGACGGGCAGCGCCAATCAGAAGCTCGGTTATGTCACCAAGCTGCTCGTCGCGAGTCGCGGCGAAGAGACTCGGTTTCTCGTGCGCACTTTCATCAGCCACCTGCGCATCCAAGCAGTCCGAACCACGATAGCTACAGCTCTCGCTCGCACCTTTGCGCTCGTCGAGGAAAGATCGGCATGGGTTGAGCCCAGACATCCAAAGGAAAAGGAAAGGTCAGCGCTGCTCCTCGTCCATCCCCACGAGCGCAAAGGCATCTTGGCCAACGCCATCAAGCCAAAGGAGCGTCAGGACCCAAATCGACTTGCTCTGATGGAGCGCCTTGCCAGAGCAGAGAAGCTAGTGCGCGAGGTGCGTGCCCGTCATCCCAACTTTGGCGTCATTGTCCCGTCGTTGCTGCAGCACGGGCTTGCAGCCCTGTCAGAGCATGTTCCGCTTCGTATTGGCACCCCCATCTCACCCATGCTTGGCTCCATCACGCGATCCTTGGGTGCCATGCACGAGAAGCTCGGACCAAGAGCTTTCGTCTCCGAATTCAAGTACGACGGACAAAGATGCCAGATCCACGCCATTTACGTGCCGAGAAGCGCTGGACCCGAAGCACGCAAGAGCATCAAGGATGGCGATGCAAACTGTGGAAAGTGGGTTGGAAAGAACGGCGAGGTGTATGTCAGGCTCTTCTCTCGACACCTCGAAGAGATGACGACTAAGTATCCCGATCTCACTGACATGGTCCCAATCTTGATGGGCCAGGAGAGCGAGTCGGATGCCAACATTGGAGGCAATGCCTTTGCTGATTCCAAGAGTAAGGGTCAGGTACTGAATGCGTTGGAGCCAGCCGAGGTTGTCAATCAAGACCAAGCGCAGTCCTCAGAAGCACAAGGTAAGCGACAGCCGATCACGTCATTCATCATGGATGCCGAGGTGGTGGCCATGGATCTCGAAGGCCGTCTTCTGCCTTTCCAGACGCTCGCCAACCGCAGTCGAAAGGACGTCAACCTGCACGATATCAAGGTCAAGGTGGGGGTGTTTGCCTTCGATCTCATGTATCTGGACGGCGATTCGCTGCTCAAGTCTTCCTTCCGCACACGGCGCCAGCTGCTGCACCGTCGATTCCCGCCGCTGTCGCCGCAAAGCCCGTTGATTGCTCGCTTTGCGCATGTCCGCTCGTGCGAGAGCACAGATCCGGACGACGTGGCGCGGTTCTTTGCGCAGGCGCAAGAGTACAAGTGCGAAGGGATTATGGTCAAGTCGCTCGATCATCACTGGGAAGCTGCGCCGGACGCAAACGATGCTGCCGACGATGCGGCCGATGACGCAGGTGGTTGGAGCCGCCTGCAAAAGCTCGCTGACGTGGTCGACGATGATCTTGCGATGGAAAATGAGGATGAAGGTGCGCAGACGCTCGACCATGGCGATAGTAGCAAGCGCATCAAGCGCATCGCACCGGAGACGGTTACAACCTCATCAGAGATCGGTAAGGGAGTCAACGGCCGCGGAAAAGCCTTGCTTTCGACGTACGAACCGGACAAGCGATGTGAATCGTGGCTCAAAGTCAAAAAGGACTACGTCGATGGGCTGGGCGACTCGCTCGACCTCGTCCCCATCGGAGCGTGGCACGGCATGGGACGCAAGGCGACGTGGTGGTCGCCCATGTTGCTTGCGCTCTACGATCCCACCACCGGAGTACTGCAGGCGGTATGCAAGTGCATCTCTGGCTTTACCGATGCATTTTACAAGGACCTCAACGTGCGTTATGCCGAAGGATCCGATACCTGCGTGTCGGCACGCGACGGTCCATCGCCGTTCGGTATCGAGCTTGAGACGGGTAACCTTTGGCCCGATGTTTGGTGGAAACCGAGCGAGGTCTGGGAGCTGAGGGGGGCGGACATTACGTTGAGTCCGAATTATACCGCGGCGATCGGCCATGTGAGTGAAGAACGAGGATTGTCGATCCGTTTTCCGCGGTTTATCAGGAGGAGGGAGGATAAGAGTATTGAGCAGGCGACGACGCCGGCGGGCTTGGCGAGGATTTACTTTGAACAGCAGAGGGCTGGGCCGACTGCTGGCATGGGTGAGGGCGGAGTGGAGCAGGAGGAGGAAAGTGAGGGGGAGCAGCAGAAGGAGCCTGTGGATGGTGCGGATGAGGTTTGATGGATTGGACGTTGGATGTTTTTGGCCATGTGGATGTCTATCGAGAAGCAAATATCCAGTCTAGTCGAGTCGAAAGCTTGCAGCGTCGCTAGATCGTTTCAGACACGCTGGCTTTGGGGATCCCACCCTCCGCTTCGCACACAGCAGGACCTTCAGCAATCTACACAGCTTGGTCTTCTTCACCGCCAGTCAAAGTCCGACATTGCTTTTCCTCGTCAGGATGCTAAGAACCAGATCCTCTTCCCCGTCGCTTGGGCCTCTGCGTGCTTGTTTGCTAGTGGCGTCCCATCTCTCTGCCCAGAAGCCGAGAGAACGAGCTCCTCGACAACGAGTTGCTGCTGCAGCGAGCATCTTGAGCGATCACTCATCTGTGAGAAACATCGGCATAACCCCCCCACACACACGCACAACGGCGTTACATCATCCAAGATCGCTGTCATTAAACTGCGTTGAAACGTAAACACTAAAGTCTATGCTAGATCCATTAGGTGACACACTCGCCCCTCATCCGCCCTCCTCTGCAACACTGCGCAATCTTGCCACTGCCATCTGTACCAGCCGTATCTGCTGCCTGGTTTGAGCGGTTGCGTCCGATCCGTCTAAATCCGTTTCGTCGAGAATCTTTCCGAGCGAATCAACAAAGCGATCCTTGCACTCCGTAACCTGGTCATACACCGCTCCAACGATCGAACGTTGCGTCTCAAGCCAAACCAGCAGCGAGAGGAGTTCTGTGAGCTTTCCGCTTTCCTCCACCAACTGTTCTACTCCTACTTCCCTCGGCACCACAAGCACTGTTCGCAACAACCGTGCAACTGCCTCCACCGGAACCTCTTTTTGCGCTCCTTTGCCGAACCAGCCCGCCAACGCATCCCGCAGAATCGCCACTCCGCCCGCTTGCAACTGTGCAAAAGGCGAACACGTGATCAGCTGCTCCAACGTCTGCAGCGCCACCTCTCGATCGCACCAGCGAACCAGCAGATGCGTCAGTAGCTTGAACCTCGCCAGCCTCGCAGTCGGACTCGGCGAAACGACGCTCTGCGTAGCCAGCGTCTGTGCGAGGCTTACCGCTAATTCGGCAGGCAGCACGCGCGAGCCCGCCGACGCATCCTGGTCGAGTCCCCGCAAACACCACTGCATCCACAGCAAACTGGTATCCGCCAAAGCGTCCTCTTTACCCTCCACCAGATCCGGCGAGGCTGCGGCTTTCGTCTGCTGGCTCATCGCGAGTAGCGCTACGGGTAGTGCGGCTTCCAACTGCGTCTGCGCGCGCACGCCTTTCCATTCGACCGGCCGGTCGCGCGCATACCCTGAATACAGCAGGTGCACATGCAGCACAAACCCAGCGACTCCCAGTGCAGCAAGCGTCTCGCGTGCATCTTCGTCGTCCGGATCGCGCGACATTGCCGTGAGCGAATTGGACCAGATCGAACCCAGATCGACTTCGAGCGAAGCGAGCGTCTTTGAAATCTCTGCAAACAGCGCCTCATTTTGCTTGACCGAACTGCGCCAAAGACTGTCCTTGCTTGCTAGCGCGTATCGTGGATTCTGCGCGTAGAAAAACTCTTCCGATAGCGCCGTCTTGGCCCCAGCCAGATGCGGCAAGCATACAGTCACGCCTTGAAGGAATCGGCTGAGCGCTTCTCGAGACGTCTTTCGGACCGGCTCCCGTTCGGTGCTCCCGGAACTGCGCGCTTCCCAGTCGACCAAAATCAGCGCGGACGAGCAACAAGTCTGTACGGCTTCTTCGGCAAGATGCTCGCTGGCTTCTGTGCTGCGCTCACCTACAGACGCGAGTCCGAGCTTGAGACACTGCGGCAAACGCACAAACACGTGCGAGAATCCCTGAGGCTTCTTGGTGCGAATTCGAGGCAGAACCGTGTTGAGCAAACGCATGAGGTAGATGGACTCGGCGGCGGAGCTCCACAGCTGGTCGTCTTCGAACAGCTCGATGCAGCGAGGCTCGGCTTCGACCATCTCGCCACACCGCATGTCGATGGCCATGTAGACTTCCCGTGACGACGCAGTCTCACCCAACAAGTCCAGAATCTGCTTGGCGGTAGAAGCCGCCTTGGATGGTGAGCCCGACGAACGCTCGACGAGGCCAGTCACCGGAGAAACGGCTTTGAACAAGTCGAACGAGACCGTGTCGAGCTCCTGCGAAAATCGTACAGCGTCCTCAGTCTGCAGCCGGTATAGGTACGATGCGATGCTAGAGACAGCATCCAGAAGCTCGGCGTGTTCTGGCAAGTGACTCTCGGTCAGCATGGCGCTTGTCTTAACTGTCAGGCTGGCAACAGCCTTGGCCAAATCCAATGTATTTTTGCTAGGAGCGTTGGCAACCTCCGTCTCCGTCCGAGGGCGCTGCATTGCGTCCGGCTTGTCTCGAAGATCGAGCATCGTCTTGGAGTGCGAGGCGGATTGCTCGGTATTCGAAGGCGAAGACTCTTCGTGAACAACGGCAAAGGCGAGGTTGGACGAAGCTCGTAGACGTGGTGGTTGTGCAGAAAAGGGAATGGCCGAAGAGGCACCTGGATGCAAACTACTTGCGGGCCCGAGCGAGCGACCTCGGGTGTACTGTTCCTGATGGTCGCTACCGTGCGAGATGGTGCTCCGCGGCTTGTTTGCGCCCATCGGAATATCCGTCCACGTCGGCCGAGGAGATAACTCGCCTCCGGACGCAGGAGTGTTGGCATGGCTTGCTTCATCCTCTGTAGCAACTGCCAGACCGGAAGCATGGCGATGCGAATGAGCCCGACGTCGGCCAGATGCACCTCGGCGATGCTTAGGCTCGAATGGCTCGATGTGGCTGCCAAGATCCGTCTCCTCACTAAGCGTCGCGTCGCGTGCACGAAGATCGGGACTCATCCACAAGGCAGCCATATCTTCCAAATCCGTCTCAATATCGGGATTGTATTCCGTCGTCGTTCCGCCAATGCTGAGCGCCTTGCGAATTGCATCCAGCGCGCGATCATCGGTGACATGGACAAACACCTTGTTGGAGGTACTGCCTTTGTACGACGTGCTTGCAGCGCGTGCCCGGCTCGATTTGCGGGAACGCACCCGGCTCGTCGACCTAGAGTTGGGTGCTGATCGTGGCGATGGGCTGTTGCGCGCCGAAGACTGGCTTTCCGAGATTCGTAGCAGCTCCGGAGAAGTCTCGATGGTGAGACCAAGGTTGTTGCGGTCCGGATCATGTGCGTCTCGTCGGTGACGGTCATGATGCTCGCGATACGGTGCAAGGCTTCCGTCCCGCTTCTTGAGGTCACCGTATGATACGGCTGGACTAGACGTACGACTGGCGCGTGGTGTAGTGTGGTTCGAATCGATCATGGCTTTGCGAAGAGGGTGAATGCCCGTAACAAACTCGGTGTGACTGGTGTGCAATTTTTGCAGCCGTGCCAAGCTATCTGAGCTGGTATTTCGGTGAAGGCCTGAGGCGTCCCTGTCCGAACCCACGGCCGATGAGGCGCGGGAACGATTTCGATGCGAGCGGCTTGCCACACTAGATGATCGGCTGTAGGGTGGGCGCGACGTAACGAAACCGACCTGTCCGGCTGGTCGTCGAGGGAAGCGAAGAACTAGGCAGAACGTGAGACACTTGACATTGCCGGCCTTGCCGGAAGCGCTACCGGATCCAGAGACTGGAGCGTCAGCCGGAGTGCCTGGTGGCCTGGGCATGCCAGCTGCCTGAAGCTTTTCTGGCTTTGGTGGCGTGGAAAGACTTCGTCGATTGGCGGGACGTCTTCCGAAACTGAGGGCGCTAAAGATGGACTGCACCAAACTCTGAGGCTCTTCTTCATCAGCTCCCTCGGGCGGGTCGACGATCTCGAGTACGCACTCAAACACATGAATGTGAGAGTAGGGGTCGCGCTCCGAACGTGCTGCCTGAATAGGGAAAGGCGTGCTGGGCGAAAGCGAGGTCGGCTGCGGACCTTCGCTCTGCGTCGAGATGGGCGTGGGCGTGGCATCGTATGTACGAGGAGCGCTGTTGGATGCGGCATTGTTGAAATCTCGAAAAGCGGCTTCGAAAGGGCCAAGTCCCGGTGTTGTTGGCAAGCTTGCGCTGGAGCTGGTGTCTGGCCAACAGTGGTACAAGATGCCTGCACAGCGCAAACAGTATTTGACGTACGACAAGACTCGCGGAGCAGGTTGATGAGTCGGATTGCTGAGCAGCAGCGTCGGTGCCGGTGATAGATGCGCTTCCGGTACATCAGAATGGGCGAAAGTGGGCGAAGACGGTCTCGAGTTCATGGGTGTGGAGTGCTTGGAAGCGGCAGGCGTAGCGCCGCTAGGCAGCAGCGGCGATGTGAGTGCAGCATCAGCGGCAGGTCCCACGACCAAAGGCAAATTCATCTTGTGTTGGGGCTCGACGGGGATGAAAGTGGTGCTCTTGAACTCTTTGACGCCACGTTGTGGTGTTTCGTCGGCAGACGCCTCGAGTGCCTTGACCAAGTCTTCAAAGTTGCGCATCCTGCGTTCGCCGTTGACTTCGAGCAGCTTGCCGACACGATCGCGGAGCTCTGCATCCTGTATGGTGGAAACGGCGCGCTGGGCTCGGATGCTCATGGATCGCACGCTTGTATGCGAGGCACCGATGGGGTAGCGGACGCCAGTAAGCAGACGTAGCATGGTGATACCGCATGTCCAAGCATCAACTTCGGGACCCCAGTAGTGGACGGTGCCGAGCGGATTGCGCAGGGCAGTGACGATCTCTGGGCAGTGGAAAGCGGGACTGCCACAGCAGGTCGAGAGTTTGGCTTCGCTACGACTGAAGTGGGTGGCCAGACCAAAGTCGAGGAGTTTGAGCTGCAAAGTGTCGGGATGAACGAGGATGTTCTCTGGCTTGATGTCACGGTGGCAGATCTGCAACGGATGATGGATCGCATGCACTGCGGATAGGAGCTGGTCAAGAACGCAGTTGGCGACGCCGGTGGGGAGGATGGGATGATGAGGCGGTGACTGCTCGGAGCGCATGAGCAGGAGCGCCTCGAGAGTGACGTAACCGTCGAGATACTCTTCGACCAGGTAGAAATGACCCGGCGTGCGGATGGTTTCGTAGACATTGACGAGATTGGGATGCGGTGGCAACTCTGCCAAGAGAGTGGGTTCACGAAGCAAGCGGGTTGCGATCAAAGGATGGTGCGGAAAGAGAGGGGTATGCTTGATCGCAAAGAGCTGCGGATCGCCCGTAGGACCATGCGGTTTGGAAGCGAGAAAGACGCTGGAAAACTTGCCGCGACCGAGGATCTTGGGGAGAAGGGTATATTCCGAGATGCCTCTGCTGAGCAATTTGTCTGCCGATGAGACGGTGACGATATCATGCTTGCGGTTTTGCACGTCTTGAAGCGAAGGCAGCACGCTGCACGCCTCCCAAGTGCGAGAGAGCTTGTTGTTCTTACGGTTGGGGTCGTTAGAAGAGCGGCTGCTGGTGTCGGTGTGAGACGAGCTGCTGCCGCTGCTTGCGTTGCCGCTGCTGTGGCTGTTAGCGTTGACACCGACAGAGACGCTGTCGCCACTTGCTCCAGAGCCAGAAGCTGAGCCTGGAGTAGTTACTCGGCTCTGCCGCCCTGCAGATGAAGGTGCATCGGCGTCAGCATCAGCGTTATCGTCGCCGCTGATAGCTGGGAGCTTGAGCAGATCGAGGACAGCACTGCCGGCGCCACGCGTCCTTTCCCAAGCCTCCTGTTCGGCGAGCTTGGCGGCAGCAGCGGCTTTGAGTCGCTGTTGCTCCTTTTCGAACTCCTCATGGGAAGCATACTTGGCCGCGTCGGGAGACTGACGTGAGGTCGAGGTTGAAGCGGCTGCGAGTGGAGCAGCAGAGGAAGGATGGGCCGAGCGATCGTGGGGGGGTGCTGCCGACTGGGTTCTGGAAAACCGGTAGGTCTGTGAACGACGATACGGAGGCGCGGTTGGCGCGGGCATCTCGTTAGACTTGGATGCAGTCGGATGTTGGGACGAGCTTGGTTCGTTGGCGGTAGTGGGCTGCGGTACTGGCGAGAGGGGCAGCGAAGGGTTGGATTTGGATGCAAACGATTTGAGCGTGGCGAGCGAGCTGGATCGTTTGTGGGCTCTGAGGCTGTCGGTGATCTGACGCCGCTCCGAAGAGGTCAAAGTGGAAATGGCTTCGCGAGTAGCATTGACGGTTGCGGTTGAATAGGGGCTTTGAGATATGGTACGAAGGGGCGGCGCTGGTGCGGGAGAAGAGGAGCGACTCTGCCTTGCAGATGATGTGGCCGAGCTGGTTGAGCTTTTGAGTCCAGGTCTCTGTGAGGAACAAGGGTGGGATGGAAAAGCGATGGTTGCCTTGGGTTGATGCTGGGAAGATGTGGCCGGAACGGCTGATGTGGTTGCTGCGGACGATGCTGTAAGACCTGAAGTTGTATGCGAAGAGGATGTATTCGAGGATATAGAAGAAGGCTGAGACGAAAGAGTTTGCGAGGCTGAAAGGGGTTTGCTGGAAGGACTGGACGACGGGGAGGAAGGCAGCGAAGAGCGAGAGTTGAAAGCAGGCGGTGGCTGAGGAGGCGGCATAGCTGTGAAAGACTCGTCGACAGCAGCAGCAGCAGTAGCAGCAGAGCCGGGATTGACGGCAGAGTCGGGGAACTGCTGGTGCTGCTGTTGAAGGTGGCGCTGGTGGTCCATGATTCTGTCTAATTTCCCGAATGGAAGCGAGATCCGGTCGAGCAAGGCATGAAAGGAGTTGTTACTCGTGGGCGTATACTGGTGAAGCCATAGAGCTGGTGCGATGGCATGTCGATATTGCTGTACCTGACTGAGTGGCCGCGAGCAACAGAGAAAACGATTAGACAAGGAGCGGAGTGCGATTCTAGGGTCACCAATGCAGCTGAACAGACGAGATGAACCGAAGCCTCACCGATAGGACTTTGAGGGTGGAAGCGCCCAAAGGCTCGCCGGTGGATCCCGAGAAATGTCGAGCGATGAGGGGGTTGGAACAGCAGAGCGGCAGTGATGGTGCAAGGTCGAGACCGTTGTGGAAGTTTAGCTTTGTGCAAGCGAAGCGGGGATGCACGTCAGAGCTGAACCAAAGACGGGAAGGCGAGCAGCTGGGCGGCGGTCAGGAAGGCTGACGTGCTTGGAAGCAGCTTGATTTGGAGCGATTGGAAGGAAGCGGGCCAACGAGAGACAAGAAAAGAGTGTGTGAATGTTTGTGCTTGCGATAAGGCCGTGTGCGAAGAAGCCACGAGGTCGGGTGGTTCTGTGTGACCAGACGGGCTGGCGGACGGGCGGGCTTCGAGGAGTCGGTGGGAGAGCTCGTTCGGCGTGGAACTACTTGTGCTGGGATGAGCCAAGATTAGAGCTTTGTTTGCGCGATTGCTCAGTGCGGGAGCTCAACGCGGGATGACGAGCATTGGGGTGAGAAGCCAAAGAAGATGGTATGAGCACAAACAAAGCGACAAGCGAGCGATAAGGGGAGAAACTGAGCTTTTGTTGTTGATTTCGGCGAAGAGAGACAGAAGGCACCCAAAAGCTTGAAATTCAGTCATTTCTGCTGCATTGCTCACCAAACACTTTTTTTCCCAAGAGATAAGGCGGAGTGAGTGGAGAGTGCGCATTCGACGCGGGCGAGCTAAACAACGCAACGCACTCTCAAAGTGTGGGTTGGGTCGCCTCGACACCTCGCCTACACTGCATCGCAACCACATGATACTGAAAAGATAGGCTTCTCCCATCGAGCAACGTCAGCCAACCATCGTATTTCGAAACAAGTCCTTCTCAACTTTATACAAAGCAAACATCGACGAGGAGCCGGCTACGCCTGCGATGCGACGAGCCAATTGATGCGTCTGACGATGCAGCTGTGTGGATCGAGTGGGCGACCTTGTGAGTCTCTGCAACTGAGCAGCTCTGACTTGAAACACTGCAATCACGACGTGCCTCGAGAGTGCAATCTGAGACATGCTGCTGCACCTCCTGCTGCTGCTGCTGCTGCTGCTGCTGCTGCTGCTGCTTTTCCTCGGTTTTCTCAAATTTTTCCGACGACGGCTGAGATGCCGCTACAGTACCGACTCTTCGGATCCAGGCGAGCAAAGCATGCAGCTTTCCGCAGAGACTTATCAGAAGTGCCGATTCTGTAGGCTTTGCCGCTCCTCGAACGAATCAGATTCAAGCTGTTTTCACGCTTCTCCCATTGACTCTTAGCTGCAAGCAGCAACGCATGCTGCCTTGTCCCACGGAGAAAGCCGCATGTCGTCGTGCATCGTGGTGGGGGGACCAACACCAATGTGCTCGTCGGAATCGTCTGCTTCCTCAACGGGAGCTCGGCCGTCGGTCAGCTTGCTACGTTACTCAGCTCCGTCTTGAGCTCAAGTTCGACTTTGTTGAGTGTGCAGTTCGACAACAACACAAACGTCGAAAGCATGTTTCGAAAGCGGACAAGAAAAGCACTTGCTGGACCCACGGTTGCCGTGGCGCTAACCACACGCACCGATGCATCATTCCATCCTTCCGATTGGTCGCATTTCTTGTCGGACTCCTGCACAATCCGAAGCAAGCGCCCTTTGACCGCCCACGCTGCTGACTCGGCGCATGTGTTCTGCTTGTTCCATCAGCACCCTTACTGTCAATCGCGACCCTTCTCTGCCCCACCGAGAAGGGGACCTTCCATAGCCCTTGGCGACCTCGACTTGTTCACAACCCTCGTGTCAGATGACTTGTCTCGTTGACCTTGGGCAAATAAGCTCAAGTCAGACCGTCAAGCTTTTCAACGAGTTTCGTTTTCCAAGCTCATCCATGCCTCACCTCCGCTCCTGGCTCGTCGGTTGTAACGGTCCACCTTCTCTTGAACTCAAGCCAAAGCCACGGCAGCAACAAGCAGAGGCGAGAATCAAATTTTAAATTTTCAGTTCCTTGCAGCACTGTGTGGCGGCTCCTCCGGCGATTCCGAAAATCCATGATGCCTTCTTGAGCTCTGCGTGATTGGCTGGCTCAATATCGCAAACATAAAATTTCCGCTGCAAGATACACACACACACACACACACACACATGTGGCTTGCAAATCCCTGTCACTTGCAGCACCAAACGTCGGGTCACTGCAGTCGCCTTGCCTCTCAGAGCAGCTGTCGAAGCAATGCATTTGCCGCGGTCCTATTCAATTGGCTTGCCCTCGACTGATAACATGCAATGCGCCCGACGAATCCAGTGGCTCAAATACTCGCGCCAATCCGACCAGCCTGTGCTTCACCAAGCGCGAGCAGAAACAAGCACGCTGCCACACCTGTATAATCGAGACCCGGGTGTCGATTGACTTTGTGTGAGCGGTGTGACTTCTACGCAACATGCAATTGATTGATGAGATGCAACTGTCGACTACTCGTCGTCCTCATCCTCCCTTTCCCTCTGCGACACACCACCCCTGTATGTCATCGCCTGCCACCCAAACATCAACACCACCGCTAGCTCGAGCAACATATCCACAGTGATTTCTTGAGTGTGTCGACGATCTCTCCAACTTGCAAACGGATCGGCAAAGACAAGGAGGCTTAGCACCGTCGTTAACACCGCCGTTCCAATAGCAGTAATTCGGAATGAGCCGGGTGTTTCTGCTGTACCAAAACCAAATGAGCAGGATCTCGTCGACAACCAGGTGCCAAAGAGCCAGGCTTAAGCTGCTCATCAGAAAATGCGTCGGATGATCCTTTTCGTGAATCCTGTCACCCGTCCAAAACCACTCCGTGGTCGCGGCAAAGTCGAGATCTCAAAAATAGAGTTGGCAACGAGTCCCTTCTCTCTTTCCTCGCCCGGACCCAGAGGCGCGGGTCGAGATCGCATCCAGGAGGCGTCGTTTGACTCTGCCACCATCACTCGCCGCAGCGTGTGAGAGGAGAAGAAGAAGAGGTGCCATTCAATTTCAAGGTACTGGCCCGAATCATTGAGACGAGCGTCAGGGATTCAGCAGGCAAGGCTTGCATTTCCTGCAAGCAGTTTAGGCTCTCGGTCGAGCGTTGGCATTCCCCAATGTCACACCGAGAGCGTCTGAATTGTGGCTGGGGCTGGAAGAGCTCGCATCGTTACACTGCGGCGCTTCGATCGAATGAGTTTGAAAGCTTTCGAAGCGGACGTTCTGACCGGGATGATCAACTTTGTCAAGACCCTGACCCAACGAGACGCGAAAGGGTCCAAAAAAGCTGTGCGAGATTTGTCGTAAATCGGCGGTAGATCCGTCTGATCTTGCCCGATTGAATTCGTCAATTGACAGGTTCGCCGCCTACTGCCTGCTCATCTTGACACTCGGCTGCCTTTGTCGTGCCAACCACGGCTCGATTGACACGATTGGGGCCATGGAACGACTTCGCCGGTGGACGCTGATCTGCGAAGTCATGTGAGGTATTGCTGCTTGGGTTCACATCGAGTAGAGAGACCGGGAGATGCCATGTGCGGGGTGAAGAAGCATGAAGTCGCCGGTGGTAGCATGGCATGCTTCAGAACACAAATCGCGGGGACCTCGCTTCTCAACGTGGGCCGGCAATCTACTCTTTCTCCGAGCATCATTGCCTCTTTTGTCTTCCTTCACTCTACTCGGCTTAAGCAACCGATGTGGGTGCCCCGCATTAGCTGTTTCCAGAATGACACTCGCTCCTTCTCAAAACCTAAAAAATGCACGAGAGATGTCAGGAGACTGTCGAGCGATCCCCGCTGCCACCATGCTTTTCGTTGACAAGACCGGTGCTTCAGGCCATCGCTAGGGCATACACCGGCGACGAAAGCAAAGCGACATGCACGTACTGTATGCTAGCGAACGAGTGCTAGTGCAACACCGATTTCGTTTCTCATGGTACTGATCAGTCTTTGACGACCAGAAGCTCGACTTGCCTGCAAACTGAATCAGGACCTGCAGAATGTTGCAAACGAGCTTTGAGATGAGAACCGTTTGTATTCGCGAGCATTTCTGCTGTAGACGACGACTCAGTGCAGCTTGCTGAAGCACGTTGTCGATGAATGATGTGTCTTGTAACTGAGCATGATTGTGCAGTAGAACCCAGCATGACCAGCTACGCACATGCTGGACAGCCAGTATGTATATATACCAGCAAACTGATGAATCGAGACGGTTAGGTCTGTTTCAGAGTCGTTCTTCCAAGTCCTCCTCAAGAGTCAAGTACTCGAGACAATCTTCCTACGATGCGCTTTTCCATCTCTGTTCTCGCCGCAAGCTTGCTCGCTGTCAGCAGCTCTTTCGCTCATGCCGCTGCTGTCCCTTCTGAGGGCCCCAGCTCTGCTCCGCTGCAGCGTCGCTTGACGAGCTCGCTCAAGAGGGAGACTAGCTTCTCTGGTCAGCCCTCCAATGCTATTATGTACACCTATGTGCCCACAACGTACAAAAAGGGCAATCCCCTCGTGCTCGCCCTTCATCATTGCCAAGGTACCGGACCTAGCTACTTTGGGTAAGTGAGATGCACGGATCCATCAACAACATTGATCCTTCACTGACATGCTATCTGCTACGGCTTGTAAAGTGAATACCCTTGGGCTCAAGCTGCGGATCAGAAAGGCTTCATGATGATCTTCCCAAGCTCTCCTTATGAGAATGGGACGTGCTGGGATGTCTCGAGCTCAGCAGCTCTCCGTCGTGACGGTGGGTCTGATCCGCAAACCGTTGCGAACATGGTCAGATTCGCGATGCAAAAGTACGGTTCCGGAAAGAACTATGTTACTGGCCACTCTTCTGGCGCAATGCTCACTCAAGTCATGGGCACCGAGTATCCTGACCTGTTTGTTGCCGGTGCCGAGTATTCGGGGGTTCCCTCGACTTGCTTCGCGACCGGAAAGCCCATCGGACAAGACTGGAACCCTGATTGTGCCCAAGGCAAGTACAACGAGACTTCCCAGTACTGGGTTCAGAGAGCCAGATCTACGTACCCTGTAAGTTGTCAATGGCGTGCCTTTTTGCTTCGGAGTCGTTTGCAAGCGGTCAAGGCGAATCACTGACGTGAGCATTGCTCGAAACTTTTCGTCTTGTCGATTGCAACAGGGTTACTCTGGCGCATACCCTAGAATGATGCTTGTTCACGGTACCGCCGACGCTACCATCAGCTTCAACGACCTTCGAGAGGCTGTAAAGCAGTGGACCGGCCTGCATGGCCTCGACGCTAACAAGCCCACCAAGACGGAAACACTGCCCAACGAATCGAACTACCAGGTTACCTACTACGGCGGAAACACCGTGATGGCCATTGCAGCCGGTGGCGTCACGCACGACAACCCGGCCAAAGTCGACTTGACCTGTCAATTCTTCGGCATCTGAAGTCTGTCGTGCTTGCAACCACTCTGAAAAAGGAGACCGCCTCCTACTCAGCCCAGGACAGTGATGCCTACCTTGACATTAACAACGCAAATCTCGCCAATCGCCCATCCGGCAAGGTCACAGTCAAGGCCGATTCGTGGCTCGTCTCGACCACAGCAGTGTCGCACCATTCTATTGCAATATCACACTAATGTACATCCTCAGCAGCCGCTTGACTTCTTCTGTGTCTTCATGCCGCTCCATTCGTTCCCTTATAGGCCCGATCGCCAACTGTGATCGAAGAATCGGTTCTTCCTACTCACACTCGTTCAGTCTGCTTCGACGACGATGCGAGTGGAACCTCTGCATACGGTGCATGCAGTTGGCGTGGCTGAGACCAAACCTAGCAGTAAGACAACTTGTTGAGGCGCTTGTCGGAGTGCCAAGCGGAGTTGGCAGCACAAAGAGAAAAACCAAAAACAAAAACAAGTCTTTGCCCCGCACTCTCGTCCTCACCTGCAATATAGAGGTCTGAAACATTGCTCACCACGGAACGAAGCCGCTCATCTCGGCTCAAGACCCAAGATCTCAGTAGGCGGTACGTCTTCGCTCTACCACACGGGGAAAGATCTTTGATACGAATCAAGGTATGTTGAAAAAAACAAAGCATGGACATGAGAAGTCATCGACAATCGTGCACAACAATCTGTTCTAAATCGGAATACCCGGAGCAGTGATAGGACGCGAAAAATTGGAGCGCGAGAGACTGGAAGAGTGACGCAGCATCTTGATCCTGAGCTCGTTCGAGTTGAACGAAGCCGGAGGAGCACGCATAGGGCTCATGGGGCGAGCGCTGCTTGGACGAAGCAGAGGCGACGAGACGGGCGACGAGATGGGCGAGCCAACCTTGGGTGTCACTGGAGCCGACACGACGGCACCAGCGGCACCTGCGATATCGTCAAAGTAGTCGTTGGACGACTTGGGCGACGACCCGCACGAAGAGAGCTGAGGTGTCGAAGGAGCAGACACATCACCCAAAAGCATGACCGAGAGACGACGAGAAACATTGTGCACGCCGACAGAAGATCCGACTTCGACAACGGCCTTCTCGGGAACGTTTTGCTTGACAAACTGGTCAAGAGTGAGTTCGGCGTAAGGGAGCGAAGGGTCGGTGGGAAGCGAAAAATATCGCGTCTTGGTGGGGACGGTACGGTGAAGACCTTCGGGACGGAAGGGAGTCTTGGATCCCGTCTTGAACTTGGCGTTCTGAAGAGCGGTGACTTGGGCGAGGTACGAGACGCTCTTCTCCCAGGTGCACACTGCCGAGACAGGCAAGTAAGGGCGCTTGGCCGAGGAGCTTGCCTTGGCGGCGAGCATCTTGACGAGCTCCCAGAGCATGTCGACCGAGGCGTTCTTGACAATCTCGGGACGAGCGTTGGCAGCCGATGATCGCGAAGAGCCGAGAAGGTCAGCCACCGAGACGGCGGGAACTTCGATGCGACGCATCTTGACTTCGACGAAAGCCGAGTACTCGCCGCAGCCAGCACCGTCGCAAGAGCGGCAGGTGGAGGCCTTCTTGCCCTCGCAAGCCATGCAGCTCAGCTGACCCTGACCCTGGCAACGGCCACAGCGGCGACGACCCTTCTGCAGACCGGTACCCGAGCACCAGAAGCAATCGTTGCCGGCCTCACCGCGGCAGGTACGGCAACTCTCGCTACCGGAGCCAGAGCACTTGCGACAGGCACCGGCAGTCTTGGAGCGTGGGAGCTCAAAGATCTTGCGCGTCTTGCTCTTGATGGAGCGAATGTCAAGGCCTTCGTGATGGATCTCGAGGTCCCATGGGTTGGGCAACTCGGGGAGAAGAGCCAAGGGAGTCGAGTCGGAAGCATCCTTGTCGACGTTGGCGACCTTCTTCCAGAGGGCGGTACGGCTCTCGAGCACAACAATGGCTTTGATGACCGAGTGAACCTTGCTACCTTTGAGCTCCACCTTGAGCGCTTCTTGACGAGCAAGACGCTCGGCAGCACCGATCTCTTCCTTCTTGGTGGGAGGCAGAGGAGTGCCATCCTCGCCAAACATGCGTGCAGGAGGCTCGACGAGCGAAGGGAAGGCTCTGGCGAGAACCGCCTGGGCTGCTTCGCGAGACGGAGGCCCTTGGTTGAGGTTGGCGATGCTGAAAACAATGTTCTCGCGGCTGAGTGCCGAGGATGGCAGGGGAGAAGCCTCGCCAAAGAGGCTGCTGTCGGTCGACGAGACGAGAGGGGGCGACGAGGAACTGTGCTTGGAGTCGCTCAACTCGACCGACTTGCCCTTCTGCTCTCGGGTGTACCTTGGCTGCTCATCCATAAGCTCGAGCTCATCCTCTTCGCCGATGGAGTCGACTTTGGGGGCGCGTGCGCTGGGGTGCATGGGTCCTTGAGCGGTGACAGCAAGGTTGCTGTGATAGAGGTCAAGAAGCTCCTCGAGAGCGGCACCACCGGGGGCCTGCTGGTCGTAAGAGTCGAGCTTGAGAGCATGCTGGAGGTAGTCGACGTCAGTGAAGCCAATATTGTTGGAATGGTGAGGGATGACACGAGCGTCCGGGATGGGGCGCTTGGCTTGCGGGACAACGACACGGAGTACGGCTGCTTCCTCTTCGTCCGAGTAGGAGCTGTGGGTGGAAGCGGTGCGGACGGAGCCGGTGTACATGGAGCGAGGACTCGAGAAGCTCGACTCGCTGAAGCCCTGCGAGCGAGGCGAAACTGGCTCATATGTGTAGTTCGACATTGTTACAGAGTAAAGCAGATGGGAACAGCTGAGGAGCGAAGAGAAGAAACCGCCAGGAGTATCAAGAGTATATATGAGGGAAGAGGGCTGTGGGTGGAGGATGCGAAACAATGAGTAGAGTCAAGAGGCAAGGAAGCAAGCCAAATACCTTTGATGCTCGTGTGGGGAAGAGTTGTATGAAGTGTCAGGTGCGAATAGGGTAGGGATGAGGCGACTTGTTCAGGATGAGGTGTTGGCTTATATGGAAGTTTCAGGAGTGAGTAAGCTTGGTTGTCGTGGCTATCCAAGGAAAGAAGGCATTGGAAACGGCCAAGGTCGAGCGGCTACTGGAAACGGCAAGTGGGTGTCCATTTGATACCACTGCAAATCTGTGCAATCAAGGCAGTGAGACACGAGGCATGGCGGGGAAAAGACAGCGAGATGGGCACAGAGGCAGACAGTGTGTGGAAGGCGACAATTGCTGTCGAAGAATGCCAGTTGATTGCAGTAGGGCGGGCGTAAGAGAGCTACTGACAGCTGAAGGAGCGTTGAACAATGGCCAACGAGTTGATGACGAACGCGGCCCTGTATGACTACAATGGCTGCGGTGAGAGGCGCTGACGAGCTCAGCGTGTTTCAGGTCGGTGGAGCCTCGCGATAGACGGTCGCCGATACTGCGAGCGGCAAACAAAAGAGGCTTGAAACTACATCGAGCTCGACTTGTGGCGGCTAAGGTCCTTTCCAGGTCCTGTCTCGGAGTGCCAGTCTAAGCGAAAACGACCTTTTTTCAGAAAATGATTTACAGAAATTTTGCAGTTCTTTTTGGCTTCTAGGCTGCGTTCTGAACGCTGGAAGAGATGGCAAGCAGTAGGAGATGTGCCGTCGTCAGCACTTGATTGTGTTAAGAGGTGAATCGCACTACTGTATAGTTCACACGTTGCCGCGTCTGTACTGTGCAGTACTGCACTGTATATCAAATTTGGCCTCCGATTTCTGTTGTGTTCCGAATACAGTACGTGCATGCAGCGTCGAAACCTTTCTTTATTGATTATTTTGCCGATGCTTCGATCAGGCACAAATTACATAACTTGCATCATCGCCCTGGAGCAGTGAAAGCTGATGCCAAGACGCCTGGTTAAATCAAACTGCGAGAGCCAAGACTGTCGTTCAAGGTCGCATATGGAACCGAAATGACAAAGGGTGTCGTTCTGATCACTTTGGGAGCAAGAACGAGACGAGCTGGACTTGGTCTGCCGTAGCAACACCCGCTTCTGATAGCGAGAGCGTAGAGCAACATGCCCCATGTGGCCCAGGGTTCCGGATGCGAACAAAGAAGAGAGCTTCCAGGGAACCGTCTCTCGCTTCGGAAGACAGCACAAAGTTCAGCCCCGCTACTCGCGAGACCATGATCTATCTGACAGGTCCCACCGTGGGAATCTTGGAGCTCAAGACTATCACAAGAGGTGATCGTGGCTTGAAGAGTGGACAGAGGCTGCCTCGACCTGGAATGAGGCGCAAAGTGTCGCGCTGAGTTTGTAATAGGTGCAGACGCACTAATCGCCAGTTTGTTCATGCTACCTGAAACTCGTGCTGCATGCAACGGCGTTTGCTTGCAGCGATCCTCTTTTTTCGTTCTAATTCAGGAACGTCGGCAGCTGCAGTCCTTCAACCTCCCTTTTGAGTGATAGATTGCTGCCAGGGCTTTCATATATCGAGGTGCTGTAGCTTCAAGCATGGTATCCGACAAAGTTCAACTTCCGATTCGTTAGTCTACTCTGGGATGCAGCCAAGACATGCATTGCGAAAGCCCAGATAGAAGCTTCAACAGCATATGCTGCGGCTGTGTGGTGCTCCGTGTTCACCCTGATTCAGACACTTATGAGGCAGCGCATCGATCGATGAGTTGCTTTCATCCTAACAGGCTAGCATGGAATCCCCAAGCTGATCACAGCCGTTCTTTAATTGGATGGACTTTCAGTATTTCTTGTGCCTAGCAGGGGTGGGTTTTTTTTTTTTTTTTTTTTTTATTTTCTTTACGCATGGCCACCGTCACTAGTCTCGCCAAAGGTGACACCAAACACCGTGTTGCTCCACGCGCAGCCGCTCTCGATTCCACGCTAGTACTGTACTGCAGTACAGTACTGTACACTTGAACGTTGCGTCTCTTCCGGCCTTAGCGGTCTGTGGTCGGTGATGTGGACGATCAGTGGCGAAGCAGTGTTCGAGTCGTCAACATCTCAATAGAACGTGGAAGGCACCACGTCGCTGTCAAGGTCGAGAAAGTGCTGCATTTTCAAATGCCGTCTGTGACTCGAAAGCCGCCACCCGATACCGGAACGGGTCGCACTGGTCAGACGATCGTCGCCTCAGTCCATGGATGCCCAGGTGGCGACGTCCATGGCTGGGTCAACAACTCGTCGTCGGAAGCGGTCATGATGAAGTGATCTTGAAAAGTCCATGCGGACAGACGGCCAGATCCTCTTTCTGAAGAGTTTCACATCCAAAACACGGCGTACACACCAACAAGAGGCAGCGTCGATTGCCCTGAAATTTTTTGCAGGCACTCGAGCAGCAATTCTTCTTACACAATGTGAGCCACGCATGCATCCGACTTTGTATTGCAACTTTGTATTCGGACCCAAAATTCTGTTTGACAGTCTGGACCCTCGTCAGGACGGAGGCACCAGACCCCGTGTCGAGAACGGACAATGCGTTTGGACATGTGTCTCAGAACGCAAGCTTTTTCCGGCTTTTCGTATTTGTTTGCCCACCCCCGCAAAGGAAAAAGTTAGCCGCCAGAACGTCACACGGTAGAAACAGCTCAACAGCCGCAGACGGGCTGTAGAACATGTAAGCGCCATCTTCTCTCTCTCTTCTCAATGCTACTCGAGCAAGACGGACGCGAGACCAGAGGTGGCGCCGCTGACATCTTCATTGACCGCTCGCATCCGCTTCCATTCTTCTCGTTATGAATCCCTGAACGATTCCGCAAGACTTCTTGAAGTTTTTCTGCTCATCGCGAGGCCGTCGTCAAGCTGTTGTCGGTTTCTACCCGACAGAAAAGGCAAGCGCAATTGTTCGTTACCATGTTGCCATGTCGACAAAGTTCGCTCAGATTTTAACTGGCGCTCTTTCGACTCTGTGTGGCAGACTAGGATGGCACCTCGTGCTGTGTGAGGCAGCATGCTTCCACTGTCAAACATGGCGTGGGCTTAGGTCTCGCGAGCTAAGCAATTGAAAAAGTGTTCAAAAACAAGGTAGGAAAGGGAAAAAGGAAAAGAAAAAAAAAGGAAAAAGGAAAAAATAAAAAAAAGGCAAGGCAAGCGCAGACGATTGCTTGCTGTCCGAGTTTTGGCCAGCGGAGGCTAGAATCTGCGGTCTCGAGGATTTAGCGCCCCGACTTGATGCAGAGCCGCTCATCCCAATTTTCAAAGTCCCACATCAAGCTTAGTCGCTTGCCGCTCTCTTGCAGCTTCTATCACTGTAGTTTTACTCGACTTTGTCTGCTGCCGAAGCGCTTTGCAGATCCTGGGATTATCAAAGTAAACGCTGCTGCCCTTTTCTTCACGCATAGGTTTTTCCAATCGCCGCATACAGCTTCTTGGCTAACTTTATGTGCAGTCAGTCTGACGCCTCCATTGTAGGTCGCCGTTACGCCCAGACAACAATGAGCCTGTAGCCGGATTCACCATGTCTCGGAATGAATAAGGCAGCCAGACAGACGGCCTCTGGCCTGCGCTTCGACACCTTCCACAGACGTGTTTCCACCAAAGCGTTCTTCCTGTCCTGCCTGCCGCTTGGTTCACTTGATCTGGCAGCCTCTGAGGTGACTGTTTGCAAGGTTTTGGGTGTATTCTCCATATAAGACGGCCCGCCCGTCATCGGTGGCCAACCTCATCCCCCAAAGACCTCATATTATTGATCCGTTCGCCCCTGCTCAGAATCGGTATTCGCAAGAGCTATTTACACGCAAGATGACCGACGCTTCCAAAAGGGCTAGTGCGCTTCGCCCGCTTTCGCTTCCGGTCTTTGTTGACGCTGCTGTCCGTGACAGCAAGGACTACTCTCCAGAGCGCGACGAGCGCGGCTACACCATCCTCAAGAACGAGGCACGCTTCGATGTCACACCGAAGCCGTTCACCGACAACGATGAGGCCGAGAACGGACGCAGACGCAAGCAGCGAATCAGCTATCTTGAAGGCATTCGTGGTATGATCGCATTCCAAACGCTTCTTTGGGTCTTTTTCCGTCTCTTTGCACCCGCCATCGTGACCGATCGCGATTTCGACGGTACCTTCCCGGCGGATTTCACGAAGACATGTCCACAGTGGATGAACATGCTCCGCAAGACGCTCAGTCCTCTGTTCTTCAACGGCACCTTCCAGGCAAACATGTACATCATCCTTATGGGCCGTGTCGCCTTGCAAACCTTCATCGAGAGGCGCAACGGTGTCACTCTCGCTGGTCCAGGTATGCGCCGGCCGTTCCGTCTCATCCTTCCTCTTGCCATGGCTCTGGCTCTCACTTCGGTGGTCGCTGTTCTCCACGGCTTCAAGTACGCTCCTGCTATGGCTGAAAAGCTCAACAATCCGCTCGCCCAACCTCCCAAGGTCTGGGAGTCGACGGTTGTGTACGTAAACACAGTCGTCTCGTTCGTCTTTGCGCCTTACGCCTACACAACCTCGGTGGCGAGCTCGTACATGCCTCCTGGCGGTGTTATGTGGTTCACCTCGGTCGTCTTCCAGCAGACCTACGTGCTCACTGTCTACGCCTGGGTGCTTCCCTTCACCATTTTCCGCTGGAAGAACTACGGCTTGATCACCTTCATTCTCTTGTCTGCCTGGATGGGTCGCTGGTCGTGGTACACCCTGACTGGCCTTGCCATTGCCGAGTACTCGACCGTCTACAAGCAGCTGCTTCCCAAGGAGGGCATCCCGCTCAACTCGGAAAGGACCAAGTTTCTCAACCCCAAGCTGATCCCCACCATCTTTGTGCTGATCGGTGTTCTGTTCAAGTACGTCTGGATCGCGGCATTCCCAAGCATGTTTTACAACGACTACATCGGTCACATTGACCTCAACACTGGACGGCTCAACCGTCACTGGGACTCCGTCAACAGAGCCTACCCTCGATGGGACGACTGGTTCCTTGCCACCGGTCTTTTGGTCCTCGTTGAGCTCAGTCCTGCGCTTCAGAAGTTCTTTTCGGCCAAGATCCTCACTTACTTTGGCCGTCTTGGTTTCTCGATCGCCATGGTTTCCGGCACTGTGATGCTCAGCGTCGGCAGCTTGTTTTACAACCACCTCACTGAAGGTCTCGGCTGGACTAGCCCTGCTCAGATCACTGCTGCGCTCTTCTTCACCATGGTGCCGCTTTCGATTCTGGCGTGCGACGTCTGGTCGCGAGTCGTCGACGACGGCTGCTTGGCTTTTGCAAGGGGTGTCTTCCACTTCATGCGCACATGATCTCCTTCGCTTCCCTTATGTATGTTTTTACCTAGATACCCGACGTTGTCAAGGGCTCCAACTCGAGCTTCAGAGCGCTGCACAGCTCTTGAAGCGCATTAGTTTGGTCAATATAAGGCTTTATTATTTGCTTAGAATCAGTGCGTTGTTTTTTGCGAACGGACCAGATCAAAACGTGAGCAGGAAAGGGGTTGCAGCGGGCTCCAACGGCAACATCTATGTCTAAGAGACGCAAGCACAAACTTCAGCAATAGATACGGGATCGCAGAGCTGCAGGCTCGTAAGTCCTTCCTGGTTCCTCCTCTAACTCTATCTGACGAACGACAAAGCGCAATCAAAGTTTCCACTCTTTCTGAATAGCCTGAATCACCGCCTGCTCCACATTGTCCACCAGGATCGTGGGCTTGTGGTTGGGCGGTCCATTGTGATCCTTGTAGACTCCTGTGCGGACCAACGCTGAGGACCAGCCGTAGTCTACGGCGCCTTTGATATCGCTCTCAGTGTTGTCGCCTACCATCCAGACGGATGGACCGACGAGCTTGGCGGCCTCGGCAGTAGCCGATGTTGGGGAAGCAGTGTTGATGAGATGTTGACGAAGGAGTTCGTTGGCGTAATCGTAGGTGATGCGGTATGGCTTTCCAAACACGGTAGATTGCATTTCGCGGCCTGTCGTGTGCTGTGCATGATTCAAGAGGTCAAGAGGGAAGGTTGGAAAGAGACCGAATGTTAGCGCGAGTTCCTGCTTACGAACCATTTGACACAGATTGTACATACCTTGTAGACGTTCTCGATTGCAAGTCGGAAAGCACCTTGCCCGAATCTTACTACGCTGTGATCGTTCCCCCAGACTGCAAAACGGCCCAAGCACAGTCAAACATCAATGACTATCTGTAAGCAATCGACATCTCCCCGATGGGTTCCTGCAGTGCATATACTCACGCAAATCGCCGTGCGAAAAGTAGATGGGGATCTGCTTGTCTGGTAAAGGTTCTGTTGGAGGATGCTCTGTGCCAAAGACGCCATTGTGCGATCTCAAGATGTCTATGATGATCTGTGTATCTCTGCCCCACTCTCTGCTGTCGTGGAAGACGAGGATGGCAGCAAACTGGATCTTTGAAAAGTCGTCCCGCTGCAGACAAAGAGGTATAACGTTGTCAGCCATCAGATAAAGTGGTTGTGATTGAGGACCAATCAGCTACCTACGCGGAGATATGGCAGCTGGTCCGGATGGACGGTGGAGAAGGGCCAAGCGGCCGGAGCATGTGCATGCAAGTCGAGGGTGGTGTACACCTTTTGAAATCCGTAGCTCTGCATGACTTCTCTGGCGGCGTTAGGTGGGGTTTCTGGTCCTCCCACCATAAGGATGGGCTTGTCGCCGTACAGAGGTACAAGTGACTTCATGACGGTGTGCGCTTGAATTACTTGGTCCTGTGTGACGGGCACTTCGAGCTCCCTCGTGAGATCTTTAGCGCGTGCTGACTCGTGCTTCCCTCCGCCATTGGTGATAAAGATGTAAGGGATCTTTTGGCTTCGCGGGTTGTTGCCTTCTAAAATCTGAAGCGCTCTTTTGGCTTCTGGGAGCACGTTCGGACCTGCTTTGAGGACTCCGTCAATGTCGAAAGCGAATGCTATCGGTCTCTGCAGATTGGTCGCGTCGGAGAAGCGCGATACGGAGGTGGATAGGCAACGAGGCTGCAACGACAATGACGCAGTGTTGAGGCGGAACTTTGGCGCGACTGACAGCAGCGATGACCTTAGCATGGTGAGATGGAGGTGCTTTCGCAGATGCTGATGGTGGTGGTTTGGACTGAAGCAAGCAAGAGAAAACAGCCACTTTGTCTACTGTAAGAAGGATTGGTGGAGCGCCTCAGTGTCGCGTAGTCGGACCGAACATCCGTGCTCGAAGAGCGGGAGTCGGCAGTCGAATATTTTGATCATTGTTAGGCCGAGGCTGCCTTGTGCTCCAAAGCGCTCGCTTTTTTCACGAGCTCGAGTCTGGCTTCATCAGCTGCCAAAGTTAGCGAGCTATCGTTAGACGGACGACGCCGAGGGCCGAATCGAGAGCGCAAGCATCGACGTTCGGACGGCAGTCAGAGTTTGTCCGGCTGTGGTTGAAGCCACGACGCTGCCGAGTCAAGTAGCCGGAAGCTGCACCGATAGTACTGTATAAGTCGAGTATTGTGCTTGGAGCAGAGGCACGTGTGTATCGTCCCCGCAAAGCATGCGCTAGTCTACTCTCATCACGACCATCTGCATGCCTTTGTTATCCTCAGTATCGTCATTGCGCTCCGTCCTCGCTGCTCCATTTCATCGCGCGCTGCCCAGCCACTTTGCTGCATCCTCGCTGTCTCGACCGGCACCCATCTTCTGCAAACGCTTCAACCCGATCATCCTTATAGACTCGACAAGCTTGATTCGAGCTTCATCCACCTGTGCGATGCCGCCAGCTAAGTCAAGCAAGACAGGCAAGGCCTCGAAAGCAGCCAAGGCGATCCTGCATCCCAGATCGACTCTTGCTGCCGCAAAGGCCGAACAGAGCCGGCCGTCCAGTGCAGAGTCGACGTCCACTTCGCACGCAGCAGCAGCGGCATCTGCCAAGTCACCGGCATCTTCGATCAGAAAGGCGCCTTCCAATGCCAGCATCTCTTCCAACTCGGCCAAGCCTCTGCCTTCCGCACCGTCATCGACTGGAAGTCCGGTTTCCACGGTCGCTAGCCTGCCCACTTCGGCCACGGTCCCTTCTGTGCTTGCTCCAGCCATCAATGCAGATATTCTCAGTCTCAAGAAGGGGGCCATGGACCGGATGAGCCCCGGTGAGACGGCAACAAATTCACCAGCTCTGTCACAGCAGTCGGCTGATCTGCCCTCTCCGACTGCTGAGCGCGAGAAACCTAGCCTCAAGGCTGTAGCGACTCCATATGCTATCGACGATGCTCCGCCTCAAGCGCCAGCAACTGCTCAGACGGACGCGACCGCGACCGTGTCTGCCGTCCCTGAGATCGACACCGCCAAAGGCAACCAAGCCTTCGCCTCTGAAGTGGCTGCAGTGCTTGCCGACTCGAAGCCAGCTCCAAAAGAGGAGCCATTGCCCGAGGCTGTTGAAGCCCCCACAGCGATCACACAGGCTATTGTCGACAAGGCTAGCGAGGTCAATCAGGCTGCAAATGCTGCATCGCAGCCAGCCACTGCTTTTGCACTGGAGACCGAAGCGCCTCTTTCGGCAAAGCAAGTAAGCGCAACAGCCGTCGCAGCTGCTAAAGTGGCCACTTTCACACCTCCCGAACTGACTCGTCTGCAGCACAACACTTTTGTGTCGCGACCCACGGATCCTTCGCGGACTCCTCTGCGCAGTCTGGATGCGTCGGTCTTGCCTGCGCCGTTGCAGCCTCTCGATCGTCAAAACGGGCTTGTGCGCTCTCCGAGCCATGTTGTCATTTTTGGATGGCTGGATGCACCGATCCGACTAGTAGCGAAATATGCGCAACCTTATACGGTGCTCTTCCCTGACGCTACTGTGCTGATCCAGCTGTCTGATGGTAAGAGCTTCCTTGCGCCCGAGGGCGTAAGGAGGGAACAGTTGCAACGTGTCATTGCCGAGATTTCGTCTCCTGCTTCAACGCGAGCCGAAGAGGCTGCGACGACCAAGGCCACTGGAGTCAAAGACGTCGGCGACTCGACGGTCACGCTGATCGACCACAGCGAAGCTCGATCCGCCTCGTCGTCGGAGAATGGCGAGGAGACGGCGCCCAAGACAGGTGGATTCGTTCTTCACAGCTTTTCGGATGGAGGTGCCGGTAACCTTGCACTCTTCCTCGACGAGTTGGTCCGTCGTAAAGGCGCTTCGCCAAGAGTGCACTCGCTGATCATGGACTCGAGTCCAGGCAAGTCAAACCCAAAGTCGGCCTCGGTTGCCTTCACCATGCACTTGGCACATCGACCGCGGTTGAGGGCGATTGTGCGCTTCTTTGTCTATATCGGCCTTTATCTGCTCAAAATTTGGACCAAAGTGACCGGTCAGCTTGGCAGAGGAGAGCTGATGAGGAAGCGACTGAACTCGTTGAGGAGTTGGAGCTGGGTCACAGCCTCTTACACGCCCAAGGTGCAGCAAGGACAGGTTGACAAGGCAGCGACGAGCGAGGCAGGATATCCACCTAGGATGTACATGTATACCAAAGCGGATAAGCTGATTCCATGGCAGTTTGTCGAGGAACATGCCCATCAGCTGGCAGACATTCGCAAAACCCGAGCGCACCTGGTGCAGATGGAAAACGAGAAAGAACGAGAATCCCTGCTGGATGCAATCAAGGACAAAGCAGTCTCAAAGCAAGGCGGAACAGCCGAATACAAGGTCGAGTTGCGCAGGTGGGATTCCCCACCACACTGCAGCATCGGTCGATCCGATTTCGAAGGATACTGGGCGGCTGTCATGGATTTCTACAAGAACGTGCTCAGTACAGAGTAGTAAGTTGCTTGCTTCTAAGTTAACCTGAACCAGTAATACACATAAAACGTATACTGTCGTGAATAAAGCGTGACGATGCAGTGCTGATATTGATTCGTAGTGTCTTTATGAGATCGCACTTAAATCTTTCCTCGGATGCTGCCGACAGCGTACCATTTGGCAGCTGTGATGCAGGCAGTGCCAATGACCACCACGGCACCCGAGTAAGCTGCTGTGCCCCACCAGTCCGGGTTCTCGACACTGCCCAGGATGGCGCCTGCGATGGGCAATCCAAAGAGACCACCAAAGGACATGAGGAAGAACATCATGCCGTTTCTGGTGCCTACTGTGCTGGTGCTGCCGAGCTGTGAAGAGCAGGCCGGGATGAGCGAGACGTAGCAGCCCGAGGTGAAACCGTAGAGGATGGCAAACACGACCAAACCGCCCAGATTTGTACAAAGCGGGAAGATGAAGATGAGGATCCCCGAAACAGCCAGATGCGGCAGGACTGTGTTGATGCGTCCCACTTTGTCGGCTACAATTCCCGGGAGAATCCGGCCGAATGAAGAAGCTGCGTTGAGGATGGGTAGATAGTAGCCACTGGCGGGGACGTTGTTGGTGGAGGACCACACGTCCATATACGACAGAGGCATGTAGAGACCAAACATGATGAATGAGGCTCCGATGACGAAGAAGGTGTAGGCAGGGTTGCGGAAGGCCGAGAACTGCGTCCATTGTACCTGACTCCAACCGCCTTTGGACTTGTCATAGACATCGATCGAAGGTAGGAGACGAGTTGACAGGGAGAACCACGCGACGGTGACGGCAAAGAGTGCAAAGAAGCCGACGACGCGCATGGTCCACCCGTATCCAATGTGAGGGATGAGCCGCCTCACCATAATGGGGAAGATGATGCCTCCTGTCGACGAGCCAGATGCGACGACGCCGAGCGCCAGTCCGCGTCGACGGTTGAAGTAGTGTGCAGGGCAGTTGATGGCCAAGTTGAACACGAGTCCAAACCCGAGTCCCAATCCGATTCCTTGTGCGAGGAAGAGCTGGTAGTACTCTGTACACAAGCTTACCATCATCTGCGAAAAGACAAGCAAGACGCATCCCAGAGCAAAGAGCGGTCGAAAGAAACCAAGGTCAAAGAGTCGACCGGCAACGATGGCAGGTGCAAACATGAGAAAGTATTGAAACGCGCCGATCCATGAGATCTGACTGGGCGACTTGTGCGACAGCGTTGTCTGCTGATAGTAGTCTTGGAAGATGCCGTAGGCGTTGAGATACCCGAAGGTGATAAAGGTGCACCACCAACCGCCGAAAACGCAGAGCCACGCCTTGAAACCGCCTTCTGGGAAGTAGATGCTTGCGTCTTCGCCTTGTGCTTTGAGCACAGCGTCTCCGAGTTCTTGTTCCGTCTTGAGCGACATGCCTGCTTGAGATGTGGTGGCTTCTAGGTCGGTGTCATCGTCATGATGGGACGGCGTGTTGGGTGCCTTTTCAGCGTCGACAGATACGCGGTTGGGAACAGGCTTTGCGGTTGATGATGACGATGCAACCGGAGATGAAGACGACTGCGGTGCTGCAGCATCTGTGTGAGGTTGTGCAGACATGTTGCACAGGCGGCTGCAATCAGGTGCGTGCTGCTGTGCTCGACTGTGTGGGAGCAAAGCTTTTATAACGTTTTGCTGGCAAAGCGATAGTGTTGATGGAAGATCATGTGCGAGTGCCTGTCCAGAATCGTGCTGATCCAAGGAGTCGATGGTCGAGCAGCTTTGCTTAGGACGTGTCGAGATAGGCGTAAAGGGCGGATTCGACCTGATGTGGCGTCTTAGTTAATGGAGCTTCGAACAATCACGGAGATGGCGGAGTGGATCCCTGGATAAAGTTAAGGTTCGGATGAGGTGTTGAAAAGGTGGAGGGGCTGCGATTGAGGTCACGACGAGGTCGATCAAACAACCGATTGGATCAAGAGGATGAAGGAAGTCGTCGTCGAAAATGAGCTGTACGTGGGATATCTCAGGGGGGTTGCGGTAGGTCAGTGCAGGTCGGCAAGCAACAAAGCATGTCCAACTAAACTGTTGCTCTAGGCCGAGGCGAGGCGGGCTAAAGGGAGGATTCCATAGCGTCCAAGGGTGTGTGGTCCAGCCGGGCTTTGCCGGCAAAGACGGCGCTTCTCGCAATCCAACCGCGGAGAGTGGGGGGACAGCGGGCGAACAGAAAAAGGAATGCTGGTTTGTGACTTGTTTTGTGTGTCTTGTTTGACACAGCCAGTCAACTCCGAATCGGCTGAATGAACGGACGCAAAGAAAATGATGGATCAGCCGGTTCAGTGACCAACAAGCTGGGGGCAATCAGGCGCTCGCTCGCTCGCTCATCTGCAGACACTCGCTCAAATGTGATTGCCGCGCCAAACATTACTTTGCAGCTTAGCAGCGTTTGACATTCTGAGGCGCATAGCCGATCTGAACCCCGAGCTAAGCATTTTAGGCTCAAACTGCACACACAAGTTCGTTTGCTATGCTGTCGCCTTCACGGCAACACAAAAAAAGGAGGATCCCGACGGAAGAATTTTCGAATAGCCGTGTCCGCGGTCTGTGGTCAATTCTGCAACATGTTAGACCGCTTTTGCACCACTCGAGCTTGGTTTCCAAAGAAGGGGGCAACGATCTCCGTGTTCCGAGGTTGGTCGATTTCGACAAGACAAGAAGCTTTGCTACGCTTTTGACTTCCCTCTTACTCCTTGAAAGCCACAAACGAACGGTTTCGCAACAGCAGCAGCATCACCACCATGTCGCGACCACCCGAGCTGGATCGCAACCAGGATGCTACCTGCTATATTGGCAATATCGACGATCGTGCCACAGATGCCATCGTGTGGGAGCTCATGATACAGGCCGGTCCCCTCGTCAACCTCCACCTTCCCAAGGACCGCATCACACAGACACACCAAGGGTACGCCTTTGCCGAGTTTCAGACCGAACAAGATGCCGACTACGCATGCAAAGTCATGAATGGCCTCAAGCTCTATGGAAAACCCATTCGCGTCAACAAGGCATCCAACGATCGCAAGCAGATCGACATTGGTGCCAATCTCTTCGTAGGCAGTCTCGATCCGGCTGTCGACGAGCGCTTGCTCTACGAGACATTTTCTGCGTTTGGTGGCATCATCGGCTTGCCCAAGGTTGCGCGCGATCCAGCGAGTGGAGAGCCCAAAGGGTTCGCATTTGTCTCTATGGACAGCTTCGAGGCTGCGGATGCTGCCATCGAGGCGCTCAATGGCCAATTCCTGCTCAACAAGAACATCACCGTCGACTACGCCATCAAGAAGGACAGCAAGAATGGAGAGAGACATGGCACCGCTGCTGAGAGGTTGCTGGCGGCTCAAGCTCGTAAAAACAATGCGCTACCCACGCAACCGTATCCACCACAACAACCAGCTCCACAACCACGGCCAATGGGCGGCGCCATGCCTCCCAATGGCTATCCTCAAGCTGACTGGAATGCATATGCGCAGCAAACACCAAGTGCAGCAGCACAACCACCTCACCTCGCCCCTGCCACCGCCGCCGCACCCGCACCCGCACCCGCACCTGCATACCCACCGAATCCACCTCCCATCCACATGAATCCAGGCGCACCGCCCGCCTACCCTCAATACCAATAGTCTCCGACCTATGCCGAGCTGCTTTGTATCTCGTTAGCTTTTCCTTTTCAGCGCATCTGTATTTGTATCTCTCCTCAGCAGTTATCCTCTGTTCTACGCAGTCAGTCCGGCAAAGGTTGAATTGTCGATCGAACCCAGCGTGATGCTCATCTCTACCATGAAGTCTGGGTCAAGAATGACGCGCAACGTGGAGATGGTGCGAGCAAGGTTTGTATTTCGCTTCGAGATCGTCAGAGAATGACAATTTCAGATCTAGTCGTATACTGAGTTGAAGTTGTAAGTGTGTGTTGGAGCATGCACGTAGCCACATGTCAGTCTCATTGCTGCCCGTCTCCTCTCTAGACTTCTTGGAAGGGAACTCACCGTGAACGATACCAAACCAGAACGTCCACCAAAGAATGAAGCTGAACGCATTCTCTGTCAACCCGTTCACCGAGAATGCTGCGACGTCCTTCGGCGAGAAGCTGCCGCTTCTTGCGTCGATCGTCAATGGCTGCTTTGCGCTGCCTAGCGACTTGACTTTGATGTTCTTGTTGGTCGATGCGGTGGTGGATGACGGTGTGAGTGGCTTTGCAGGTGGCGATGGCGAGATAAAGTATTTGCTAGGTGTACCGTTGGCGTTGATGCCCAATACCACCAAGTTGGTCAGAAGCACCGAGATCACATAGAATCCAAATCCGAGCCAATTGGTCATGCCCAAGACACCAGCGACTCCTCCTGCTACTGACAGTGCTGTCGATCGCACACTATGTCGCGGTAACAGAGGCAAGTCATAGAATCGATCAGCTACGAGCGCTTTCCCACCCGACATCAATCTGTCGTCACTTACTATTCAACCTGCTTGGCATTGTGAGCAACGTTTTCGGGATAGTACGACTGAGCTCGCAACTGAAGCTCTTGCTCCTGTATGAGCGCTGCTGCCGACATTCAGAACCTTGTTCTGTCGCCGAGGACTCCGGGATTCGAGGGAGTGAGTGAGTGAGAGGATTGGCGGAAGGGCGGGAGAAGTGTTGCGATGTCGAAGTGTCGTTGAGAATGAAGCCGCAAGTGCGAGTGCAACGCACAGACGCGCTTTCTTCGCCCTACACGCCTTTCGCACGACAAAAAAACCACTTTTGCCCATGCGTCTCGACTGCTTCCTTCTGCTCAGGGTAGTCGCAGCATACCGAGGAAAGACACGGAAAGAGACCCTTTCTTCTCTTGATCCCACGCAGAATCAGTTGCATAGAATATACTGCGTGCATTGCAGTCGCATAGACGCAAGGAGGCGCAGGAGATAGAATACAAAGACATGTGACGTTCGTAGAGTAAGAAAAGGAGTGAGTGATGCTGAGGTCAACGTCTCAATGACCCGTCCAAATGGTTCAAAAACTCTACGTCGTCATGCCACTGATACGACGGCTGGTACGGCGAGCTTTTGCGATGTTGCCGCCTGCAATGAAAGCATCCCCAGCGGAAGTTATTCCCGCACTCGTTGGAGAGCTTGACTGTGCATCGGAGGAGATGGACGACGAAGGATGCGCCGAGGATGACCTTTGCAATACCTGCTGAATTTCATCTGTCAAACTAATCAGCTCCTTGCCCGCAGGAGCCCCATCGTGAGACGTCGAGCTGAATTCGATTCCGAGACCCAGCGGCGTCAATGGTGCATCTTTCGTGCGAGGTCCTGACGTGGTGGAAGAGATCGCTTTGGCCACCTTAGACGCAGCGATCGAGGCGGCTGCAGCCGAAGTGCTGTGGCCGCTACCGCTCGACGAGTCGGGTGCAGCAGCGGAAGGAAGCGTTGACGACGAGGAGCGCACGGTAATCCTCGGAGTCGACGTGACGCCATTCTTATCGGTCGCACGACGCAAGCTTGGCATCGATCGGGCCGGCTGCGGCTTAGCACTGCCGAGGCTCGTGCTCGTGCTCGTGCTCGTGCTCGTGCTCGAGGCGGATCCGTTCAATCTCGGTGTGGAGCCCTGACTCGACGACACGGAGCTCGAACTGGATGAGCTGGCTGTACCTGGCCTTTGCGTCCTTCCAGGTGCTGCTGCAGCAGCAGAAGCACTTGTTTTGAGTGACGGACGAGTAGAAGTCGAGAGCTGGGCGCCAGTACTGCCAGCCGACGCAACAGAAAGAGCTGGGCTAGAACGACCGCTCGATTCCGAGGCGAGGCTGCTGATTGACGGCGTCGTACGCAAGGTTGGAGTGCCAACAGTGCGGGGCGACTCCTTCGTAGAATTCGAGTTCAGAAGGCACTTAGCCCCAAGACGAGGCGTCATGTGACCGGTTGTGGCCTTGGACTGGCTTGTGAGTGCCGAGTGCAAGCTGGTTCGCTGGGATGACGATATCGAAGAGATGGATCGCTCCATGCTGCTTGCCGAGCTACTAGAGGCCAACGATTGGGTGAGACCTGCTTTGTTCGCTGTCGTGCCAGAGAATGTTTTTGGTCTGTCACCGGCGCCTGAAGTCGTAGAACCACTCGTGGAGCGTGAGCCTACCAGAGCGGCGCCCGCACTGGTGGGTCGTTGCTTCGGCTTCATGCCAGCTGCGAGTCCAGCGGACAACGGTGGTGGGCGACCATTTCCGAGCTCGGTTGAGGTGGATGCAGCAGATCTAGGGCGATTGCGCTCCGTGTCTTTCTTGTTATCGCTAATCTTGCGTGCACCAACAGGCGCCTTCGCCATTTCCGTGAAAGGTGCGGGATCAGTGTCCGTGCTAGATGGCGGTCTACTTGTGGCGACGGGAGTGGCATTGGTGGGTCGATTGTCAACCGAGGTCGAACCTAAATTAGGCGCACCAGCAGTTTCTTCCTGCATCGCGTGTTCAGCAGACGACTGTCGTGAACGAGACGGAAGCGTAGTCGTCTTTCGTCGTAGTGATGGTCGTTTGGTTGCTGTTCCAGCGCTGGTTGTGCTAGAAGAGCGAGACAATATGCTGTCTGTTGATGACGAGGCGCTCATCTGTGTTGAAGAGCGCGATGGCCACATGGAGGACTGAGGTACCCTGGGCGTATCAACTTGCTGTGTGACCTCGTCGGCCGTGCAGAGGTCACTCATAGCTGCCTCTAGCTCGGCAAGCTCGCCGAGGTCAGCGTTGCTCGTCGCTCGAGAGTCGTCGTCGGATGCATCGTTGGCGCCATCCGCATTCCAAAAGGCCATTGTTGTGCTGATGCTGGTGCCGTAGCCTGAATGCTGGTTTGCGTTCTGACGGATCTCGAACAAATCAGCCATGAGCACACCTCCGTCGTCTTCACCCCTTGAAACATCTCCCTTCGTATGGCTAGGCTTGGATCCTGAGCGCAAGTTGGAGGCTCTCTCCGCAGGAGATTGACGCAGCGCGGCTGCTTCATGCAATTTGCGAATATCGCTCAGGTTTCCGGTGCTGCCGACCATGCTGCGAGCAGAGGCGGGCGTGGTGCCGTTGGAGCGATGCGGGGTGGCAGCCGGTACCATGTCGCTCGGATCTGGTTTACGCATCTTTGTGTTGAGTTTGGGCAAGGCATAGTTGATGCTCTTTCGCACCCTTCGCGTGCGACCAGTTTGGGGTTCTGCTTCGTTATCGATGGTCATTGACGTTGGTGCCGATGGTGTAGCATCGATCGCTGCACTGAAGAGCCTTGCAGGTGTTGGCATAGGATCTTGAGGCTCGAAATTTGGAACTTTGCGTTTCCGTCCACCCGGCGTAAACGCCTCAGCTTGGTTGGCATCCAAGGACAGGCTGCTATGCTCGTTGTGAGGACGGGACAAGGAGTCATTGGTAGTTCGACGCGTTTTGCGGGGCGTCGCATCGGCGAGCCTTGCATCGGTCTCTAGCTGGGCTACACTGTGGTTTCGCAGCGATGTTGGAGAGGTAGACCCGACGTTGGTTATGTCGACGAGGGTATGTGGATGGTAGTTCAAGTCGGACTGGAAATCAGGGTCTTGGTCGCCGCCGCGATAGACCAAAAGACCTTGCATTGCTTCTGAGTTGGTCTCGGAGGGCAGGTACGACTCTGAGCTTGGCGCCGGATCGGAGGAAGACGCAACAGGATCAGAGGACTGGCCTGGCTTGTAGGTATCTTGGAAGCTTTGCGAAAAGTAGCCGCTTTGCCTTCGACTGGACTTGCGGCCTGATCTGCGCAGTGATTGACGACTTGGATCGTGACTTGGATCGAATGCATCCAGGTTATTGGAGTGCATCAGGAAGGGCATGTCGGAGGAGTGTATTGGGGGCGTGTTGTTTGAAAGCGACGTATCGCGCGGGTCAGAGCGAGAAGAGACGACGGCAATAGCACGCTCGAGATGCATGCGGAGTTCGGGGCTGCCCATGGGGGAGGGGGCGCCGTCCATATCCAGAAAAGTAGACTCGTCGTTGCCAGCGCCATGCGAACGGGACGGACGTGTGCGGTTGGACTGAGTAGCCCGCATGGCTTGGAAGTGCTGTTGCCATTCGTCTTGATAGGCCTCAGCGTAGGAAGAAGGATGAGGACGGTCGTGCGAGTCAACGAGGGGAGTCTTGGAGCAGTCATCATCGTCGATATCTGAAAGCTCCTCTTTGAGGGTGTCAAGATGAGCTTCTGGCGGTCTTGCAACGGACCGATCGACTGCGGCGGCGTTGGGGTTGGGCTCCACGGTGACTCGATTCGATGCAGGCAGCTGTGTAAAGGTGTTGGAAGATTTGGAGTCGGAAGGAAAAGACAAAGGAGGACCAGCGCTGAGAGTGAGGCCTCTACCGATCGCTTCCCAGCCGGCGTGGATGTTTGCGATGGCATGATGAAGGCGGCTGACCTGGGCTGTGAGAGAGACGGTCTCGATTTGCTTTTGGATCTTTTCGCCTTCTAGAACCTGTATACGATTCTCTAGGTCGCGTATGCGGAGCTGGTTGACAGTATTGCTCTTGATGATCTCGCGATTCTGCGAAATGTGCTTGCGCTTGAACTGCTCAAAGTTTTCGAGAATGGATTCCACATTAGGGATGAGCATGTTGGCGGAACGACTCGATTCCATGGTGTGGGCGGTGACATTGTGTGAGGACGGGTCGGGAAGACTGGCGCTGAGCCTGACCTCTCTGCGTGTTGCTGGTGGCATTCTGGGAGTGGTAATCGGAGGATGTCGCTTGCTGATGCTGGGTCCAGTCCCGACAGTGAGGTGCGTCGGAATGCTCCTCTCTTCCAGTTGATGATGGCGTCGAGATCCACTGCCTGAGGCGGAGAAGAGTGAGAAGGGCACTGGTTAGAAGCGAGGTGCCGTCATTACTGGTGGAGTATGGATCAGCCTGACGACGGACGCCCCAGACACTAGATGAGTTGGAGCCAAGCTACAAGGGAATGGGTCGCGAATGTCGTTGATTGGGAGCCAAGAGACAATCACGGCGTGCGTGCCTAACGTGAGCGCGGACAGTCAGCGTAACGGTCGAGGCCGAGCAGATGAAAACAAGCCGAGAACAGTTGTGAGTGACGGAAAGAGACGGAGCGCACGATACTGTTGTCGGGCTGATACGAAGGGAGGATGTTGTGACACAATGGTGAAGAGGATGACTGCGCTACTGTATATGCAGTTTGAAGTGTAGAGCTGACCCTGTTCGGGAATTGATCACGAGGGCTCAGGCTCCAACGCGAGAAAGCCCAAGTGTGGCTGGCTCACTGTTAGTCTGCTGCGAGCAAATTAAGCAAAGCGAAACAGCGAGTGTTGGACTGGTTTCGGCTAAAAAAGGGATCGACGAGCGACGAGGCTGGCTCCCTTTGCTCGAAACCAACACCTGCGCTCATCTCGCTTGCAACTGACTACATAGAACCAAGTTGGCTGTGTGACAGTTGCGCATCACCGATTCGTTGTTTGCTCTATAACACGCCACACAGCTGTTCTCTTGGCGTGATGTGACGATAGCAAGGGCGTGCAATCTCGTAAAGTCACGCAGTCAACAACATTGATCACGTCTCTTGCTCAAGCTCGAGCAGCTTGGCTGAAGGTGCAACAACAGACATGAGACTAGTGACCCGCTGCTGTACAGTACAGTACAGTTCTGTACTGTATCAGCCTCGTCTCGTTTCATCACTGTTGATAGCCATGTCGGAGGCCTCCGACGTCGTTCAGAACACATTTCCCACGCTCCAGACCAAACCGTGGCTCGCTGAGTATCGAAAACGACAGCCAAGCTTGGCGATCAGCGCTGACTCTCTCACACCGCATTTCATTGACGGTGCTGTGTTGAGCAGCGAGACTCCCGATCAAGACGTCCAAGGCTGAATATTGCCTTCGCTCTCAAACATATGGACCTGCTCGCAAAGCGTCATGAAATTTTTCTTCTTCTTTTTTTTGTTTGTTCCAGAGTTGGCTGCGTTGCTTTTTTCATGCTGTTTGGCGAGGTGCTGCTGTGACTTTCTTCGAAAGGAGGCACGCCGCTGCAGCAGTCGTAACAGCAACAGAGCACCAGCCGCCGCGTTCCGTGTTCCATTCGCCAAAAGTCACGTGGCCCGTGCTATCCTCCGCTGCCAAGCTGCTGCATCGATTTTAGGTGCTCTCAACGCGACGGCATGCTTGGACGCGATTCAAGAAAAGCAATCTTGATAATCGGTCCTTTCGGCGTACTGCACCTCATACTCAAACCAGACGAGTGGAGGAAATTCGAGACTTCGGCTTGACCGCTTGCTCTTTCCGTCATCTTGCTTTCAATCACCTTGATCGCTGCTCCATTCAATCAACCAATCACAACGCCACGCGGAAACGTACCGAATCCGATCGAGCTCCAAGAGTCTCGACTTGCTCTCCTCGACTGAGCAAAATAGGCTGACAGAAGCCTCTCCCATAGCCACCGTCCAGCTTCCTCGATCTCTCGTCTCAATGTCTGGCTGCTAGGCTCCGGACGCAACACTCGACCACGCTTCAAGGATGAACGCTTCTAGGGAGAGCAGCGAGTTCGTCGAGCTAGCTCCGCCACCGCTCACGTCAGATCCATCCGCTACTGCCTCAACTTCAAATCTCACGCTTTCCACCACAACAGATACGCCTTCGAAGCCACGTATCGGGCTGCTCACTGATGGCCTCAGCGTGACTGACAGTGCAGTCTCCAACGTACCAACAAGATCAGGGGCGAACGATATAGAGGTTGTGCCAGGTGTTGAAGCGGAGCCATCCACTTCCAAGCAAACTTCGCCTTCCGCCTCTTCATCTTCAAGGGCCAAGGTCTTTCTCAAAAGCACTTCGCCCAACATACCGCTGCACATCCACCTTCCCGGCGACCTCGATCATACGCTGTACAGAAACTTGAAGATCACCATCCGCCAACACGGCGGCGTCCCCGAATCTCGAATTGCCAAAGCAGACCTCGTCATCGTCGACCCACAGCTCAAAGCTGCATCCAACAAGCTGCTCAAAATCGCCAACCAGGTGGGCCAGCCTATCCCTGTTGTCACCTACAACTACATCCAAGATTGTGCTTCTCAAGGCCAACGTCTCGATGTCGACGATTCCGCGTACAAATTTTCACCCTCACGCCCCGCTACAGATCTCGCAAACCTTCCAGCGCCGGCCCCACGCGCTCTCAACGGTCGCAATCCATACACAGAAGCGGATCGTCAAGCCATCATTGCCTACTTTGTCGACAAGGACGAGTCCTCCTGGAGCCTCAATGCAGCCGCCCGAGAGCTCGCAGACCGCATCCCTACCCACACCTACACCAGCTTCCAGTCCTATCTTCAGGCCAACTTTGAGAAAGGCTGGAATCTCAAGGAAAAGATCCTGATAGCTCGTCGCGAGGCTCTCGAGGGCGAGCCATCCGAGCTCCAGGCACGCATTCTCAGGTCTCAATATACCCCTACACCAGGCCCCACAGAGCAGTCTGCACCCTCCGATGGCTGGCCTCGTGGCTCGCCGAGACCCCAAGCGTCAGCAGCACAGGTCGCTTCGCCTCGAAACGCCAACGAGCAAGGGCACGCCGAGCAACGATCAAGCCACTCCGAAGACGACGAGCAAGATTTACAAGTTCGCCAACCCAATCCAGGCGACATCATCAACAACGTTGAGAGGAGTCCCACCAAGCTCAAGCAGCCTGTTGAATATGCCTCGTCTCAAGCATCCTCCACCGGCACCAGTCCGCCTCCCTCCATTTCGCTCGCGCAACGCCCTTCAGGCTCAAATCCTTTCATGGCAACCTCGTCCGCCGACGAAGAGTCAGATCCCGAACAGTATTCGTCCAAAATTCTCATTGAGCTCCAACGCCAGGAGCAGCCCCAGCCTCGTCCTTCGCAGAAAGCCCCAGCAAAATCTCGTCGCAATGCGCAGTCGACCGATTCATCCGATGACTCAGAGCTCGACCAGCTTGACCAAGATGGTGACGAGGATCTCCTCACCACAGGTCGTCTACCACCAAACACTTCTCCGCCAGCGAATCGCAGCAATGCCCAGCAATCAGACGACTCCGAGTGGGACGGCTCCAGGCGTCTTGATCAAAAGATGCGCGGGACCAACAACAACGACAAGCGAACCAAATTCACGCAAGATGAGAAAAATGACTTGCTCAGGAAACTCGTAGATCATGTCGTAGCCAAAGGTAACGATCTGCCCATCGCTACACAGGACGCTATCATCGCCAAGCCCGAAGACACCTTTTGGGAGCAAATCGCCGCCATTCATCCCACACATTCGGTCTTCTCCTGGCGCAGCCACTACCTCAAGAATCGAACCGTATACAAGCAGATAGTTGATCTGATGATTCAGGATCGATTGGCCGAGCAAGCAGCGGACGATTCCGATGACCAGGAAAGCAATGACGAGCAAGGCTATGGCGAAGACGGCGATGGCAAAGATGGTGGTGGAAATGATAATCACTCTATCGAGTCACGACGCAACGAAGTGGGTGCGGACCAAACGCAGTCAGCGAGAGGAAGCCAAGTGGCCGCACAACGCAGATCCGAGCAGACCGACCGGAGCTCACGACGTGATTCGTCAGGCATAGACGACGAGAGTATGCCTGACGACGGTATCGTGGTCATGATTACGCCTCTCAGCAACGAACGGCCTCCTAGAACCCGCCAGCCATCCGAAGAGCAGTGGCCTGAAGCTCCACCACCACCCCCAATCCAGGACGAGGACGAAGACGTGCGACAGGTTGAGGCCGAGATCGACGCCATTGTCGGAGCTGCTGAATCTACAGCCCATGACTCTGCAGAGTCTGCAGAAGAGGAGGCGCCTGTTCGGCAGGGCGAGGTGGAAGAGAACCAGGCGGATGCAGTCGCCGCAATGCTCCAAGATCCAGCGAACGGAGAATCCAGTTACCGGCCTACAGAACCTTCTGAGGAGCGTCCGATCCGGGCTTCCTCCCGCATCGCGACGCAAGCTGCGCGCTCACGTTCTGCCAGCCGGATCAGCCGGGCCAGCGGGGTGGAGGCAGGCACGCCAGTGCTTGCTCAGCATCGCGACGCCCCATTCTACGACTTTACCATCGACAGTGACGAAGAGCAACGCATTCGCAAAGCTCGTTCGCGTCCATCTCTGCCAAATTTGCCATCTCGTCAAGAGCGAGTCTCACCGAGACGGCCAAAAGCCAGCATCCAAGCCGACCACATTCTGGGCCACTTCGCTACACCCTCTCGAAACCAAAAGCCAAAATCATCAGCCACTCGCCCCGTATCACTTGATCAAGGCGCGGACGATCGCATTCAGCGTACCCGTGAATGGACACGAAGTGTATCTCGAAATGGCTCGTCTGCCTCTCCGGCTCCTTTACCGACTGAAGAACCTGTTGCGATCACCGAGTCATCGCGTTCTCGAGCTAGTCGCATCGATCGCAGACCTCTGCTTGCGGCTCCCTTCGCGAGCGACTTGACACCATCCCGACCCATGCAACGCCCCGTTAGCGGACGTGAATCAGCTGCAAATGCCCTTGTGAGTCCCACACCCGCGCGCCCTCGAGCGGATCAGGTGCAGGCCTCGCGGGATCGGCGCCCCTCGCAATCTGCTTTTGAGGCCGCTCGCATACGGTATCGCGCTGAAGTGGATCAGTTCCGCGCTGAGTTCGGGCTTGACAAAGAACTCCTGCGAAGCCTACTGGCACGTTTCAAACATATTGTCAAGGATGCTCGCGAGTACATTCTCACATGGCTTGACGAGATGTACGAAGCGTACGGCGTTCAAGCTGAAGTGGCGTTCGAATACGTCAAAACCTCGCGAGGAGACTTTGAGCAAGCCGAGACTTTCCTCAGGTTGGCTACGGCGACTCGGCCCGGCAGCACACCAAATCGCCCTCTGTCTCGAAGTATCTCACACTCCAAGAGCCCGTCGAAACGTAGCTTCATCCGGGACGAGCGCAGCTTCACTGGTGCAGAGTCTTCGAAGCGATACCGCCGTTAGGCACAATCCCTGCTTCTTTCTTCTGCGATTCGAGACATGCGCCACGATCGACCGCTGTAGCCTTTGCTGAACTTGCCAGCCTTTCGCATGTATAGTAGTGCCATGTACAATAGCGTTGCAACGTCTTGTTCACTCCAAAAACATCGAGTGTCGTCCAAGAAGAAGAAGAAGAAGTCTGCGAGTTGAATCGGGATCGTGATCGATGAAATTTCGATCGAGAGTGGAGGCGGAAATGAAATCTTGAAAACGCTCAACCCAAGAAGAACCTCAAAAATTGTGAGTAGTATCGAAAGCTTTCCTTTGGTTGCAAGTCAACCATGATCCCTTACATTCAACATTGGTAACGTCATCAGAATGTCGACAGCCATATCAAAAGCAACATCGGGAACAGCTTTTCCTTCACAAACTTCGTCCAGCGCTGATGCGCTTCCACCGTTTGTCATCCGCGCCAGCAGCTCTCGACCGTCCACATCTAAGAACAGCGCAGCCTCATCAAAGCGTCGATTGAAAGGATGCAATACGCCATCACGACTGGTTCACTACTCGGGAGAGGTGCATCCCGCATCGTCTTCGTCCCATCTGTCGAGATTCGCGCCAACCTTCACCAAAGATGACATGGATATGGATCAGGACGACATGGATGCAGACGAAGATGAAGAGCACGATGTCAAGATCGCAGTGACCGGTGCTAGCATCGCCTCTTCGCATGTTTTTATGAAGGGCCACGGAACATTCCTGTCCACCAACTCGGACGAGATCCTTTCGTCCATGTGCGGCACCGTGGAGCGTGTCAACAAGCTGATATCCGTTCGCCCCGCTCGCTCCAGATACGCTGCCGAGGTGGGTGATCTTGTCATTGGTCGTATCACCGAAGTGGGACCCAAACGATGGAAGGTCGACATCAACGCAAAGACAGACTCTGCTCTTCAACTGTCTTCCATCAACTTGCCAGGAGGTATCCAGCGTAGGAAAGTGGAGAGCGACGAGTTGCAGATGCGCAACTTTTTCCAGGAAAACGATTTGCTCGTAGCCGAAGTGCAGATGATGTTCCAGGACAACTCTTCCGCCTTGCATACTCGTTCGTTGCGGTACGGCAAGCTCAAGAATGGCGTACTCGTCACGGCTTCACCGAACTTGATTCAGAGACTCAAGTCGCATTTCGTCCATCTCAAGGATGACGACCTCTCGCTTGATGTGGATCTCATCATCGGCCTCAACGGATACATCTGGATCGCTAAGCACTTTCCTTACAACCAACCATCGAATTCCAGCGGCGGCACTAACGATAGCTCCGATCAGCAGCGCGGACTCGCAGGATCTGGTGTAGGCATGGACATCGATGCAACGTACTCCGACCAGAACGACGCCGATCTGTCCGTTGAGTTGCGACGCCAGATTCAGCGAGTGGCAAAGTGCATCCACATTCTCGATGCTTACCACCACCCGATTTCAGATGTCACTATTCACTCGCTCGTCGCCATCTCAGTGGCCTACGTTGGACATATCCTTCAGCAAGCTGAACAGCAGGATTGGCACCGTGATACCAATCTCACCTCGCTCATGATGGAGCAGTTGCGATCTGGATCAAGCTTAACAGAGTAGAGCCTTTATACTAGTCTTTCTTCCACTGCTATCAATACAATGTTCACTTCCAAAACTGATCCCAAGAAGGTGTTCTAATTGTACAAGAAGTTGCCGGAATCCTAACAGATATGATCATGATTCAGACTGAGGTGTGACTTTCAAGGCTCGACGCCAGCAGCAGCGCAAAGCTCCTTGTATTCCGCCGAATGTTGGCAAAGCTTTTTGAAAAACGCGCCATCGTCAGAGTCTCGCTTCAAGAGCAACTCTTTTGGAGAGCCACACTCGACCAGCTTGCCATCTTGCAGCACGACGACTCGATCGTAGTCGATGATACTCTTGAGACGATGTGCGATACAAACCACGATCGAGTCTTTGAGTGCTGTACGGATAATGCGTTGCACCATGGCGTCGGTGTCCATGTCGGTCGATGATGTAGCTTCATCCAAGATGAGGATTCGTGTCGAACGTAAGAGGGATCGAGCTAGAGACAAAAGCTGAGCTTGACCAGCGGAGAAGTTGGCACCTCCTGAAGACACAGGAGTGTCTAGGCTGAGTTGCATGTTGGGTCTCGCTCTCTTGTCTATCGACGTTGCGCTCCTCTCTGTGAGAGTGTCGTTGCTTGTGTCGGACAAATCCAGTAGCTGGTCGGGCTCTGCATCCGCACCCGGGCTTTGACCGGTTGGCCCAGCAAGACCGACCTTTGTGAGCGCATCGAGCACTTCTGCGTCATCATGTTCATTGAAAGGATCCAGATTCTCCCGGACTGTGCCCGAGAACAGCACAGGATCCTGCATCACGATGCTCAGTCGACTACGCAAGTGCTGGAGTGGGATTATCTTGATGTCGATATCGTCGATCAAGATGCGTCCCCCACTCAGCTCTACAGCACGGAAAAGACTCGATGCTAGACTGCTCTTGCCACTCCCCGTTCGACCGATGATGCCGACCTTCTCGCCTGGCTTGACATCGAATCTCACGCCTTTCAGAACCAATGGCAGGTCTTCGGCGTACCGCAAGCTGACATTGTCGAAGACAATGCGCCCACGGCTTGATGGCCACGCGGCGGGAACAAGGCTGGTCGAATATCCAGCTGCGATCTGTTCGTTCTCTTCCTGCGGCATTTGCTGATACTCGGAGACTCGCTCAAGCGAGTTGAAGCTGTTGGAAAGGTTTTTGAAATCGTTGACGAGGTAGTAGGCCAGCTGGCACAATAATTGCGCTGAAGAGAGGGCTAGACCGGCCGAACCGGGAGAGACGGCTCCGGAGAGGGCAAGCAGCGTCACCACGAATACCGAGACACCTCCCAGTATCTGCGATCGGAAGCTGAGCCAGACCTCCATTGTGCACACCGCCCACCAAAGAGACTGATACAGATCGACAGCATCCAACATCGATTCGAGCAGACGTGGTTCGGCACCGAATGCACGGATAGTCACGATGCCAGATAGAGCTTGTTGAAAATGTCCGTAGATTGGCGAAGTCGAGGTGGCCTCGATCCTTTGCATATCACGCGTGCATGCAAGAAAGCCGCCCACCAGCCGAGGTCCCAGCAAGACAAGCAGGAACGAAGGCAGGAGGAACGCCGGAACGATCCCGACACAGATGAGGAAGTACGCAGCCATTGAAAATGCGTTGTTGCCCAAATTCATGATGGACTGCGGCAGGATGTTGTCGATGCAGTCCATGTCTGTTCCGAACCTGTTCATGATTCGCCCCGCAGGTGTGATGTCGAACCACCGTAGTGGAGCTCTGATCACGTTGGCGAGCAGCGTTGCGAACAGATTTTGCGAAGCTCGGATCGACGCCACGTAAAAGCAAACGGCTCTGGAGCTGTTGAATAGGATCACTGCGAAGCCACTGAGACCATATACGGTCAGGTAGAAGCCGGCATGCCCGTCAGCCGGAGGCAGGTCGAACGGAAGATGCAAAGATTGCTTCATCACGAGTGCTCCCATTGATTGCAAGCCATAATTTTGGTAAGCCTCGCCCCAGACCTTGAGCCAGTATTGACCGAACGACTCGGACAGCCGGAGCAGCAGCAGAAGCAAGACCAGGACAGCCCATATGTGAAGTGAGGAAGCTTGTAGGTAGGTGCGGTAGAAGACCCAGCTGACGGCTCCTTCTCGGCGCTTCTCATCCTGATGCAGAAGACGAGGTGTTCGAGCACCTGATGCAAACTCAGTCGTACGCTTCGGCGTTGATGCTGTTGCCATGCCATCATTGGTCTTTGGACGAGCTCGATCGGGGTGGAGAGAGGGACCAGGAGCCCTGGCGCTTCCCTGCGCATTGTCGACCTCGGCTGAAGATCTGGTTGCTTGGTGAGAGGTTGGAAGCAAGCCTCGTGCCTGCAGATCGGAAGGGCGACCTTGATGAAGGATGCGGCCGCTTTGCATACTCACCACCAACGCTGCTCGCTCGATCAAAAGGTGGGCGTGGTGGGTGACCAGGATGATCCGACGATGTTTTGCTATTGTGCCCAGCAGGGCGTGCTCGACAATGTGGTTCTGAACGCGCGTATCGACTGCCGACAGCACGTCGTCGAGAAGCACGGTGCTGGAACGCGCGTACAATGCGCGCGCCAGTGATATACGTGCCTTTTGTCCGCCCGACACGGTGTGCGATCCGATCCTGGTGAGGTCGCCGTCGTCCATCGCATGGAGGTCGTCCTGAAGGGCACATGCATAGATGCACATCTCGTACCTCGCCTTGTCGAAAGGTGTCCCGAAGAGGATGTTGTCTCGAATTGACTTGCCAGCTTCCAGCCATGGAAGCTGATTGGCAAAGCTGAAGCGACTGTTGCCCCGATGGTCGAATTTGTTGCGCACCACGAAGCCTCCTTTGGTTTGGAGCATCTCGCCCAAAATGGCGGCCAGCATGCTGCTTTTGCCTGATCCAGTCGGTCCAATGACTAAAGTGAGCTCTCCGGCGGGAAAACTGACATCGATGTCGCGAAGGGCGAAATTTTGATGGTCTGCACCACTCGAATATGCACCGCTGGTGGAACCCTCGTCCGAGTCGGGCCGCATGGTGGTTTGCTTGCTGTGCCAAACGAAGGTGCATCCATTGATCGCAAGCTCCGCATTGTCAGCAATGTCATCTCTACCGTGCACCTGTTCGATGATTTCGACGTCTTCGTCCTTGTATCCATGCGCCTGAGAAGCTGGATGCTGTCTGGCCAGTTGACTCACCGCCTCCTCAACTTCCTGCTCGTTGAGGAAAGACTCGAGTCGCTGGACGCTGACGAGAGCGATGAGACCACCCATCAAGAAGCCAGGGATGGCGTTGAGCGGAGGCCGGATCATGGTGAAAAGTGCAATGGCGGTGAATGCAGTCGAAACAGTGAGTTCCTCTTTGGCCACTTTGACGTAGAAGAAGAAGCTGACTAGAGTGACGAGCACAGGGATCACGGTCCACAGCAGCTCGAAGAGGAAGGTCATGACACGTGACCAGATGAGCTTACGGATCTCTTTGCGACGGGCAGAGGCCACGCGCTGCTCCCATCGGGTTTCGACACCTTGAATCTTGACAAAGCGCATGGCATCGATGAGCTCGGTCATGAGGCTCATACGCTCGTCGCGCGCCGAGCTGTACTCTCGCTGCTTTTTGACAGCAACCTCGCCCCACACATAATTGACAGGGATGGCTGCAACAAGAATGCCAAAGCCGACCAAGGCGCTCCAGCCCATAAGTTTGTAGAGGAAGATGGCGGCGATGGTGACTTCGAGGGGCGCGCCGTAGAGCTGATGTAGGTCGCAGCCCATGCGCAAGAGGATGTTGACGTCCGATGCTATCATATTGACGATCTTCCCGACATCAGCACCTTGTTGTTCCTCTTGCTCCTTGAGCTTCTGTGCTTGCCTCTTCTTGCGCTGAGCTGTGCGTTGTGCCAGATTTGAGCGGAGCGACTCAAAGGAAATCTGCTTGAGATTGTTGACGCGCAGCGAGTCTTTCCATGAGCGTTTCTGATGCAGGTCTCTACGTTCTGGCGGCCGCAATTGCTGGCCGTGTTCGGGCGATTCGACCAAATTTGTGGCAGCTCGCTCGTCATCCGAGCCGCTCTGAGACGCTATGGAAGTTGGTGGGTCTGCGTCTAGCCGTGCCTCTGCATTCTGGTCCTCCTCTGTGGTATTTTGCAGTACAAACTTGGTCTGTCCGCTAAGGTCTCTTCGCTTGAGAGCCTTTTCGAAAAGGGATACGACCAGCGTGGACCGGAGTCGCAAGCCGACTTGGCGAGCATGATGGTAGTTTTGCAGCTCGGCCAAGAAACGCACCACAGTGAGGAAGAGACCGATGCACGCATAGACAAATGCATTCTGGCGAGGCGTCCATTGGGTATTGATAGGATTGCGGCCCTGATCAGGTTGACGACCATCTTGCGTAGCTGCGATTTGGATTTGATCAAGGATGCTTTTCAGAATGTATGTTCCGAGATACGCAAAGCTGACGCTGATGAGCTTGAAGCAAGCATCCAGAAGGATGTCGTTGGCATTGGCACGGAGGATGCGTGACAAGAGTCGAGGCTTTTGGCTGGTTGAACCCGTCGCGTGCTCGAGGGCTTTGAATTTTCGAAAGAGGAGACGAGTGTCGTTGATGGATCTAAGACGCCAAACATCGGTTGGATTGAGAGATCTTCGAAGCGCGAGCTTCTGGATAGGTGACATCCACGAATAAGAGAGGTTTTCGTACAGGTTGCAGTAATCCTCAGGAGACGTGGGGCAGAGACGATACACCGCGGCCATGTCGTCGCCTGGAGGCGAAGCCTTGTTGACAGCGTCGGTTTGATGCCGAATTCGTTCGTCGAGATCGACAGTGGCCTCGTAACCCCCTGGCGTGACCGGCATGCGGAGACAAAGAGACGCGGCATAGATGCAGATAGCGGTGTTGACAATACTGAGCGAAAAGCGAGCTACCGTTGCGGGATCCGGTCTGACTGCGTGCAAGATGGAGCTGAGCAACGGCACAAACAAGAAAAGATCGATCCAGGAAGCGATGTTGATCGAAAACAGCAAGGCCACAAGGTCAACGGATGGCGTCTGGGGTGGTCGGACCAGCAAGCGAAAGAAGATGGTGATCCAGGCGCTGAGTAGAGAGAGGGATGGTAGCATCTGTAAAGGCCCAAAGGTTACAGCGACCCAGCCGGCCGTGACAGTCCATGCTGCTGCCTGAAACAGAGAGGCGAAGAGCAGTCGATTGAGTCGTTGTCGTTGCCTCTGAAACCCTCGTGTGTCGAAGATTCGGGTCTCGGCAGCCGCGGAAGAGCTGGAGGTTTCGTCGTCACCACCATGTGAAGGCTGAGTATACCTTGAGCCCTCAAATTGATGCTCACGCACGTCTTGCTCTGTTATAAAGGGGGCAAAGTAGCCGAAGATGGATCGAGTGGGGGCGTCGACGCCATTCTGCTTGTTGCAGAGAAGGACCTTGCGGCCAGCTCGGAGTACGCTGGGGACGAGAATAACAGTGGCGCTGAGTACAAGAGGTGTCACTTGAGCAACTAGAATGAGTCGAGATGAGGTCGAAGCAAAGGTGGCCGGTCGCGGGTTGAAGCTGGTAGTGCTGAAGGCAGCTGCAAGGCGAGAAGTGGCCGCATCAGTCGTCGACAGGGGGTTGGGGTCGCTCGCACGAGCTGTCCAGAGATAGCTGAGCAGTCGGACGTCAGCCAGGTCGCTGCATGTCGAGAAAGAGAGCTGCGACATGGGAGACGTACAAAAGGTCCGTCGCGGTGTGTGGATGGGATCAATTAGGTCAAAGTTGACATTGGCAGCAAGCTTTGCAAGCAGATTAAACGCCCGCCCGAAATTGGTAGTCGCAGGTCCTCGTTCGCAGCCTACACGACTAGCGCTTGTTGTGAAGCAACTACGCTGCTTAGTCGCTATGTTGTGCTCGCAACTACGCTGCTGCTCGTACCGCTGATGGTGAGGTGAACCAATGGCTTGCTCGATGGTGTGGGGACAGCAGGAAGATATCGAGCGAGCCAGGTCAAGACGGGCCAATCGGTTTTTTCTTGATTTCAAAGCCGAGACAGGATCCTGCATTCTCAAGCGTTCGGAACAACTTGACACATCGGAATTCAGCCGACATGCAGAGGCATGCATGCAATCATTTAATCTGGATTCCGAAGCACCTCACAGGACAGGAACGCGACACAGATAAGGTAGGCGCCAGCACCAGCGCAAAGGTCACCCTGAAGCTCGCAGGACCCCTCTCTCTCAGCGTCTTCCCACAGTAGCACCATCGGTGAGAAAGTCGATCACAGTCACAGATCATAAGGTGCTGGTATAAGATTGACTAGTCGATGACGATGGCGTCGGACGCGGATGCTCCGCTATCCTGCAAACCATGCTTTTTGGTGCCTCTGAAAGCGGATGCGCTGCGCTCTGCAACCCTGTTGGAAGTTCCGACGGCGTTGTTTGCCCCCGTGTCTCCCGCCGAGTCGGCATCGTCATCATCTGCCTCTAATCGACTCCTCTTAGGTGTTGGCTGCGTTCCGCTCGACGCCGCCGTTGCGCTTGACGCGGAACGCTTGGCCGTGGCGTGAATCGCAGCCGAAGCCGAGGCCGTAGTCGTGGGTGGTAGAATCTGCACAGGTGGCAACTGATTTAGCTGTACCGGGGATGTGATTGTCGAGAGGGGATGGCGGAGGAACCGCGTTGCTTTGGGCCCCATCTCGAGGTACACATTGACCGTGTAGGCGGTGGCCGCATAGTTTTGATCGATCAATCGAGACTGGATACCGTGGACGATCAAGCGATCCACAATGTCGCGATGCATTGTGATCTTGCCGCCAGCAACCGCTTGCACATCAACAACTCCAGCCTTTGTCGTGTCGGAGCTGCTCGACTTCCCCTTGCCCTTGTTCGAGCCGGTGAGGTTGGGGTCCAAGTTGAACTTGCCGCCTCCAAGTCCACGTGCTACATCTGACAAGTTGGTCAGTGTGATTCTGCCACCTTGCCGACACATCTCCGCTAGAACAGCGAGGAGCTGGTACATTTCTTTGCGTGCATCCAGGAGCTGGCCTGAACGGTTGTCGGTGCAATTGTCGCAGATTCCGCATTCTCGCTGACGTTGGTCGTCACCTTTATCGAACATGTCGGAGAAGTACTCTGCAAACAGCTGACGCCGACACCGAGCAGACTGAGCGTACTCGAGCATAGCAAAAAGCTTTTCTTGACCCGTTGGATCGCTAGCTACGAGAGAGCTCAAGCGAATGGCATCCTGAGGACGATAGAACAAGACGCAATCGGAATTGTGTCCATCTCGACCCGCACGACCCGTCTCCTGATAGTAGCCGTCGAGCGACTTGGAGATGCATGCATGAATCACAAAGCGTACATCTGGCTTGTCGATGCCCATACCGAACGCGATCGTCGCGCAAACCACCTGAATACGACCCGTACGCCAATCCGTGTGGATGAGTTGCTTGCTCTCGTCGTCGAGACCTGCGTGATAGCGACCAGTCCGGATACGGCCGTTGCTGATCTCGGTGAGCGCTTTTGCTGTGGCCTCGGTGTCGGCCTGAGAGAGGCAATACACGATGCCGCTGTGGCCCGCATGATGTTGCAGGATGAAGTCGACCATAGCTTCGCTTGCTACGTTCGCCTGTTGAGGACGCTGCACCACCTGATAGTGAAGGTTCGGGCGGAAGAGAGGTGCGGTAAAGTAGATGGTGCGCATCGGAGCGGCATTGTCCGGCTCCGTGATGGCAGCAAGGTCGATGATTTGCAGGATCTCCTTCAGCACCTTGGGACCACACGTGGCAGTAAGGCACATGATGGGCGTCTTTGGGAACAGTCGGCGAAGCAACGATAATTTTGCATAATCTGGTCTGTAGTCGTGTCCCATCTGAGAGCAGCAGTGCGCCTCGTCAATGACGATGCGCGATAGTCGGCCTTGCTCGTAGGCGCTCTGCAATGCGGACAGGCACGTCTTGGACTTGGCGATACGCTCTGGAGTGACGTAGAGTAGCTTGATTCCGTCGTTCTGATGCTGTTGCCACTTTGTACCCCCGCTCTTGGAGGACGAAGCAATTTCATGGGAAGCGGATCCAAGTCGGATCTGCTTGAGAATGGCATTCGAGTCCTCGCGGGTGGTGCTTCCGCAAAGTAGTTCGGACTCGATACCGACTTCTTGCAGGTGGAGGACCTGATCGGTCATGAGCGAGATGAGGGGCGATACGACCAACGTTACGCCTGGAGTGAGAATAGCGGGAAGCTGATAGCATAGCGATTTGCCACCTCCTGTGGGCATGACCACCACAGCGTTTCGACGATCCAGAGCCGCATTTATGACGGCTTCCTGACAAAAGCGGAACGAGGCAATGCCAAAGACCGACATGGCGGCGAGGCGGATGTCATCGCTCCAGCTGAAGCAAGATGTTGTATAGTCCGCACCGAGCTTACGGCTTGAGCCTGAGTCAGAGCCATCTTGCTGTAGTGTCTTGAGGTAGTCCGTATATACTTTGCGCCTCTCCCGCACCAGGGAGTCTTTCAAGTTTTGCAGCTCGATGATTTGACTGTGAACTGATTCGACTTCGGAATCGAGCTCCTCCAGCTTTGCAGCCACCGCTTCGTCATAGATGATCTTTTTGCCGTTCGAGTCGCTCGCGAGAGAGCCGCGTCCGTTTCGTCTCGGGCTGGTCTGCAAGGGCGAGACGACCTCGAAGTCGTCGTCTGCAAAGTCGTCGTCCATCCCTGCCGCAAGATGCGCAACGGCCTAGGAGGAGGCCGACCCTTGGTAGCTGGTGGCAAGTCGGCTGCTGACGGGCTGCTTGCGATGCGAGTTGACCCCAACGCTCATAGTAGTGCGCTGTCATCAGCTGCCCGACTAAAGCGGGTGTTGCGTAAAAGAAAGTCGCTGGTGGGAAGCAAGAGTTGGAAGCTTGAAAGTGGACAGGGTCCATCAAAGGTGCAGAGTGGACGCCTGACATGGGGCTAAAGAAAGCTCTGTTTTGGGGGGAAAAAAAAAGGAAAAAAAGACACCAAGAAATGATGGCTTCAAAAACCAAGCGCGTTTCTCGGCCTTCGGGACGTGGCTCTGGCGCTTGGACCCTGCTCGACAAGCTCATCTTTCAGAAGCAGACCTTCTCCCATCCTTCTTGCTCGACAACTCATCTGCGCATCGCTCCCTTCTGCCTCGAGAAGACGGTGTGGCTTGTTCACGGCCCTAGCTTCCAGGAAAGCCTTCGCCATGTCGTCTCCCAACCAAGTTGCGCCCGAGCGATCCATCTTTGGAGTCGATCCACTGGATGATTTCGTGACCATGGTAGGCGATTGGATTTACGTCAACGGACGCGGAAGGTCAAACCTCGAGGTGAGTCTTTGCTCATGAAAGCGAAACAAGAAGCATGCGACTGTGCTGACGCTTGTCCAAATCTTGCCCAGATTGAGGGGAAAATAGGTCAGATCATTGATCAAGAGACAGGCGAAAGGATCCAGCTGCCAGTGCGCAACGAGACCATTGTAGATTTGAGTCGCACCCGCTTCGACAGTCGAATGACAATCGTAAGTGACCAAGCTCTTTCACGGTATCATTTGATCTTTTGTCGAAATTTGGTCCCACATCTCATTGCGATCCTACATTACCCCGTCTTTTGCGACCACAGTCTCAACATGCTCATTACAATCGTATCTTGAACTCGCTCGTGTCAAGATCGGGCGAGTCTTCCTATACGGGTGCAAGGATCAGCTACCAGAGGAGGAAAGAGATCGACTACTTTCATCCAGCACCCAGCGGCAAGGTCCGTGTCACACGAGATGCCGAGACGCTCGCGATCAAGCCCGATGGAATCGTACAGAAGCAGAGGATCGCCGACCTCAACATCCACTGTCCCAATCGCCTGTTTGACTACCGAATCAGCATCAACGTGGAGAATGCAGGTGTGTATATCTTGACTAGCCCACAGAGCAAGATCCAAGTCATGTGCTGATCGACTTGTCTTACCACCCCTGGTGATTGACCCAGCTGAAGAGCCGACGTCGGATCACGTCTCGATGCGCGAAAAAAACCGCCTTTCGTACGCACACCAAAACTTTATCGTCGACCTCACTCAGGTCACTGTCCCCGAAAAGGTGAGTCTCCAATCTTTGTCGCAGCTTTCCCAAGTTTGTTGTGTGTGTATTGACCCGTCGCCCTCTTTCAATCTGAATAGCCTCAAGAGCCCATTCACGAGCTCGAGATTGAAATCAAGGATGCGGACCAGCTCATGCAATCTGCAGCTCAAGCCAAGTCAAATCCGGCTAGCAACGGTTCCGGACCAAGCGGACAGGAATGGACCTCTTTCGACGACCAGGTGCTTATCTTTCTCAACAACATCCGATTGCTCATCAGGTAAGTCTGCTACTAAGAATGGTCGAGCGATCCAAGCCGTTATGCGCTCCAAGCTGATCATGACACACTCCACGCTGCTTCACAGAAACGGGTCCGCAGACGATCGCCGTTGAAGCTTGCATACCAGTGCCAACAAAATCTCGTCACAAGCATGTCGATGTCTTTCTAGCAACAACCTTATTTGAGTGTACAATTACAAACGTGCGAGGATACCCCTTTACGAGTGGCGTGTAATGATCTACAGATGAATGTCACTGCGTTTCCGACGCGATGCTTTACAGATCTCACAACCGTGATCGTCGATGAGACTGCGAATCAGCTAACAACACCCGACGAGCCAGTGCCGCCTGACGTCGTGCCTGGATCTCTTTGCGACTGCCCAGCGTCTGCGGATTGCGGAACAGATTGTTGGGATCCACCTGCATTTTGATGTCCTCCAGACGCGGAATCGACGATCCGTAGTAAAGTTGCTTCCATTCGTCCTCTTTGAGTTCCGCGTCGACGTAGCACGAGTATCCACCTCTGCCCAGACCAGACATCTGGATCGCGCTGTTGACTCGAGCGTCGAGCTCGCGTACATACTCATGCCCAGAGCGGGCCAGATCCATGGTTGCCGTTGTACCCGCAGTCACCTGCACGAGCCAGAGACCATCCCGATGTGGAAAGCTGCTCAGCTTCTTTGCTTGAGCTTGCGCATGCGCTGGAGATCCGCCTCCAAAGAGCTCAAAGTAGATGTTCCAGGACCAGAAGACGTGTTTGCCGTTGGGGAGCTCAACATCCTTCCCAGAGACCAAGCTCGTGTCCCAGATGTGTTGAAATAGGGGCCGCAATGCTTCGCCCTCGAAGCCCTTGTTGCGTTCCAGCGTGAGCGCCGACTTGGTGACAAAGTTGTTGTGCTGCTTGTGGATGGCTTCGGTGTCGAGTTTGTGTTCGCCTTTGCCGAAGTCGTCCCAGTCCTGCATCAGCTCCAAATAGGTCCGTAGCTCGACCGTCTCGCGGTCTGCGTTCGGTGCAGAGTGGGACTTGAGCTCCTCCTTGAGCTTTGACTCGAGCTCTTTCCACTCGGCTACGGGGCCAAGGAAGATGCCTTTCACCTCGATAGTCAATGGACGGTTTTGCACGGATTGCGGATCTTTTTGCGAAGGCGGACGCAGCTGCACATGGAGCCCGAGGTCCGGCGAAAGGTCACGCTGTAAGGTGAATGCTTGAACTGCCGTCATGACTGCTAGCGCCTTGTCTACGCTTTGCATCGAAGGTGTCCAGCGGTACTCGAACGACACCACAGGCGTCGATGCATCATGCGACTGGAAGACGAAGCGCGTGACGATGCCGAAGAACGAACCGCTTCCTCGCACTGCCCATAGCAATTCGGGATGCTGCGTCTCTGAAACAGTCACCATGGATCCATCTGCGAGCACAAGATCCGCTTCGAGAATGTTGTCAGTAGTGAGGCCCCACTTTCTTGACATGGGACCAAAGCCACCGCACAAGCCGAGACCGCCGACGCCGACTGCAGCGCAAGTACCAGTAGACATGGCGCGTTGGCCATTCCCTTGATGCCACAAACCTTTGACAACATCGCCAAGGCGAGCTCCTGGCCCGACCTCAACAGTGCCCTTTTCCGTATGCGACACGACCGAATTGAGGCGAGCCAGATCGATCACGACGGAGCCGTCCATTCCGCCGCTGCCATAACCTGCAAAAGAGTGACCACCGCTTCTAGCGGCGATGGGAGCATTCGAGTGTTCCGATACGCACAGGACCGCTTGCTGCACTAGAGATGGCGATTCGGGATATGCGATGAGTGTAGGGTTGTAATGGAAGATGATGTTGTCCGAAGCCGATGCTTGGAAGTATTCTTCTGCTGAACTAATGTCGGCGGCCACCACCTCGATTCCGGCCTGCGCGAAGCATTGTTGAAGTCGTTTGTTCGAAGCAGCGCGTGGTCGAAGGAGGGTGGCGTTGTCGGACTGGAAGATGGTGGCCTTCGCCACGCTTAGCAATGACGCTGTCCCCAGCGTCAAGCGACAAAGCTCTAACAACCGCATAGTCTTTCTATGTCTGCTGCGTCAACTTGCCACCAGAGCCGCACCGAGAGCGAGATCGCTCTAGAGCATGCTCAAAAGCCGAAGAAACGGACTGATGTCCCTGTTTGTCTGTCTGTCTCTCGCAGAGGCTCGACGTACAGCGCTGAATGACAATGCCTGGATGACAATCGCGACAGTAGAGGTCGAGACGATTGGTGGTGGGGATGATCAATGTCCGACGAAGAAAAAACGGACCTCACTGAGACGATCCCACTCTCTTGCATGGGAGGACACAATGAAGCGAGCTCGAGGCGCCACCTTGCACATTCCGCGGCTGAGATGATCTGCACAATAATGCGGGCGCTGCGTTGCTTTCAGGGTCCAAATTGACAGCGCTGGAACTTTAGGGTTGCGAACGCCAACCAAAACAAGACTCGCTTTCAGCCTTGATGCAGCAACCAGCTTGTGCCAAAGATGCTGCACAAGGACAACAGTCTCTAACTTGGTCAAGCTATGAGCTGAAAGAGAGGATTTACTGCTTTGCAAAGAAGATAAGATGTATGTTGCACAATCCCTAGCCCTAGGCGGCGGATGCGGCCTTGCTGGAGGCGGACGCGTCCGCCCTGCCAAATGGGCCGGCCGGGCCAGCTCGTCCGTACCCAACGGACAGCGCAAAAGACACTGCTCCAGTGCGCTTACGGTTTGAAATTCTTGCGGCCAGGCGCGTCAAAATTCTGGGAAATTCCGTGAAATTCAGACACTGCGCTAGTGCCTTGCGGACTGATTCAACTTTTTCAGTGTGTGACGGTCAGCCAGTGGCCGCAAGTCTCTCCACTGTCCGTAAGCAGCTGTCTGTCCATTGCAGCCAGACGCGTCAAAATTCAGGGAAATTCTGTGAAATTCAGACACTGCGCTAGTGCCTTGCAGACTGATCCAACTTTTTCAGTGCGTGACGGTCAGCCAGTGGCCGCAAGTCTCTCCACTGTCCGCAAGCTGCTGTCTGTCCGTAAGCAGCTGTCTGTCTGTAAGCAGCAGTCTGTCCGCAAGGCTGAGTGAGGCCAACTGACCGCAAGCACAGCCAGAGCCAGACTGGAGACTACAGACTGTTGACCGTTGACCGTAGATTGTAGGCCATCAAGCATCAACTGCCACTCTCAAGGCTATAGTCATTGCTCATTGCATATGCTTGCCACTCACGGTCTCAGTGCAGGCGGTTGACTGTTCAACACATTGGCAGCTTCCAGGATTGAAGCACTGACACGCTTGTGCCTGACCTCAGCATGCTATGTAAATGACATTGACGGTGAATAATGCAAGCAAATATCCAAGAAATTACGGCAGAGAAAAGGCATGTAAAATAAGTGGGCAGTGCTCACGGTCACAGCCAGCACAGGCTCCCACGGTCAGCGGTCTCCTTTGTTGTAGCCATGCGTTCTTCACCCTTTGTGACTGTGGGCCATAGGAAATCCAAGAAAATTGCAATGGACAGACAGATGCAACTTGCGGTCGGCCACAGACAAAGCGTGGACAGACGCTGGCCGTAAGAAATTCAAGGAAATTGCAACAGACAGACGCGTCTTGCAGTCTGCCACAGACAAAGCGTGGACAGACGCTGGCCGTAAGAAATTCAAGGAAATTGCAACGGACAGACGCGACTTGCAGTCTGCCACAGACAAAGCGTGGACACACACTGGCCGTAAGAAATTCAAGAAAATTGCAACGGACAGACGCGTCTTGTGGTCTGCAACAGACAAAGGGAGCGTAGACCGTGGGATGTACGTCTTGCAGCCAGCTAGAGTGGGAGACAAAGCTTGCGGCCGTTGAAATGTGCTGGCATTCTCAGCCTTTGTCCGCATTGACTGTCCGTCAATCAATGGAGTGGGGCTGAATGCGTTGATTCTCACCACACAGAAATGAGCACAGTACCCTTTCAGCGGCCTGTGGTTATTCTTTGTAGGTGAGCGTGAGCACAAGTGAACGGACTGCTGCGCCTTGCGGTTTCTTCTCTTTGTCAATACTGACCGCAAACGCTTTGTGACGGCCATACTTCTTTGTGCATCTGAGAGCGCTAATGGTCCTGCTTGATGCTGCTGAGGCTGAGCGCAAACATATATATGCTCTCTTGTGCTGGTTGACGGACTGAGATTCAACATTCACTCTCTGTACTTTACTGCTCACCGCTCATTGCTCTCAGCTCTCTGCTCTCTGCTCCATCACTTCTCAACCATGTCCCAGCTCTCTGACTGCCGCTATCTTGGTGCTGGCACCAATGACGGCCACAATGCCACCACTCAGCATGATGTGCTGTTGGCTCCCAGCTCTCCGATCCAGAGGTATGTATTTACTGACGACGCGTCACCATGCGTAATTGATATTGTTGTAACTGACATTTCTCCGCATCTTCCAAGCTACAGCCGACCTGTTCTGCCCATCACCGCTGAGCAGGTGACACAGCTGCAGGAGTTCCACCTCCGTGTTGTTGACCATCCACGCATCCTGGTCTGCACCCGCAAGGACTGCAGCCATGCACTTGCACTGGTGCCACTGGCCAAGGACGTTGCTGCTCACATCAAGCAATTCCACTCCTATGTGCTGGATGCCGGTCAGCGGACTGCACTCAGCGGTGTCCTTCAAGAACTTGATCTGGAACATCCCTCTATGGTGCCGCTCAACAAGGAGCTGCTGCCGGTGCCATTCATTCCGGAGCTGGACATCAGCTACGACGGCAAGCACTGCAGCGTCTGCACCTACAGTGTCATCAGCAAGTCTTCAATCAACGTGCACGTCAAGCAACACCAGTATGCTGATGGTGCCATCAAGTTCCACCGCAACAATGCCATCCAGCTGTTTTGGCAGGTCAGCAAGAGCAATCTCCGCTATGTGCACGTCCAGACACCCAATGCTCAGCAGCAGCTGCCGCCTCCACCTTCTGCTTCTGCACTCAACATAGCAATGTCCATGGACAGGCTGGACAATGCTGCCAAGGACAAAGTCGACGCCTTCTTCAAGCAGGATGAAGAACTGCTACGCAATGCTGGCATTGACGCTCAAGTCCAGCCATTGGACTACACTGGCAACCTTGGTCCTTGGGCGTGTGTCCTGGACTGGCAGACGTACTGGGCTGGCAAGCCAGTTGCTGCCATTGGTCTCTTGCGTGGTGACACCAAGCGGTGGAAAGGTGCTTACCAGTACGGGGCTCACTGGGTTTACGGAGCCAGCAAGAAAGCAGCTGCTGCATGGATGAGTGGTCTGCTCAACTCCAGCCGCAAGGTCCAGGCCTTGTTCCATGCTTATGGCCCGGATCCAAGCAAGCCGTACAGCCTCAGTGCACAGACGGTCAGCAAGCGTGCTGAGCTGTGGGCATACATGCTTGCGCTGCTCTTCCACATCTACTTTGACGGTGAAGACTTGGGCTACTATGGCAAGGATATGCTGGATGCTCATCTTGGCCTCAATGGAGAGTTGGACGAAGCCCTGCTCTGTTTACGTGACCTTTACGGCTGCGTTGAAGAGAAAGATGGGTGCTCTGACCCTGCCTTGACTGCCAATGTGGATGCGCTGCTCTTGGAGCTGTCAGTCCTGCTGGTCACGCAACAGCCAGCAGCATTTGGCCACACTGAGGAGCTGACGCTATCCCGTCTCTTTCTCCACCTTTGCGTCAGTGCTGATGGCACGCTGAAGCCGGTCAGTGCTTCCACCTCTGACATTGCAGCGCTGGAGTTCTGCTTCCGTGCAGTGCTGCATGAGCACCTGCTTGACAAGGAGTGCGGTGCTGTTGTGGATCTTGGTGCCGCAGACACGGTGGCTGAGGTCAAGCATATGCTCAAGGAGTATGTCCACCATGACAGCCACTCTGCCAGTGCTCATTTGCAGTCTCTCCATTGCTACGGTAAAGCGCTGGCTCAAGACGATGGAAGTGGGTTTGCATTTCAGTGGACCAAGGATCTCAGCAAGGTGACGTTTGGCGTAGACACCATTGCAGTGGAGCAGCTGCAAGCGCTCATGCACGGTGCTCAGCAGCAAGCGGACAAGCTCCTCACTCAGCTGCGTCTGCTGGAAGACAATGGCAAGTCTGAGAATGTCATCAATCTTGGTCGAGTGGTGGACAACATCTGCAACACACGTCCTGGCTTCAACCTTTCAGAGGCATGCAGCAAGCAGCCAGCATTGCCAAGCATCCTCTGCCGTGCGGTCCTTGGTGAGGCTCCAGCGTTGCTGCAGCTGATGGATCCATACTCCAAGGAGGCCAGGTTTGACCCAGCAGCTGCGCAGCGGTACTTTGCCGTCCACAATGAGTTCACCAAACTGCTGGCGGTGCTCATTGAGCTCAGCGGTGGACTGCCGGCTAGAGGTACGGAGCTGGTCCAGCTGCAGCACACCAACACGCTGCTAGGTCCACGCAACCTGTTTGTCCATGACGGTGTCATGTTCACCGCTCTGCCCAGCAACAAGGGCACTGGGCGGCAGAAGATCATTCCACGCTTCTTGCCGCATGCAGTTGGCTGCCTGGTGATCTGGTACATCTGGCAGGTGGTGCCGTTCATCCACATGCTCTACAATTCAGTGGTGAAGCCACGCCAGCCCAGTCCGATGCTCCTGGTGGATCACGCTGGCAAGCCATGGGCCACCGGTGATATCAGCAACATGCTCAAGAGCCTCTACAAGCAGTATGTATGTGCAACATCAAATGGTCTCAGTGTACGTACTTGGCGGCAGCTGGCGGTGAGCATCGACCGCAAACTGATCCGTCCCAAGAAGATCACCTCAGAGGAGTTGGAGGATCATGCACATGACCTTCAAGCTGGTCATTCCACCAGCACCGCTCAGCAGCACTATGGTCTGGATGCAAGCATGCTGCATCAGCTGAATGGGTTAGGGTTAGGGTTAGGGTTACAAGGTGATCCCCGCCGGGGATAGATTTTGACCAAGCAAATAAATGTCATAAATAGACTAAATAAAGCCTTGTGAACATATTCCTTGCTGATCCCCACTCAAGTTTAGATAGCCGTTACGGAGATACGGCAGTCAGGTGTGTCAACCGAGGTGGAAGTCCAGCCAATGGGGATGAGATCAAAGCTTGCCTGTAGGCTTCTGACTAGGCTTCTATCATGTTCAGAGGGCTCTAAATAGTATGTCTGTATAGTATCAGGACTGCTGGTTGAGGCAGAGAGGAGGTACGGTTGTCACTCGGTCTGACTTTGAATGTATACTGTGAAAGTCAAGTGGTCCGGCATGGGATGATTGCTTGCTCCTATGCTCTTGACTATGCTTTTATCATGCTCAGAGAGGTCTAATTGACATGTCTATAGAGTAGCAGGGCCGCTGATTGAGCCAAAGAGGAGGTATGGCCGTCACCTGGTCTGACATCAAATGTATATATGAGTGAGCACCAAGGCGGTCGGCATGGACTGATTGCTTGACACACTGCTACTGGCACTCCTAGCCCTAGGCGGCGGATGCGGCCTTGCTGGAGGCGGACGCGTCCGCCCTGCCAAATGGGCCTGCTGGGCCAGCTCGTCCGTACCCAACGGTCAGCGCAAAAGACACTGCTCCATATTGGTAGCTGGACTTTCGACTGACGTCAAGTGGGATATATGTCAGTCGTTCTCCACTGTCAAGTATTACTTACCGACACCCGGTATCGGGACTTTGGTGTCCCTAGATACTTGTTTCCTAAGTTGCGATCTTTGGAGAGTGTCGTTCAGTCGTTAAATCGTGAGCGTGAGCGGCTGTGAAGTTTGACGTTCACTATTCCGTCTCCGTCAGATAATACTCGGCGGTGAGTAGTGCAGTAGTTAGAAGTCGTACAAGGTATTGCTTAGCTGGGGCAGTATTCCCGATGTCGGGAGTAGGTACCCTGTAAGTAGTCTTGGCGTTGTCTTTGGCGGGTTAATGATTCGATAATATTTCATGGCCCTTGAGTCAACTGGCAGGCGTCTTTATATACACAAGGTCTCTATATCCAACCTGTCATATGGATTGTTGTAGGATGAGGTAGTTGGCGGGCAACTTCCTTCACGTTCGTGTGTCAACTCCCGACATCGGGAGTTAGTTGGTAGCACTTGGGGAGTGTACTAGTGTTCGTTTCCCTTTACTCCATTATGATTCGTTCACGAAGCCCTCGTTCCGTCTTCCTTGTCCTGCCCTTTCGTGGTCCTGATTGGCCCGGAATAGGCCGGGCCATGGTGTTTCCTAGCCCTAGGCGGCAGATGCAAAGGCGCCCGAGGCGGACGCGTCCGCCCTGCCAAATGGGCCTGCTGGGCCAGCTCGTCCGTACCCAACGGTCAGCGCAAAAGACACTGCTCCAGTGCGCTTACGGTTTGAAATTCTTGCGGCCAGACGCGTCTAAAAATGTGGAAATTCAGGGAAATTCCGTGAAATTCAGACACTGCGCTAGTGCCTTGCGGACTGATTCAACTTTTTCAGTGTGTGACGGTCAGCCAGTGACCGCAAGTCTCTCCACTGTCCGCAAGGTGCTGTCTGTCCTTTGCAGCCAGACGCGTCAAAATTCAGGGAAATTTTGTGA